>CAXIVR010000001.1:9730776-10198276 GCA_964035755.1 Teleogryllus oceanicus
CGTAATCCGTCAACTACCCGGGGCAATCTTACGTTTGAGGACGAGACAATGGAATTTATTCAGTTGTCGGGAAAGGTGTTGTACCTTGGATATATTTTTATCTTGGACATACAGTGGTTTGGGCGTCATCTGGTGAGGTATTTTAAAACCACTCACAGTAATTTGTTGACTTTCCAGTCAATACACAAACTAACTTCTTGTAGTTGAAGAGAGTTTTTCTAGAAAAAATAACTTTTTGGAATACAACATCCATTGAAATTAATTCTTTTGTTTCTATTTCTTTTTTCTCTGACTGCTTCATTTTCTTTTTATTATTAAAAAACAAGTTAATTTAAAGCGTTCTCTTAGCTACACAACATTAGTATAAACATGTTTAAGCATAATCTAAAATTGATAGTTGTAACTGTCTAATAAATTATTTTATTATTAAATTATCCCATTAAATTGAAAGACAGTTAATTATTGCAATTTTCTTATAATTTCAATTGCTCAATTCATACAGTTTCGACTAATATTTCTCGTTATTTTCAATTACTAAAAAAATATATTTCTATAAACATTTATGTATTACAATTTTCTAGGCAATCTTTGTAGCTTAACTAGTGCAATTTGATACACTTGAATCATATTACAAACATCATATTACAAGGAGACGTACAATTCAATCTAATAACAATTTTTTTAACATTAAAACTTACATTCTTAACCAAGTTATTTGGTAAGTATGTGTTATAATAATTTTGAGACCCACCTGTTATACGATTTAAAAGCTATAGATGATAGAGGTCATCTATACCGTTGTTTCTTGTTTTGGTTTTTGTTATTTAAGGTCGCATCAATATCTAGATCATTAGCGACCACTAGTGCAGTTAACTTTACGGCAACAGTGACGATGAAACGGTATGGTGATGATAATGGGTTAAAGGACGAACACAAATACAACTATGCCCGAGGCGGGACTGAAACCCGCGATCCTTCGATCCGAGATCACTATGACACTACTGCCTTAGCGACCTCAACCACATCGGTTTTTTGTTTGAAAGAAAAATTAATGAATTGAAGAGGTTGCTGTGGTATTTGTTCAGCAACAGAAGGTTATTTTAAAAGAAAAATATTATTTGAAAATGTTGCAGTGTACCCACTGCAACATTTTCAAATAATATTTTTTATCAAATTACTGTGAGTAAGCTAGTAAGATGAAAGATAATGACAGGATGTTGGAGATATGATGGAGGTAAGGAATTTTCTGGAACTTTTGAATTAGTTATTGTTTAAATTTTTATAATACAACTTTGTAGTTATTTGTAAATTTATTATATTCAAGAACAATATAAAACTTTATGAATTTTGATATTTATAGTTTCTGAAGTAATTCATTCAAAATAAACAGGGTCTATTTCAATTATTCGGAAGTTGTCAACATCGATAGTATGTTGAGTATTAATTCTGTGTTTAGTAAGTGTCTTATGTCTTGTAGCTTCTTCTTTAATACTACGTTAATGCTCATTTATACGATCACGTAATTTTCGTTTTGTGTGTCCAATGTACTGAAGTTGGCAACGTAGACATGTAATTGAGTAGACACAATTTTGTCTTTCTATATTGGGATTGGGTCCTGAGCAAGTCTTATCAGATTTCCTTTTGACTTTATACTATTTATTAAGTGAAATCCATAACTATTTAAGAATACCTTGATTTTATTATTGATACTGTTAATAAGTTATGGAAAAAAATAAATTTTACTTTCATTGGATTTTCATCACTATTAATTATATAATTTATTACATAAAATTTTTAGTTTGGAATTGATATTTTTATGAATATAATTTATAGGGTAATCGTTTCCCTGTAACAATTGGAATATTTTCATCAAATTTTGTTGATAAAAGCTTTGGTCAGATATGTTCATCATTCTATCAAGAAATTCAAAAATTAGGGATCTTTTCACATTCATTGGGTGATTAGAGTATTAATTTAACAATCTTCCTGCATATATTGTTTTTGCGTACCAGATTGTTATCAATTTATTGTGATTTCATATAACCAGGGAACGAATTTCTTTGTAAATATACATTTACTAAATAAGCTAATATTGATACTAAGTTGCTGTCTGTTTCACAATGTGTAGTGTTGCAAAATGCTACTTTTACTTTCCATATTTTGAATTTTGGTACATATTTGAATAAAAGTCTATATATTTACCATATTTGTTATAAAATCAGTCCATATAGCATATTAAGCTTAACTGTGAAATTTCATTAAATATTAAAAATGCATCTGAACAAAAACAGCTTAAAAGTTTTCAGTAATTCTTTAAACAATAGAGTTTTTAGGAAATTACGGAGAATTGTCAACGGGAAAGCAAGTTAGGAACCTGTTAATGTTTTAATTTATGTGAAGAATAGATCCACTCTCCGGCCGTGAATCCCTGTCCGTGGGGTCAGATTGTTCCGCGGGGTGAAGGGGCGGGCGAGAAGGCAACAGTCGCATAACGTCAGAAAGACTTGGGCATCAGAAATCCACTTCTACAGATCCTCATTCTTGGTTACAATCCAATCAGATTACTATGTGTTGGTTCAGTTCTATTACTCTATCCATTAAGCCAGAATAAAATATTAAAAGTAGCACAGTCAGCCGGTGTAAAATGAGTAGTTACATTTTAGAATTTAAGATGAAGTTTTACTAGCTGGCAATAAAATATTATTTTGCCATAGTCAGTTTTTATCACATTAAGTCCACATTTAACTTCATATTTTAATAAAATAACTACTAATACAAATTTTACAAATTTCATATTTTTAATCCCTAAATCCGTTCCCTGCTTCTAACAGTAATATCTAGAATGTTTATATCGATTATTGGATTCATTTTTTATAGATGTTATATTTTATTGCTGAAAAATATTCATTAAATGTTTAAACAAAGGTTGTATCTTAACTTTTTCTAATATTACTATAGTATCGTCTACATATTAGATTGAATTGTAAAGCTGCTTGTATTACGATGTTTATAATATGAATCAAGAATTATATCAATTTTCTCTAGGTAAGCTACAAAAGTTTTGAAAATATAAGTATCTAGAAAATTGTAACGTATTCAGATAAATCTTTATAAAAATATATTTTTTCAGTACTTGAAATGACAAGAAATATACGTCGAAACGTTGTACGAATTGAGCTGATCTAAAATTGTCTGATTTTATTGCTGTGATACATGGCAAAGAGTTGTAGTACCTTGGGCCTAGTCAAAAGGCACCAGGTATAAAACGTCTGATATAATTACTATAACCATATACGTTTTCTTTTCATTAAAATATTACATATTTTTATCTATATGATCTATCGATATGAAAATGTTTGTGTGTGCCTTATTGACTAAAAAGCTACTCAACCGATTTAGCTGAAAATTTCAGTTGGTTCGAAGGATGAGTGATTAGTACTGATTTTAAAGGAAACAAATAGAAGGTTGCTTTTATTGTTAATTAAAGGTAGGATTGATGCACTTGTCTACCTCTGAAAACGCTGCGGTGGCTCAGTAGCATTATTATGCAGCATTGCTTACCGTCGAGATCCTCGTGTTCGTGTCCTGGCGGATGTGGATTTTTGATACAATGTATAAATCAAGATCCCATTCAACTCTGGAGAACAAATTTACCAGCCGGTATCTCTAATCGTTAGTTTCTCTGATTAACTGACTTACTTAACGGTGATAACATATTTTCATGCAATATTGATATTTGTATTTACAACATACGACGTAGAAATCACGTTCGTGAACTATCAGTATCAACAGCTCACTAGAAGAATTCTGCATACAATACAGGTACGTTACTTTACAATGCATTGCCAGATGACACTAACAATTAAAGTCGGTAAACAAATTTCAGTTAAAAAATAAATCTTTTCTGCTGCATAACTGTTTCTATACTATTAGAGACTATACTGAACATCAAAAAGAAAAAAAATATGCTTAGTTTAACAAAACAATGATACATAATGGATTAGTTTACAGTTTATTGTATAATTTAAAGAAAAACTTAATATGCCTGTAACATGTAATGTACTTCAGCTTTCGGGTCAATGACCCCCATCTCGCTCAGGTTTTTGTCCAGTTTCCCTGATCCATTGAGCAAATGCTAAGATGGCCCCTTGTTTTGCTTCTGGACATAAATGTAGCTTCACTATGCGCACGTTTTATTGAGCTCTCCTTTTGCTTGTAGTGGAAGGAGTAGAGCTGAGGCTGAGTTACTATATTGTTAGCAATGCAGAAAAATCAAATATGTAGCTCGTTTATCGTTGCCAATAAGTTTTCTATAACTCGGAACGAAAATGTCTTTTTCAAATGTTGATAATCTCCCGCTTTTCTTCTTCTTCTTCTTCTTCTTCTTCTTCTTCCTTCTTCTTCTTCTTCGTCTTCTTCTTCGTCTTCTTCTTCTTCTTCTTCTTCTTCTTCTTCTTCTTCTTCTTCTTCTTCTTCTTCTTCTTCTTCTTCTTCTCTTCTTCTTCTTCTTCTTCTTCTTCTTCTTCTTCTTCTTCGTCTTCTTCTTCTTCTTCTTCTTCTTCGTCTTCGTCTTCGTCTTCTTCTTCTTCTTCGTCTTCGTCTTCGTCTTCGTCTTCGTCTTCGTCTTCTTCTTCTTCTTCTCTTCTTCTTCTTCGTCTTCTTCTTCGTCTTCTTCTTCTTCTTCTTCTTCTTCTTATTATTATTATGGTACTGAAGAAAACGTTCGCAAATATTCTTCTCCTCCATACGTCATATACAGATTTTACTGGTTTTTGACCATATAATGCAAATGAAATATCAATCGAATACCGGATCGGTACCTTCGCAAACTAGTCATGCACCGCGCACGATATGTCTTTCCATATCCTTTTCTCATCCTTTCTCCATACATACACACATGCACTACACAACCACACGTGCCGGGAGCTTAAAAATTGCCTCGGTTTGAGGCGCTACTACATTGAGGGAAGATATCTGTAAGGGAAACCCTGCAACGAATAGGTCGGCGCACGATGTCACGTTCCAGCTTGGAAAGAATACCGCCACATTCCGAGATATAACATTAGGCACATTCACAAATCTAGTAATCACAGAAGTTGGGGTTCCCGGAAAAACTAAATAATCAATCAAAACACTGATATTGAAACTCTATTTCACTACTCATTATCGAGATTTTTTTATTTTTACCTCGTTATACACTTTGTAATGAAGATACAACATTGAGATTACAATTCAATTTTATTTGAATTTATCTGATTGTAAATTTTGTGGTTCAAAGTACAACCTAACTTGGACGGAGGTACAACACGGATGTTGTACCCAATGATGTATAAGATATAGATCGCTCACTGGCCCGCCATATTTGAAGCCGAGATTGCGCGTGGCAGCCATGACAGTTGTTGGCAAAAGGTTTTTATGAAAAGGTTATGCTGTATTGTCAACGATCTAGATTATCCTAGTATATTCTAGCTCGTATATTATGCGCCCACAAGACAGACTAAAACTGCATATTCTGCTTTCTAATCACATCGACAACTATTGATATTTAAGAAACTTAATGAAAAATTATAATTTTTTGTTTAATTATTGTCTGACTAAAACAGAACCCCTACGTAAAAGAAAAATCCTGTTAGGATCTATGAGAAAGGACAATACATATATTTCATACAATGTCAAAAACAAGCTGTTATTTGCATTTTTTTTAAATTACTGATCTCTTAAAAGTAATTAATTTAGCCAGGGTTTGACGCACATGTTTCCCGTCTATGATTACACAACATGTAATTATACAAAAAATGTTAATAAATATAAAAAACATTAATACTAAAATATGTACAATACAGTGGTATAAGGTGTATCAACCAGTGGTACCCACACGAGACTTTTACTTAAAGCAGGAAGGTTCAAAATGTTCTGAACATAACCTCTCTCTCGGGTTAGTGTCCAATCCTCCTTCATCGACACAATTCACTTTTTGAGAAAATCCTCGTTTTCTAGAGGAAAGCTAAAAAATCAAGGTTAACAATAAAATTAAATGTCGCTTTTGTAGTATATTCTAAGAAAAACTCAAGCAGTATTTCAAAGTCGTATCTTTGGTACATAGCTATGAAAGGAATTCCATATCCTTTTTTAACCTATTAATACAATTGTACGCAGCACATGAAACAGGCATACTAATGAATGCTCTCACGCAGAATACATAACAGAAAACTGCAAATATTGGCAGAAACAGTACCTATATCACAACGATAACACACGCACAAGAGTATGTTTTGCCAACAACTGTCATGGCGCAGCTGACTTCACTTTGCCCTATCCATAGAGTATATACGTGAGTCATCTATATCTTATACATCATTGGTTGTACCCTGGTCCAAATATAAACAGTTTTCCTCATTAAGCAGTACCTCAAAAAGTTAAATAAATATCAATAGTTTTACTTAAGATCATTCTTAATATTTAAAATTCAAAATCACGCGAGTAAACAATTATAAGTTTAAGAAAGTTCCCAGGTACTACACCTTTCCTTACGTTTATTCACAGACATCAAAGTAGGGAACACAATATGTATTTTCAACTTGTCATTCCACCTGGACATTCCTTCATTGAAATATAATAATGAAGTTAAGTTGACAAATCTTAAGGCATGTCCCAAGATTTCTAGTCAGAGAGTCCTGAAGAGGACTAGTTAAGTTCGCATTCATATCATTCATCATGTGCTTTAGCCAGGAGATCCAAGGATTATTTGGCTACCAATGTTGTTAGCTCTTTAGCGTTACCCAGGGTGCACCACGTGGAGGCGAGCTAACTTTACACCCCCTAGTGCTGCAATTGAATATATTAAAAATTTAAATGTTTGCTTATAAAACTGTATCTTATGAATTGTATTCTGTGTGTTTTGGTTTTGGTACAATATCTTTCATTTCTGCAGATAAGGTTTTTATATATATCACCATGTGTATTACCATACGATAAATAAATAATAATGAAGTCCATATCTCGACTAACATTCTTCTTTGACATTTTCTCAACGGGATGCTGATGACCTGGTGCCGAGAACAGACACTTCAGTTACCCAGTCAATTACGAAGTGATTACATATTTTCGGTTATGATATAGTAAAAGCGGTGGGTTCTCTGAACCTCCTCCACGCACTATGAGGTACTGCAACAGGCTCACAGCGGCTGTCTCCACAGCCACACGATCTTCCTAGGTCCGCTACAAAGTATCAAATCTCCTTTCTTGCATGGAGGTATTCATTTCTTCTACCACTTGCCAATATATTCTTCTGATAGGCACGAGGAAGCAAAATAATGCAGCATTTACACTTTAATACACATATTGTGTTTGCGAATTATGTGTGAATTCATGTAATGACACATTACCAAGTGTTATTGCAAATGAAGTGGCTGATGTATTCGGAGCAAAGTATGAAAAATAAAATTGTTTTACTCGTTTTTATTTCTAAGAGTCGTTTGTTACTCCGTTACTTTTCACGCCATAACAACGTATTCAACCTTATTCAAGATATCGTTTCCATGTTGTCGCGCCAGCAAGTATTATTCTGAAGGACAACATGGATAAGAGCCAAAATTTATTGCCTTTTTATCCTTGAAAATACATTTTATTACATGGGATTTTTTTTCTCTTTTTTTTCTCCCTTTCAAAATTCAAAATTTAAGTAGTATATGACTTAGTGTAGGGATCACAGAATTTTGAAAATGTGCACACAATTCACTTTTCCCCATAGCACGTCATACGCAGTTTTAACTGTTTTTTGACGTAAAATAAAAAATAAATAAATAAACGTAATTGCTGTGAATTTTGTGATTTCTCTGCCGATGAAGCGCGTCGCCGCGCATATTGTCCTGCGTATCTCACTCCGAGTTGGAACCCCTGGATGCCACTCTATGGGAAACACATCCGTTTTCCGACGCTCGAAAAGGGAGTAGTAAACAGAAACATGTGTTTCAGTACCTCACAAGTGTCGACCTGTCGCCTACTGCTTGCTCGTTTCATACATTACGTCTTCGGTTTGCTGCCGCTTCACCTGCCAGTAGGGAAGGAAAGTTATGTTAACGGACTATGTTCAGTTTGTGAAGGAACGGTTCGTGAAATTACCTTGATTTACGCGCATCTGAGGGTGGTCCTTGAATCAGATCAAGTGGAGCGATACACATATGCCAGAATGTTAAGCTCTTCAGCCAGAGAACATTCTATCTTCCTCCGCCGAGAAGGAGAACGGCTTTGTTACGAGGTTTCTCTCGTGCACACGTGATGAATTCACGCACTCATGTATGTTTCAATCTCATTCGCTCTTAAATTTCAACCTCTCGTTAACAACAATTTTAGTACAGGAAAAGAGAATAATTGATTCCCTGGTTCTGATGTAGCGTAAGCAATATGCATTATCGCTATTTACTGCAGTTCAACTGCATGTTCATTCCTCAGCCTGATTTCTAAAATTAGTAGACATGGTAATTTTTTGTACGAAAGTTTCCCTGTTTACGGTTCAAAACCATTTCTCTACATGTAGAGGGAACTGGGGCACATTGATTCACCCCCTCTACTGCTCACAAGGTCGTTAAAGGACGTTTCACAACAGCTCCACAAGAGGGCACTAGTGTACACAGCTTCCTGCAGAACGTCTGGGCGTGATTCAATAGTTTGGAGAAGTTATACGGACGATTCAGTGTTTTTGTTGGTCAAAAGTAAATTTTAGTTGTACAGGTGCAGTGATATTATACAGCTGTTCCACTATTTTTAACAGGAAAGAATGCCCTCCCTGGTAAGTAAAAGTACTCTTTGTCAGTTCCTCATTCTTTTCTATAAGGTAGGTACATGATGAGGTGTTGGATGAGAGATTCGTATTATTCAAAATTCGAACTATCGGGCCTACTAATGTGTTTTAATGTGCCCCATGAAACCTACGAACGACCTATATTCTCTTTGTAGTTCATATTTCATTGGCATTTATTATTTTTACGATACACTCCTTAATCCAACCATTTCCCATCAAGAATTATCAATATTCCTTTTTTAAAAATAATGAATAATAAGTAAAAATAAGACTCTTCGAAATGAGGAAAGTTAAGAAAACAAACAATCCGCAGCCCAGCAAAGGAATTGAAATATGCTAGGGATAGAAGACAAAAAAAAATTGTAGCAACAGAGGAAGAGTAAGAAGGTGGAAGAATTATATTCATCAAAAGAATCTGTAACGTCCTTCGGATAGTTGCGTGACTATACATCAGGTGATATGATCAAAGTGACCGGGTCGGTGATAAGGAATCAATGGAAGAAGCACTTATTTTTTAGAAAATATTATTGATGATGACTCTGTTGTAGTGCGGTTTGCAAATAAGAGATCAGTTGTTCACTTTGTAGGACAAGTTAAAGAATAAACTGATGGTGACTATCTAGTTGAAGTTACGAGCAGAAAGCCCGATACTTTTTTTCTTTTTCTTGACGAACAACACAATGGTGGGGTTGAAGAGCCGGATATGACAAAGATGCCGCAGCCAACAATCGGACAAAACCAGCAAGAATATCAGGCCGTTCATTTTGATGTTTATCGCATTAATATTCTTGGCAAATAAATTTTCGTTAATTTGAAATTCATTAATTAAGTATTAAGTCCTTTGCTCCCGGCATACGTATCATTTTGATTTTGGTAGCTTTGATATTTATTATAAATAAATTGTGGGTAATTTGAATTTTTGTAAATAAATATAACAGAATTCATTTCTGTGAAAAATATGCATTATTTTTCCCCACTATTCCGAAACATATCAAAATGCCCCATGATGTATCAAAGTGTCTCATGATGTGCAGTCATTTTCCCTGCGGAAGACCGGTAGCGGTAGCTCAGTGCATCAACTGATGTCACTGCAGCGTCTCTGACCGGGAGGTCCTAGGTTCGAGTCCTGACGGTGGCAGAATTTTCGACACCAGCTTTTCAGCTAGGTCGAATTCAGTCGCTGTCTGGTGAAGAATTCTAGCGACCGGCTGCTCTGATAGGTAGTTTTCCGTGGTTTCTCCGATCAACACCAGGCGAATGCCGGAGCAGTACCCTACCAAACGGGCCACGGACCGCGCGCGATCTGTATTTCCTCTTCCTTGTTCTATCCTCTCCCCTTACACACACACTTACACTAACATGCACTACACTACCACATATTTCGTGAGATCGGTCGGGAGCTTAGAGCTTGTCCCGACTGGGGCGGTGCCACGCTGGTTGGAGAGTCCTGGTTACGGGGAAACCCCACTAGCCGACGGTAGGTCGGTGGCGGATCTCGCCACCCAGCGTGGGAAGATCACCGCCATCTCCCGAGAAAAAACATGCACTACACTAACGGGACTAATGACCAAAGCAGTTGACGCGCCCGGAAACATGAAAAAATCGATCAATCAATCAACCCTGCGGAAGGGCTCAGTAATACAAACGCCTTTTATTTTCTTAATTGCTTGCAGAAATATTACAAAATACAACTGTGCCTGTTAATAACACACTACACTAGCTTTGCTCATAGCACATGGAAAAGTAACTTGAAATTCTCTTTTCTGGGCACCAAAAAATTCTTAGAAAACAAAACGTAACAATGTGCCTCAGTTTCCCCTACATGCAATTGTTCTTCCATTTTATTCACATTTTCATCTTCCATTTCATTAACATTTTGAACTAGCTTTAACACTATGCAGCGTAGCATCTCAACTTGCATTCTCCATCTTTTTCTCTATTGACTGTAAAAATATCTTTAACATTTTTACTCAATACATCCATCGAATTTTTTCCGTGTAACTGCATATTTGAAGTTTCAAAATTATACTACTTGAAGTCAATGCATAACTTCAAATATGTATATAAACGATTTTAGACTTTTATACGTTTAAAGACTTTATAGTGAGTTTTAATAAAATATCAATTAAGAGATAATATTAAATTTTATAGAACTGACATTAACACATTTTTCTATTGTATGTTGAAATATAAGTGAATAATATATTTGGGTATATCTATAAAAATGAAATTGTTATGATGTGTCGAAGTTTGGGTACAAAAAAATTATGCACATTTAACAGCTTGCAAAGCTTTTCTGGATCCGCGGTACTCCTTGACGACACGTTTTTTCTTATCGACAAGGTTAGCTTCCTTGTATCCAAGATACAAACGAAATTACTCTAAAATGTGTGGAACATTATTGTTTACATCGTAGAAACATTTCGTGACCATTTTCTGATGAATCACAGAACGTTTTGGTTTATCGAATTCCGTCAAAGCACCTGGACTAAATCCCACTATTGAAACATTCTGTGATTTATTTTTCACGATGTAAAATCTCTCTCCCTCTCCCTCTCTCTGTTTGTCTGTCTTCAATTCAAGAAAAAATTCAATTTTTTATTCTTCATTTTCGTTCTTTCTTTCTCAGGTTCTTTTTGGTTTTTATTCTCGGTTTCATTGCCGGTTTCCTTCCCCACTTTCACCTCAACATCTCTCAAATTCACTTTCAGCGTGTTTCGTATTTCTCAACTTCTTCCTCGATAACTTCATGAATTTCTCACTCTTTCAATATTTGCTACAAATAAATTGAAATATTTGATTTGGTAGTTTTTCTAATAAATCTCACAAACTTTTCCCCTTTGTAGCAAAATAAGAACACAAAATAAACGTACGCAGATAGTGAAGATATATTTGTATACATTTCCTACTTTCAAATGAGACCAAACACATTGAAATCGAGATCAAGAACTTCCAAATTGCGAACAAACACTCTCAAATTGGAAGGAAACTCGTTCATATTGAGACAAATGACACCCAAATTGAGATGTATCATTTTCACATTGAGACCAAACAACTTCAAAACAAGTAAACAGGCATTTGTGTTAGTTGACCAAACAGGTTAGGTTGTACATAGTTGAGTTCTGTTTACTTCTGCCAGACAAGTTATTCTCGTTGATTAATTATGCCGTGTAAAAAAAAAGAGAGACAGAAAGCATCAAACACCAAGAGACGATATCTAACTGGTTGTTCCAATATTATTTAATCCATGGCAGCGGATGCATAGGAAAATATTAAAGTACCGCGCAGAGTGCACGGTGCATGGTCCTTCCTTCCCCCTGCTTGTCTCATTCCCATCTTTTGGGATATGTAATGATTTGAATTCCTATTTCCACATGGCTAATACCGCCTGATCTCGAGCGATTGGCGATTCCGGGTGCGTTAAAGGTGTAGTGCGTGTATTTATCGCGGACGGTGGCGGTGATCTATCCCAGCTAGATGGCAAGATCCGGCGCAGACCTCCCTTTCGGCTTGCGTAGTTTTCCATACCTAGGTATCTCCCACCAGTCTGGACAAGCCCTAAGCTCGCGACTGATCGCCCAGCAAATGTGGAAGTGTAACGCAAATAACTGTGTGTGTATGTAAGGAGTGAGGACAGGACAAGGAAGGAAAGATCGTGCGCGGTCCTTTTGTTTTTGTTTGCTCTTTCGTTAGTGTTCTGCGCCGATATTCGCCTATTGTTAATCGCAGAAAGCACGCAAAACTACCCATCAGAGCAACCGGATGCTAGAATTCACTTCCAGACAGCGGCGGAATTCGACCTACCTAGTTGTCTGGTCTCGAGACATTTCAATATTGCAGACACTAGAATGCCGGGTCAGTGCTCGAATTGTGCCGTTATTCCACCGCAGTCTTGGCAATATAAAGGAAGTTGAAATTACTAATACTCGGTACAACTTCGCATACATTGTTGTAATTGGAAACACATAGTGTGTTTGCTGCAGAATAGCGCTAATTTTAAAATGAAACCTTTTGATACAAACGGCGCCTCAAACGGGCAATTGTGCATTATCATGTAGACAAATTGACTCAATTATGAACAACTTGTAAAGTGTAAGCTGTCAGAAGAACGGTCAGCGCCACCCGAAGTTGAACAGCGAAATAAAGCTGCTACATTAAGACTCGGCAAACGTCTAATCTGCCCCCTTACGCTCAGAGATCAATTTAAATATTGTCTTTTCATCACGTGATCTTCATTTATCATCCATAGTTTGATCCAATCCGATCAAACGTCCGCAGCCACACGCTCAAGTTTTCCTATATTCTTCTACCCGCGGCTCTGTAACGATAGACTCTTGCCGGAGACGATTGATTGATTCGTGAATCTAGGTGCGGCAACATAAGGTCACTATATCCGTACGTGTAGTGCATGTTTTCTTAATCGCGGGCGGTGTCGGTGATCTCTCCCCGCTGGATCGGGCGCCGCCCTTCGTCCGTTTGCGGGGTTTTCCCCCACCAGGTGCCTCTCACCAACGGACACCGCCACCCGCGTGTGACTGTGTTTGTAAGTAAGGGGTAAGGACAAAGAAGGAGGAAGGAATGGTGGCGGGCAGTCTGTGGCCCGTTTGTTAGGGCACTGCTCCAATGGCGTTGATCGGAGAAACCACGGAACACTACCGATCAATGCAGCCTGCAGCTAGAATTCTCCTCGGGACAGCGGATGAATTCCACCTACCCGACGAGCTAGTGTAAAAAATCCTGTCCCGTCGAGATTCGAACCCTACGACCTTTCCGTCAGAGGCTCTGCAGTGACGTCAGATGATACCCTAAGCCACCTTTGTCGGTACTGCAGGAGACGATGTCACCGATAAAAGATAATACAAACCGGGAGAGTTGGTTCTGGACATCAACTGATGTCACTGCAGTCCCTTTGACCGGGAGGTTCCAAAAGGTTCCAAAACACACTCTCTTGTCAGCTAGGTCGAATTTAGTCGCTGTCTGGAGGAGAATTCTAGCGGCCGGCTGATCTGATCCGTAGTTTTCCGTGGTTTTTCCGATGGACGCTGGTAGAGGAGTACCCTAACAAAGGGGCCACGGACCGCCCGCCACCATTCCTTCCTCCGTCCTTGTCCTTACCCCTTACTTACAAACACAATCCGAACTGCACCAGGCGGATGCAAGAGCAGTACCCTAACAAAGGGACCGCGCGCGATCTTTCCTATCTCTTCCTTGTCCTATGCTCACCACTCACACTCACTTACCTAACTTGCACTACACAACCACACATGCCGTGAGACCGGTCGGGAACTTAGAGCTTGTCACAGCTGAGGCGTTGCCCCGCTGGTGGGAGATGCCTGGTTGGTGGGAACCCCTTAACCACGGTAGGTCGGCGCGGGATCTCGCCATCCAGCGGGGGAAGATCATCGTCACCTCCCGAGGAAGAAAAAATGCACTACACTTACGAGTCTAATGACCTCTGTAATTGACCCGCCCGAAATCACTATCAATAAATCAATCAATAAATGAGATAATACAAAATCCACTAGATGGCAATCTAATGCGACGGTTTTTACTTCCGTCCACGTCACCAGCGAAAAGCACTTGGGCAAGACTGATTATCAGGCCTAATGACTCCGCAGATCGAGTCGAGCAGAACGATTTCAGGTGTAAAAAGCGAAGTTCATGATGCCGCCAAGATGAAACGTCAAAACACTGAGTACAAGTGGAATTGAAAATGAAGTTCGCTATAGGCTGCCATTACAGCGAGAATATTTTGTATTTCTGATGCTAATTCAGCAAGTAAAAAACGTAGAGTTAGCATATCAATATTATTTTCGAGAATTTAACAATATTCATTCGGAAAAAATAATGAAATTCGCTTGATGCAGAGTTTTGAAAATTAATCTGTTTGACATATATTAATTAATAGTTTTTCCACAGATATTCAGTTGTCTTGAATGTAATAAATGTACCTATAAACTTACTGGAATATAAGAAGATAATTTGATCAAAAGCTTTTTTGATATATGGGCCATTTTAATAATTTTAGAAATAAATCACAAAAACATGAATTTCAATGTTTTTTTTTTTTTTAATTCACGCAGTTCTTTCTGCGACGTTTCGAGGATCATGTCTTTCCTCACCTTTAGGCGACAAGGAATAGAATAGGAAAAACATCTTAATGAACATAAATGACACGTTACTGGCGTTAAATAGCACAAAACCCATTACAAACGTTTATGACTTTGTGATTTATTTCTAAAATAATTGAAATGACTCGTATCTGTCAAGAAAATGTGGTAGGCAAATTGTCTTACGATGTGAATGAATAGCGACAGAAAATTTCTCGTTTCTTAAGTGTAGTGGGATATTAACCTGAGAGGTTCCTCATCTTTATTGATAGTAGTTCCCCAATGTTAGTTGGAACCCCCGTAGTTCTCCACCGCTATCAAATCGCACATTATGTCACCTATCCGTTCTTCGGAAGCGAATCCGTGACGTGCTGTGAGGCATTCTCCCAATATGACAGAACGCTCGAATGTCGGCGCTACCCGCTGAAATGCTTCTAGCGAGTACGAGCGAGCGAATGGAACGCCTTGCAGCACTTTCATAAGCGTATACGATTGTGTGCATATTCCTACTGAACTTCTCATTTATGACATACTTCTAAGAGAAAATACTACAAGAAGAACCGGCAGAGTTGACTACGGGCATCAACCGATGTCTCTGCAGTGCCTCTGATCGGGAGGACCTGGGTTCGAGTCCCAACGATGGCAAGATTTTCGACATTAGTTACATGGCTAGGTTGAAATTATTCGCTATCTCGAAGAGAATTCTCCTGGCTGGCTGTTCTGATCGGTAGCACTCCATGTTTTTTCCGATCAACACCCGCCGATGCCGGAACAGTCCTCACTGCTTACTTACACTTATACTCACTCTCATACACTACACTATCACACTTCTCAGGAGCTTAGGGCTTGTCCAGGCTAGGGCGGTGCCCCGCTGGTGAGAGATACCTGGTTGAGAAAATCTTCGTTAGGCTAAGGAGATAGGCCAGATCTCGCCAGCCAAGGAGGAAGATTGCCATATCTCGCTATGAAATCATGCGGTACAAATGATTTTAGCAATTGACGCCCCCAAAATTACTTATCAGTCAAGCTTCAGGAAAATAGCTTCACTTGTGATGAAATTCAGTAGCTTTAAAATAAAAAAGATGACATGAAACGAAAAAATGTGCTAGAGCGTTTTTTCTTATAAATTTACCAAATTCAGTTTTACCTCATTTAATAATTTTAAATTATTCTTAATTATATCATATCGAAGAAACAATAACAAAATCTTTAACGTAACAACTAAATTGATTATAAGGCGTTCATCTAATAAGTCAAAGATTTTTGCTTATTAAATCACAGAAATCCGCATGGGTACATACACAGAATACACAAAATCCAGCATATCATTCCAAATCGTTACCATTCCTCTTATTTTCTCGTGATTGTTATGCCGACCAGATCTTGTTTCGTATTATACTTCAGTTTCTCTTTTTTCACTTTCTGTTTAGTATCGTTAGTCACGCCCTCTTCCACTCTGTTTTGTCTTACTTGGTATGCTACTGCCGCAGTGCTCTTGATAAGATAATTGAGGGTTGTGGCACAAAGACTTATTCATTAGAGATTATTTGTTCCTGTACATAAAATTTCGAGCTGTGCTACGTGCCTTGAATAAACGACAAGTGCGTTAAGATAGATATGTCGTTTCTAGAACCAATTACCTAACGTTTTTGTAGAGGAAGGTGAGTCATTCCTGAACACGGATTTTTAGGTTTTGTATGAGCATCTAGTTCCTTTGTATTCTTTCCTCGGGTGGCAGACGGTTCCGTTTTTCTCTTAAACATATTAATACGCTTATACATTCACGTAATAAGTCAAGGAAAACACAGCAACAATTGGACACATGTTACTGCAATAATGCAACAATATTTTGTCAGCAACCATATATTCATATGAAAGGATATTAAATGTCAAATTTTTTGATTGATTGCGTTTATTAAACGCGAATTCTAAAAATAGCATCACACATCTATTGCTCTTCATTTGGAAATCGAAACATTTATACTCCTGTTCCTAGGTGCAGTTCTTCGGTAAAGACGCTAGTTGTACGATAGTCAAAATTTTTAACTTCCCACATCACCTATCAATTATTGTTATTACTTATAAATAATCATAATAATGTAGTTTATTTGAAGACGAACAGACGTTGCATAAATAGTCATGTGTAATATTAGCAGAAATATCAATAATAAAAACAATATACATAAGACGAAAAATGTCTGAAAACGAACTTTCCATTCCCAGGAATTCCAAGGAAAACCTCGCCTTAGTAAGGTGGAGCAAAAACTGATAGTGGAGGGTTTTCCCCGTTTTTAATTCTTTTTACAAAATAATTAAAGACCAAATAACTCAAATGAAAAAAATAGTTTCATTGAAAAGAAGTACAAGATTTTTCAAATTTGTGATGTAGTTCTGTTATTTCTATCTTGTGCATTCTGAAATTGTAAAACTTTTTAATACACACTCTGCAGCTAAAACAGGGTTGTCCAACTGGCGGCCCGCGGTGCCATTTGTTGTGGCCCGCGAAACGTTATACATCAAATGTGAAAGTCCCTTGTATCAATGTCGGGCAAGCAAATTGTGTGCCAGTAAATTCAGAAATTCAAAATCATTCCAATGTGTTTCACTGCATTATGGTGTATGACGCATGAATCCAACCATCCTCTCGTTTCAGACTAGCCGGACGACGTGCCGAGATCAACAATACGGGTTCACGTGTGGATCGTCCAATTAATTAAATATGACCCGCAATCATATTAAATGTTATATGAGTGGCCCTTGGGTCTTTGCAAGTTGGACACCCCTGGTCTAGAACCATCATTTCCAATAATTGTAAGTAGTAAACCAAAAAAATTGTTCGGAGTATTAACTCCAAATGAATTATGCAGAAGCCCAAATCCTCTTCTGAACCTATCTTCTTTCTTTTCTTTGTTGCTTTCCCCTTTTTGTTTTTCGTTCTTTCGATTTTTTTTTTAAGCTTGTTTGTTTCGTGCTTTTAGGCTTATTTTACAGTTCCTCTTTCTTTTCTACAGACTCCTTTCTCTAAAACATTTCTTTGAGACATTCATTCCATTTCTTTGTGGCTTCAAGCTGCACGAAACCAACTGTATTCAACGAAAACTGATTTGACGATATTTCTGCAGGAAGTGATGAGACCTCTGCAACGAAGCGGCTGAAATATGTCGGTCCAATTCAACAAAGGCTCGTTGATCTTCTATGTCCTCTTGTTGATTAACTTATGCTCTACATTGCACATTATTGACCACTGCGAAAATATTTTATCGTGTAATAGCGTGATTCAACAAACTTTTTCAATTTTCATAAGTGTTTTATTGGATCTTATTTACAAATTAGTTTCAGGAACTTTCAATGAGTGCAATAAAATAAATTGACTTCAGTTACGTTCTGCACATCGCGGAGTGAAAACCGTCGCGAAGTGATCAACATATATCAGAAGAAGTGTCAAGTGTGTGCTGTGATATATACGAGTGTGATAACTGTGTATCCAATATATTACTTCGACCCTCAGTGTACAAACTACAATAGAGATCAGATACAGTGCAGCTCATTTCTCATGATGTCTCTTATAAAAAAAGGAAACCTAACCAAAGATTCAACCGACAACCAACCTAAGTCAGCACTCAAGAAGACATACGCCTGTGCTACCCCAACTGAAATGTTCCTTACGAAAGATCAAGCAATACTTACTGAATCTCAAGAGGATGTAACCATAAAATATTATATAGGTAAAATAGCCCCTATAGTAAATCCAAACATTAGGTTTATCTCGCGAATATCCAACAACAGAATTTGTGTTTCCCTCAGCAGTAAATCTGTAGCAGAAGACTTCACTGAAGAACACAGTGTCTTAAAATTCAAGAATTACGTGTTAGCAGTAAGATCACTAATTAGAAAATATAAAAACTAATTATATTAATTAAAGGAAAAAAAACAGACTTATTCTAAAATGTCATTCATTAAAGCTAGAATCTCTGAACTAGGTTTCTATCACATAATGAGATTTAGAAGACAAATTTATGTGGCTCCAGATGATTTTCGTACACTTCCTAATTCAATCACTATATTTATGATGATAAAACCTACAGAATCTATTTCTCTGCAGATAATATGTTTTGTTTCATCTGTAAACAGACAGGCCACCTTTCTAACCAATGGCCCTCTAAACCTATGGCTAAGGAGATGGAAGAGACATATGAAGAGGCTGAATACTAAGACCCAGTACCTTTGGAAATTTGTAATGAATCCTCCAAAATTGAATGCCAACTGTATCAGGATAAAGATATTGAACAAAATGATAAAAACTTTCTACCTATTCAAAAAAGAACCCTTCAATCCGATGCATCATCGTAAGCAGATCCTAAAAATAATAAATGTTTAACTGACGGGAACAAGACAAGCTAAGTTAACAAGACAAGCTAACAAAAGTGTGATGATAATCCGTTTCAAAAGAATACACAAGCCAATTCATTAAAAGAACTCATTTCATCCATTAAATCTATCATCGAAAAGAACCCTGAAAAATTATGACTAATTAATTTTCTTTTAGAAAATTCCTTTGTAACTAACAATCTAAGTATGATTGCAAAAGACTTTACAGAGGTCATTCAATCCATTATTCAAATTCTCTGAAACCTACACCTTACTAACAGAAAGATTAATAGGGAACCGATTCACAAGACTTATAAATAACTAAAGATGGGCAAATCTACCTTCCTGAAAAATCTGAAACACACAACGAATAAAATCAATGAAAATATTAGAATGAAATATAAATGGATTTTTACTAGATTCGAAAGGCTACAGCTACTCCGTAACAATTACAAACCTGACATTATATGTGTGCAGGAGACCAACTTTAAATTAGCCAGAGAAGGGAGGATAAAAGGCTTCAAATGTTACCACAAAATTCGTGATTCTTCTAACATTGCGAGTGGTGAAGTAGCAATATTTGTTGCAGACTATACAACCAGTAAAATAATCGACATCTGATATAGATATGATCGCCACAGAGATACAAGCATCAATGTCATTTTGTGTCTGAATATTTATTTACCTAGCAGTTACTCCTTCGAAACACAGGAAATAAAATGTATAATTAAGCATTATCTAAACCTTTTATCATACTTTGTGATTTCAACAGTCATAGCACCCTACGGGGATCCAAGCAACTTATACAAGAGGCTTTTGTATTGAAACTGTTATTGACGAAAGTGACTTATGTCTTCTAAATAAAGGTAAACTCACACAATTTAATGCGAGTTATGGAAGTACAAATGCAATTGATCTTACAATTGGTTCTAGAATCATTACTCCCCAATGTAACTGGTACGTTCTAAAAAATCCTCATGATAGTGATAATTTCTATTTCTTCATAAACAGTAACAATCCCTCCAGTGCCTACAACCAACCACAAGAATTGACATGATTGACAATAAAGCTAATTGGAACCTATTTAAAGAACTCATCGGTAAGAGCCTTCAGATATTAATATACTTCATGAAAAAAAACACTGTATATGATAAAACATAATAAATAAAAAAAATCTAAGCAAGCCTTCAACTAAGGCAAAAACATAAAACTGAAGAAAATAAACTTAATTACAAAATAATGAGAGCTATGGCAAGAAGAGTAATTAAAGAATGTAAAGCAACGTCATGGTTAATCTATGTATCAAATATAACCAGACGCGATAACAGAAAAGATTCATGAGCAAAAATCATTCAAGGAAAACGAGAAGTAACCAAATACACTTTTTACAAGCCGAAAACAAAATCCCCATGGACCCCAAAGAATAGCAAATTCCCTTTGCCGGTAACTTGACTTCCTCTTCTCCTTTCACACTTCCCCGCTGTGCCTTCACAAGCACCTATACTCCGATTAAAGATAGTGGCACTTGGTCACGAACTGGGAGGAGAGAGGCACAGTTTCATCCAATTGGGAGCTCCAATACCGAAAATTTAAATCGTACCGAAGCTCTCCATTTGAGACAATACCCCCCTGGCCGTCCTGCTCATAACCTTTAGGTGACACTGTTTAAATCGCAGTATAATTCGTGAGAGTGCATCAGCTCGTTTGACCAGTTTACCATCTGGTGAATAGTCCTCTTGAAGAGGTGACTGAGAAAGCAGTCACTCTCACAGAACTTCCGTCACGGGCAACAACGAAAACACATTCTAAAGAAAATCAGAATTTCGTGGTAATAATTTCTCACTGCTCTAAACGTCCGAACGTGAACATTCAGCCTTGTGTATAATTTGTACGGGCGCAACGGAATGTGGAATGCCTAAACATTTTGAGTTCGGTTCATTGACCCACTTCCGAAATGGCTCGAAATTGCTGGTAATTTCTACTTAAAAGACTAAAAGATTCCTACTGTAGCTAAAGAATGCATATTTGCCACCAGGGAGCACCGCGAGCACTGTCTCAGTAATATTTATGCATTTCTTGACAGTCCCGGGGCTAAGCGAATATGGAATCTGATGAGAATGGGAACTGTTGGAGGATTTAATAACCGGGCATTCAGTAAGGGTTCCTTTAATGCCGCAAGTACGACGTGAGGATTGTATTCTTCTCGGAAAAATTGCGTACCCCCAGCAAATAGGGATTGTGCATCACTTGCGTCCTCCTCCTTCTCGCTTTCTGTAGGAGGCATCACGTGGTCCAGGACCCGTCACACGCGCGCCCAGCACGCGCCGGTCAGGTCTCCGCACGGATGCACTTCCCCTCCCTCCCTCCCGCTCGGCGGCATTCCGCTCGCAAGCCCGCAGGCGGCGAGGGTGGGGCTTACATCGAGGGACACGAGCAAGCCTCGCTGGACGAGCCTACTGCATGCTGCTGGAGCTCAGCGGCAACATCCTTGCATGTGCAGCGCTGATAAGGAAGAAGATACGGAAATCCTAGGGTTCGAGGTCCGACTGTGTCGAATTTTCAACACTAACTACATGCCTTGGGCAAGTTCAACCACTGTCTGAAAAAAAAATCTAGCGGCCGGCTGCTCTGATCGATAGATTTCCGTGGTTGCTCTAAACTATAGTATTGTGGTATTCGTGAAATATTGAACTATTCGTGTGTTTGTTAAAATATTTAATTTATTGCAGGGTTATATAAAAGCATTTCATTAGTTGTTCTTGAGCAATGAGCGTGGTACTTTTTGAAAAACAGTTTTATGTGGTTTTCTTCAGAAGCATTTTTGCTGTTGCAGGTCACTAGTCTGTACTAACACTTGGTAGTACATAATGGAGCAAAATTTTGCTTTCAGTGGGAAAGGGTCAGTAGTCATTATTTCGTCTGATGACTGAGCACGTTGGGAAGTCGCTGCTCTATACGAGATCCTGATCTTGTAAGGTATTCCACATCTAACATTTCAACTGGTAAAGAAAGCCGTAATCAACCGCATCTGACAGGAAAGTGAATATAAATTATTCTCTATTAAACGACGAGACAATTTTGCGGACTGCTCTCTTCCCTAATGAGAATTTCGCGGGAGTTGGATAAGAGCTGTTAATTTTTCTGTTATGGTTATTAGTTCCCGTGAAATTGTGCCTGACACAAATGACCGCGACTAGAACCATGCCTATAATTTCAGGTATGTTTCAGCAAGGTATCTTTAGCCGCAGAGAAGTCCGTAGAGACAGGTCCTTTGACAGGTCAAAGGAGACAGAGCTTCAGAGTGAATCACTTAAGCCATAACGTCATATTTATTTTCTTAACTAAGAAAGATAAAAACACGTCGTTGCTAAATTAATGGTATATATCAAGTCACAACAGCAACAAACATACGACGCTCTTCCTCTAGATCTTTTTTATTACAAAGATAGCCCGAAGTATGTTTCAAAGGTACGAAGACACAAACACAACAATAGTATTTTACTTACTATGGTCCACGTTTTTTGACAACAAAGAAACAAGTTACCATAGAAAATAGAGTATCAAAACAACTTCGACAAACATAACCAACTATAACTGCTAAGTTTTCAACAAACTAATCTTTCGAATAATATACACACATATTTGAAAACATATTCATAAGCTCGTTTTAAAACCTCAAAACTAGGCAAGCGGTTCCATTTTAAAAGTCGATTAAATGAAAACAATCGTATATCTTGTTATAAGAATACAACAAACAATATAATTCGAAGACATCTTGTGAGATTGGTATTAAATTCTTTTGGAAATATCATGAAATTTGTTCCACGTAACTTAACAGCAAAAAAAAAAGACTGTGACAATGGGAAATAAACTCTGAAACAAGACTGCATAATGCTTTTATTTTATTATTATTATTTATTTTATTTATTTTACGTCAAGAAAACAGTTAAAACTGCGTATGACGTGCTATTGGGAAAAGTGAATTGTGTGCACATTTTCAAAATTCTGTGATCCCTACACTACTACTTAAATTTTGAAGGAAAAAAGCTCCCATGTAATAAAATCTATTTTCAAGGATAAAAAGGCAATACATTTTGGTTCTTATCCATGTTGTCCTTCGGAATAATACCTCCTGCCGCGACAACATGGAAACGATAATTTGAATAATTGTATTTCCCACTGAATTCTAGAAGAGGTGCACAGAAAGTTACATTTATTGCTTGCGGAGGAAATATATTTTTGTGAGCTCTTTCGTTTTCAATTTCTTCAAAGACGAATTATTTTCCTCCAACTTATCTCTGGTGAATATCGATGTCTCAAGTCTCTATCATCAATGTACAAACGTTATATTCGTGTAATTGTGCAAAAGGTCGACAAGATAAACGGTATCTAATGACAAAAAATTCACTAGACACATGAGCGACGTGATCAAATTTGTACAAATGATACAAATGACGAAGTCCTTTGGAATACCCCAAATGGCTGAAACGAATTTCAGTTCAATTCAATGCTGCTTTATTTTCCATGGCGAGGCTCGGTCCATGAGGCATGCTCTCCGCCTGACCACGCAAATTCCGCTGTGCTCCTTTCACCGTCTGACAGAGAAAGAAGGTTTCACTCCGGCGATGGGTCTTGAATTTTGTTCAAAGGCTTCATTTAGGGTTGAGGATCTTTTACATGCAGTAAATCTACAACAGGGACATCCGACTTAACTTCCCCCGAAGGAAGGTGTACGAAGGATTTTTAGCAAACGTGGGAATAACCGCCCGATACGCTAACCTTTACACAACTGAACCCGCGAATTTCAGCAGAAATTCGATGTTTATATGGGTTCAGTGAGCTAAATTTAAGTTCAGAAAATGAGTCATTCTTATAATTTTTTATTACTACACGTCATATGTCCAAAAAGACTAGCAATAGTGCTGATCCTCTTGTACCCCAAGGTCATCGCAAAAGAACACTGTTGAGCCAAGTTCAGTGTTTATAACGCGCCCAGTACTTTAAATGTCCACTGGAAAATAAAATCACTCGACACTCCTCTAGTGTCCACCACCCTCTCAACGTCTTCTTTGGCGGTGATTAAACGCGAAAACGCTATCGACTAATGTGGTTTCTTATGCTTTTTGCCATCTTAAGTGTAAATAAACATTTTAACATTCCCAGGTATTATGTAATTTCTCGAGTTGATTTCTTTCTTTCATTTTATTACTTATCTCCATAGTGCTTCACACATGGTTTTACACTGTTTTGATGTTAAATAAACAAATAAACGACAAATGGAAAGTCAAAAATTGTTTGGTGGTTTCGTGTAAATAAAAAATTACGACTGAAATAGTGGAATTTGAAACTACACACGTCTCACAACTGTCTCTAAAACTTCCCATCAGTAGTTCCATCCCTGTTTATCACATACTGTATTCTATTCTTTGTCACTGTAACGTACTTGACCTACCCTAGCCATCTAGTGTATGTAGGCTAATGCGCACATCATCCAGCTAATACCTGAAGTAAGCTTTGCCACTCTTTCCACTTCGGTCTTCATACACCGATTGTTGATAACGTAAAAATTAACCAGCTAATTCGCGAACTAGGCAAATTAGCCATTACATGTACTAACAGCGCGCAGCACTTGAAGCCAACGCTGGTGCTAACATGGCGGCCACGACAGCGGGTCTTCGCGTGACAACGGCAATGGAATTGAGACTACTAACATTGGCGGCCATATCGCAGGGGTCTGCACCGCCGCGCTGGCAGCTTCCAAATGGGGGCATTCAGCGGCGGCGCTCATGCGAGGGATATGCCTCCTAAATTCCGCATTCCCAAAAGCGGGCAGATTTACGTTCCACCACCAAATACGCCAAAGACGGCTCCGCCGTCCGCGTCCCCGCCCGCCCCGCGCGGGTTGCTCTCGGCCTGCCTTCACCGCCCTCAGGCCAACCCCTCTGTCTCCGTCCCCGCCTCGGCCCCCGACGCCCGACCCCGCCCGCGTACCCCGCTCGCCCCCGGACCAGCTGCCCGCCGCTCCGGGGGGACGGGGGACGAGACGGCGGCGGCGGGGGGCCAAAATTATGAGTCGGGCGGGGCGCGCGGCGGAGCGGCGCTCTCGGTCCCACGAGCCCACTCGGCCAATTAGAATCCCCTCTCGCCGGCTGCCCGGTCCACCGGCCGTCCGCAAGCAAATTTTCGCCAAACCGGTTATCCGCGAATAAACGGGCGGATCGGACGGCAGCGGAGGCGGCGACCGGCTACCGCAGCGGCGGCGCCGCCGCCCTGCCGCCGCCTTAAGAGCAGCGCGCCCGCCGCCGCCGGCCGGCCCGCGGGCGCGGTGATAAACGCCAATTAATCCGGATCCGTCGGCCGAACAAGAAAAGCCAATTAAGCCGACGGCCGTTTGCCCCGCGCCGATACCGAGCGGCCCCAACCCCCGCTACCGTTTGGTCGCACGGACGGCGATTGGGCAAGGGAGCACCGGTCGGGCGTGGCGGGGTGATCACTGGCAGGGCGCGGGCGGAGATATGGCGGGGCGCGGGGAGGGATCGGCTGGTACGTGGGTGGAGAAAGGTGGGGCGCGTGCGGAGATTGGGCGGGGCACGAGAGGGGATCGAGCTGCACCACGGAGATCGGTAGAGATCGGTGGGGCGCGGGTGGAGATGAGTGGAGATCGGGCGAGACACGTAGGGTAATCGCGCGTGGAGAGGACGCTGGGAGGGGTATACGAGTGACGATCGGGCGGCGGCGCGGGCGGAGAATGCGGAGCAGGTGTCGGTCGCGCGGGCCACGGAGGGGCGTGGTGCGGACAAAGGGCACTTCGCACGCGGGTCATCGTGAGGGAGGAGATGGCCTGGCAGTGGTCGAAGAATCAGATCAGGCTGTTTGAATTCAAATAGAACGCAATATAGATGAAGTTATATGCTATCATGTAAATATTGTGTACTGCTTTTTATATCTCATGATTTTAGAAATTTATTCACAGTAAATTTATATTTACTCACAGTAATATATAATTACTCAGGTAATAGGTTCTAGGTTCGAGTCATGACGGCGGCAGGATATTTTGACACTAGCTTTTCAGCTAGGTCGAATTCTGTCGCTGTCTAGAGGAGAACTCTAGCGGCCGGCTGCTCTGATCAGTAGTTTTCCGTGGTTTCTCCGATCAACACCAGGCGAATGCCGGAGCAGTACTCTACCAAACGGGCCACGGACCGCGCGCGATCTGTCCTTCCCATTCCTTGTCCTATCCTCTCCCTTTACACACACACTTACACTAACATGCACTACACTACTACATATTTCGGGAGACCGGTCGGGAGCTTAGAGCTTGTGCCGGCTGGGGCGGTGCCCCGCTGGTGGGAGAGTCCTGGTTAGGGGGAAACCCCTCTAGCCGACGGTAGATCGGCGCCGGATCTCGCCATCCAGCGGGGGAAGATCACCGCCACGTCCCGAGAAAAGAAAAGCACTACGCTTACGGGACGAATGACGACATCAGTTGACGCGCCCGGAAACACGAAAAAATCAATCAATACTCACAGTAAATATATAATTTACAGGAGAATGATTCTTCGTATACTAAGTATGTAAAAAGAATTTGTACGTGTCGTGACCGGCCGCACAGTTTTGAAGGTGGGGCCCAACCCCCGCCCCCAGCTACGGGGCCCGCCTGCCAGTCTGCGGACCTACGGCCCGGGGCGAATATAAGCCGGCCGTGGCCCGGGGAGAGGCAGAGAGTGAGCGGCCGAGTAACGGTGAAGAGTGGTGATAAGTGGTAGTACATTGAAGATTGTGATTACGACGGACAGTGCTGCGACTACGGACTTTCCCTCTACGGAGATTTGGCGAGTCGGCGATATTTTGGTGCCTCTACTGGTTACGACAACTCGGCTACGTTTCACTGTACATTCTCCTGGATATTCGGCACTATAGCTCTGTACCTGTTTTCTACCAATAAATTGTTTATTGAATTTTGTGTGTGTTGAATTTGGACACATCAGCACGCAACACTTGAATTTTTCAAGGAAAAGTGTGCACATTCATTTTCTTGACAAAGGAGGACGTTTCTTAGGGGTACATAGAAACAATAACGTTCATTAGTTCAGAAAAACTCAAAGCACATATGTGATAAAAAACTGACATTTCCCCACACTCCTCGTTCGCACACATATCATCCCCCCATTATACTGACTTCTTTGAGAAGACAGCAACAGAAGCAAGAGCAACACAGCAGACAAGAACTTCCCTTGCTTCGCCTCCATGTTTCTTGCTCAATACTGAAAATTATATAAATTATTGCTATTCGTCTTGCAATTTCAATACAGAGACTGGTTGTCAGTAGTCTTCTATTCTTTCTTTTTTTACTTTCTTTCTCTTGTCTAATTATGTATCAGGAGCATCAGTGTGAGAGATGATATGTCACTACCTATTAACCAGAAATAAATCAGTAAACAAATAAATAATAATAAAGAGAAAATATATGTTTAAAAGTATGGCTTTCTAATAAGGGACACTCCGACATATTGGACATCATCAGTTGCCCTAAAGTACTGCTACAATGCGTGTGTGCTGCGCATAAGTAATGCTTGATATATTATTTGATTAATTGATTGATTTTTATCGGCCTCGTCAACTGCTACGATCATAAGTCATGTTAGTGTAGTGAATGTTCTTTATGCCTGGAGAAGGCGGTGTTCCTCCCTAGATGGGTGGAGGGATAACCTGCACGTCGGCTTGCTGAGTATATTCTCCACCAGGTGGGGCAGCACCTCAGCAGGGTCAAGCTCTGTTTTTTTGACTAGCGTGATTCTTTAGTGCATGTAAGAATAAATATACGTAAGAAAGAGGAGAGGATAGAGCAAGGAAGAGGAAGAAGCAACCACGATCTGTGGACCGTTTTTTAGGGTACTGCTCCGACATTTGCCTGGTGTTGATAGGACAAAATTATGGAAAATTTCTATCTGAGCTGCCGGCCATTGGAATTCTGTTACAGATAATGGCTGAATTGGACCTAGCTATCTAGTTAGTGTCCAAAATCTGCCAGCTCAAACTCTAGGACGTCCCAGTGAGAGTCGCTACAAAGGCAGCGATTTCGCTGGCCCTGAGCTCAAATCAACAGGTCAAAAGCAATGGCATTCTCATGGCGAATTGTAAGGGAGTGGGGGCAGAATTGCAAAGCGCGATTTGGGTAAAATCCCTCGAGCCACTGAGGGTACTCTAGTAATTTAACAATTGTTGTCGTTGCAGGATAGCTGAAATTATTGTTGCAAAACAAGCCATTTTCTCTGTAATCGTATGATAAAACATTAGTGTGAAAAATTAAGGGAACGTATTCCAGACTTGAAGAGTTCACGTTGACAAGAAATTACTAAAGTTCTCTGTGAAAATGTATTTGTGATGTATATATTAAAAAAATAATTCTAGGAGTGCAATATAAAAATGCATTTTAACGCTCCATACATCGAAAGAAAGTGATCTCTGTAATGGGGCGAGTGCTTAATCCCCTAAGCAAACCCCAAACATTCGAGCCAAATTATCGACGTCCAAGGATGGAAAGGCTGATTCCAATGTCTTTTGAAAAGCGGCAGCGGCGGCACGACAACACTCTCACCCCCAGCCGCCCATGCCCCCCCCCCCGTAGTGCTATGTTGCTTCCGAACAGAATTGCCTGAAGATAATTTCGTGGAATGGAAGGACATATTTGGTGGAAGGGTGAAGGAGTATTTCGTGTTTCCGCACGCGTCAACTACTTCGGTAATTAACCCAGTACCGCATGTTATTGCCAGGAGGTGGCGGGGTTCCCTCACGCTGGAACGTAAGATCCGACGCCGACCATGAAGTCAGCTTGCGATTTTACCATTTCAGCTATCCCCCTCCACCAAGGTACTGCCCTACCTAAGGCAGTATCTAAGCTCCCGAATGGTCTCTAGGGTTGAATGATAGTTTAGTGCCTCTGAGCGGGTGCGTGTGTAAGGGGAGAGGAGGGGCAAGGATGAGGAAGGGAATATTGTGCCGTTCGTAGTCGGTTTATAAGGATACTGCTGTACTGCCCTGGTATTGATCAAAGAAAAAACAGACAAAAAATACCGATCGAGGGGAGATCTGAGGGAGATAGTTCCGTTAATAACCTATGAACTGCTACGTGTCACCTGACCGACACCACAGATCTTCCAGTAAAAGGTTACAAGTTCTGCTACGAGTTTACGGTAGAGAAAGGGACAGGTGGCAATGAGCTAAAGAGTTACATTGGAGTGATGAAGTTGAGGGTAAACTATGATTAGGTATATTTAACTGCAATTCACTCGGTGACAATAATTTACAAATAAATTAATATCAATATGATCAATATGATGATGATAATAATAATAATAATAATAATAATAATAATAATAATTAGAGTAGATACTCTAGGGTACTGACTGGTATCTAAGACTGTAGAGTTAACTGAGATCAGGCACCGTCAGCTGACTACCGAACATCAAGCTGACGTTAAAATGCTCAATAACGGATAAAATAAATAAATCAGCCTGTTTCGGGTCATCGCGCCCGGACATTGGTGTTGTTTCCCGATAAGAGAAAAACATTGGTGTTTACAAACAATGAAATGCGGACTCTACAGTCCTTTGAATTGAATTGAAGAATTGTACGGGAAGACAGGGG
Source organism: Teleogryllus oceanicus (assembly GCA_964035755.1). NCBI lineage: Eukaryota > Metazoa > Arthropoda > Insecta > Orthoptera > Gryllidae > Teleogryllus > Teleogryllus oceanicus. The sequence goes on from CAXIVR010000001.1 coordinate 9,760,702, forward strand.
AAGGCCCTGTAACTACCTCGCATGCATCGACCGCCTCTCTGAGTGAAATACGAAGAAAGGTTTTGGAAATGCAGGGCATCAGAATCATCTCGGACGAGAAATAGTATGCTACATGAAAGTAGTACAGCCAGCCTTCCTTTGGTTAAAACACAAAAGCCGACTATGGTAACAACACTTACTGTTTCTTACTTTAATTTTCAAAAAAGTGTAATTGTGTGGAATTTTTCCTTCGCAAACAAAATATCGAAAACGTAAAAATATCAAGAACAAAACATCAGTTTTTAAAATACATCGGTTTCACTATGAAAACTAAAAAAAGATAAATGTTTTGAAAACATCGGACACGGTGTCGCATTTTTAGTTCTCGTTACTGAAAAATTCAGGCGTGTACGTTGGATTGCAGAGAGCGACCTGTTGGGAGGATGGGCTACATGTGCTCGTGGCAATTCTACTTGCGTCAACAATAAATGTGTTATACCTTCAGTTTTATTATTTCACGACCGTCAGACTTCCGTCTAGTATGTCTTTTCTTCCCGCATATGCGACGTTTGGATTTATCACCCGTTCTACGCCGCCGTTCTCCGGTACAGCCGACGTCATAAGAAACGATAGTTTCCTGGATGCTTGGCGCAAAACCAATTACGTTTGTCATTCACTGCGCAATTGTTTTCAAACGGCAACCATCGTACTAGTCGACGATGTTGACCTTTCGCGCTCTATCCTTACCCGCTCTAGCCTTAGTATCGATGGGCGTTAAGTGCCTGCCCAGGTAAGGGAAGGACATGAAAGCCTAAGCCTAGTCCATCTTCGCTGGGAAACGAGTTGGGCACTCTGACTTTGCCGACCAGCTAACGGAGTCCTCCATACCAGGGCCTAGAAAAATTCCCAAGCTTAGGGGTAAGAGTGACATGTAGCGAACATGACCTTTTCCTTTCATCGTAACTAGCAAGATCCGCCTGCCTGAGATTTTCTTCCTCACACTGCTACAGAATGTGCGACGATTTATATCACAGTCATCACATAGCTACAATTCTAGCCTCATCCCCTGGCGACACCGCCTTGAAATAGCACTCACCGTGAGGGCGGGGAGGCTTGTGTGCTTGAGTGAGGTGGAGGGCTAAGCCGGCAGTAGCATGCTTTTATGTATATATGTCTACTGGTAGGGTCACCCAGTACTGGCCGGACAGGCCAAAACCGAGGGGCCAGACTAAGTTGTGTCCTACCACGTCCTATCCATCTCAATCCTAACCGCCCATTCTCTACTATCTTTTTTGTGCTTCCACCTAAAGACATGTTCTTATCGTTATGGTTCCTTCATCTACCATTGTGACATCTTTAATTTACTTATGTTACAATGCTTTTATCTATTCTATCGGCCTCTCTTGGCCATCACTTGTTTCTTTTTGATCCAGACGCTATTAGGTTTCAGAGGCTAAAGAGTGTTTCCTATTCTTCCTTCCTTATTTCTTTAAAGTGTAGTAGGCCTTGTGCGGGAAGCACCCTAGAAGCATTAAATTATGAATTGCGGATGATCCGACAGGGTCATTAACCTTCGGTTTTGATTGATTTATTACTGATTCCGGGCCAGTCAACACTAGTCCCGCAAGTGTAGAGCCGACCTACCTACCTACCGCCGACCTACCGTCGACTTGCGAGGTTTTCCGCAATCAGGTATCTCCCACCACCGGGGCACCGCCCCAGTCGGGTCAAGTCCTATGTCCCCGACCTGTCTCCCGACATGTGTGGTAGTGTAGTACTTATTAGTGTAAGTGTGTGTGAAAGGAGTGAGGATAGAACACGGAAGAGGAAGGAAAATCGCGCGCGGTCCGTGGCCCGTTTGTTAGGATACTACTCCGGCATTCGCCTGGTGTTGATCGGAGAAACCGCGGAAAACTACCGATCAGAGCAGCTGGACGGTAGAATTCTCCTCCAGACAGCGACTGAATTCGACCTAGCTGAAGAGCTAATGTTGAAAATCCTGCCGCGACTCGAACCTTAGATCCTCCTGGTCAGGGGCACTGCAGTGATATCAGTTGATGCACTGAGCCACCGCTCCCGAGGCTCCTGGGAATTAAATCGTCACTAAAGAGTGGATCAAGGGTAGGCTGGATTCTTTAAGCTACGGTGGAAGCAATCACCCTAAGGGATCGAAACCCCTGAAGGAAAAGCTCTGGCCCTCCAGGTTTGGGGGTTGTGCTGTAGGCCAGCACCCTGCACACGTAAAACATCACACCGCTAAATATTTCAGTCATGTGAATGCCTCGGATATTTCAAAAGGGAAACGACATCGGCAAAGAAAATGGATTCTGAATATTGGTATATGGAATGTACAAAGCATTTCAAACAAACAACAAGAAGGAATAAAAAAATGATGAGAAAGAATCTAGATATATCGGTCTGGTGTGAAACAAAAAAGAAAGGCAAAGGAAGCGAAAAACTAAACAACTTTTTACACTTCTACAGTGGCGTAAACAAACATGAAAATGGTGAAGCCGGAATTTTCGTTGTTATTGGTGAAAGATTCGATAAATGTATAAAAAGTTAGGAAATATATAAACGAACGTCTTATTAACGTAGTGTTAAAAATCAGAGAAAAATACATAAGTGTCATAGGAATATATAATTTGAATGAAGATGACCCATTACCTAGGAAAAATGATTTTGATATGATAGTCAAAGAAACCATAGACAGTATTCCTAAGTCCCATGAAATTATATTTTCAGGGGGCTTTAACAGTGGAGATGGAAGGGAAAACAACATTGTGGATCAATATGTAGAGGAGACTCGGAATAACAATGGTAAAACACTTATTAATATTTGCGAATATTGTGAGATGAAAATTAATAACACTTTCTTCCAACATAAGGGTATGCACATGTATACCTGGTACCAACATACATCTATCATAAACTACTGTATAACGAAGCAGGCAACTTCACTCGAAATAGAAGAAGTTAGAATGAAACGGGAAGCACAATGTAGCAATCATTTTTTGGTAATTTCTAAAATATACATATCATTTACTGCAAATAGTACGATAAGATAAAGATGGATTTGTCATGAAACCTGTGAAATACAAACTAAATAGTCTCCTCGATGAAAGTGCAGCGTATCTTTACAGAAAAAGACTTCAAATTAAACTATTGGTAAAGCACAGGCCAATAAAAAGAGAATATGAATACATAAAAGAATGCATTCACCAAGCCACAGAGGAAGCTTGGGTACTTGTCAATTAAAACCGAAACGCTGTTGGGGAACACAAGTCTAGAAGAAAAGATTAAAAGGAATAGAGAGCAGTAAAATGGCTTAGTGACAAGAAAAATGAAACTAGTTTACGGTAAAAAACAATAAAGTACAAAAGTAAAACAAGAAATGTTATCAAGGGAGAATAAATTGTGGCTGGATAAACGCAATTATATAGAACAGTTCATTGGTGGAGCATAGAGCTCAGAAGCCTGGAAATTAATTAAATCTATTAAAACGAGTGAAAAGAATATCGCATTATCAAACATCAGCATCAATAAATAGAAAGTACTTTGGAAGACTGCTGCTAGAAAACAGAAACTTCCAATCAAACAAGGAAGATGATTTAGAAAAAACGCTTGACCATAAAATCTAATACGTCATCTGGACCGGGAGATATTCCTGCAGAACTACTGAAATATGGTCGCTATAAACTGCACCAAATGCTCAAACGCAAGTTTTCAAGGTACTTCAAGGCACTACAAGGTTGAATGGTGAATATCCTCCTCAGGAGTGACTGAACGACTTACCTGACACCGATCCATAAGAAAGAATCTAGGGACAATGAAAAAAACTACAGAGGAATAGCAGTTATTGGATCTATAGGTAGACTGTATAGCTAAATAATCCGAAATAAAATAGAAAAAATGATCAAAGGGAAAATCGGAGAGGAAGAATGTGATTTTACTGCCGGTCATAGACAATATATTTACATTAAAACTACTTACAGAAAAGAGAAGAAGGAGAGGTAGGGAAGTTCATCTATGTTTCACTGATCTTCAGAAGGCTTATGACAATGTACCGGTTGCTAGAGTATGGGAAGAAATGGATGGTCTTAAAATCAACACAACTTAATTGGAGCCACATAGAATCTATATAAGAACAACACCTCTCAGATTAAGATCTACAGAAGGCTCTCGGATCCATCGACGGTCAGTAAAGGTTTTCGACAGGGCTGCTGTGTTTTCCCAACACTGTTTAAAATATATCTGCATCAAAGTTTACAGCAGTGGGAGAATGAATGCAAAATAATGGGAATGACGATCGGGGAGGATAAATTATATACATTATATTTTGCCGATGACAAGGTTTCGTGAAGATGAGGACGATTTGGGTTTCATGATCCGTAAAATCAATGAGAATTTTGAATAGCAGGACTTACTGTCAACATGGACAAATCTGAATACCTGGCAGTTGGGAACAATGAGGTTGAAGATCTTCTTCTGGAAATTGGAGAAAAAATGAAATGAGTAAACAAATATAAATATTTCGGTGTACTCTTTAACAAAATGGTAATACCCAAGAAGAAATTGAGAGACGAATAAGTTTGGGGAGAAACGTGACACGAGGTATAAACTCTGTCTTATGGCACAGAACCATCACTAACATTACTAAAAAACGTCTTTTCTTCACACTAGTCAAGAGGGTTACAACAAGCGGTTCCGATGTTTGGGAAATTGGTAAAAGAACAAGAGGAAAGCTGTTGGCCCTTGAAATGGACTACTGGCGTCGAAGTTGCTGTTACAACAGACGTGACATAATCAGAAACGATGAAATAAGAAAGAAAATTGATGCAAAGGAACCCATCCCGGACAAAATAGAGAAAAAAAATCGTTTGGTACGGCCACGTTATGCGAATGACAGACGGAAAATGGCCAAAACGAGCCCTGCAATGGATACCGACAGAAAGACAGGAAGACCCAGACATACATGGCGGCAGGGACTGCGAAAGGCTATGACGGCAAGAGAAATGCAGGAAGATCTACGGTCAAATAGATCTGAGACAGAGAGCGGAGACACGGCGGCAGCTGTAGAGCAACTCCGTGTGTATATATATATATATATATATATATATATATATATATATATATATGACGTCATGGAATTAGACAACCCCATAACACCACCATCAGCTACGAGAAGAAGCCCGCGAACAGAAAGAAGTCGAGTACGCGGCGGAACGATGGCTTGTAAACGCGCCATCTACCCATAGCTTTTCGAACTCTGACGCCCGAACTAGCGAATAATGTTTTTCCGGGAGGTCACGAAAAGAGGAGAATATTCACCCCTCCAAACATTTCCCCAGGCGCGAGTACCATAAGTATCGCGGTGCGCCTCCGAGGAGCTCTCTATGATTGCAGGAGCGACGGCGACTAGACTGAGGTCTGAAGGCCATTGTAACTTGATAGCTAGAAGTTTATTTTAACTTGGTAGTTAAAAGTTAGCTTGAGAAGCGTATCAACGAAAGTGATGTAATTGAGAAGTGGAGTGCACGAACATTCTTCGCATTAACATTCACAATATTTGAGAGAGCAAGTGAAGTGACTGTTTGACTTCGAAATAATTTCAAATTTGTAAAATTCGCGCAGAAGAACATTGACTAAATCCAACATCTCATATTGCACGCTAAGACCACACGCCCAGTGTGGTAGGTAGGCCGAGCATTTAAAGCATAACTTCAGCTTCGAGGCTGGAAGCGCGAACAAACTTGTACAAAGCGCGGCAGAAGAAGGACGACCCCAGGAAGAGCGAAGCGTAGGTGAGAAAGATTTGGACTGGAAGGAGAATCGTACGAGTCCGGAGACGGGAGAAGGGTGTGGAAATTGGAGGCGTGGCGGAGTCCAGAGTTCGAGGGAAGGAAACTGGTAACACGTGGGACAGCGAGCGAAGACGGGTTGCAACGGAGCTGCGAGCGGCAGAAAATCCACAAGGTCACCTACAGGCGAGCGATGCGGAGCTGATGAGGTAAAAGAACTGGCAACTTTCATGCGGCGATCAGTTGGGGAAAGAGAATAGCAGTAAATACACGACAATTCGTGTTAAAAGTGGGTGAAAAGTCCAGAATAGGTGGGAGAAGTATTCCGAACGATGTGGGTGGCAGTTTCAAGTTCATTTAATGCACCTGTTATTAAATTAATTCAAAGAGGCCATACCTTGTACAATTTTACTTAAATATTTCATGATTTTCATTTGTTGTACAGTGATGTTATCTGGATAAGTCATAGTTTATTGCATTGTGTTAATAGTAATTGCTTTATGTGATATGTAAAAGGGTCAAATTTAAGTAACGTGTATGTTACGTTTTATCTCTCTCTCTCTCTCTCTCTCTCTCTCTCTCTCTCTTTTATATATATATATATATATATATATATATATATATCAAGTTCACAATGTTATAATGAGTGCGAAGCCCAGGGCTAGCACCTGTGAACGGGATACTTTAGAACAAGTGCAAAACTCATTTTAAAAGCCGTGCACGGTAAAACTACAGTAGAAAGAGTAAAATAATGTGGTATATAAAAATTCAGAAAGAGGAATGAGCAAATTGTGAATTGTAATTGGTGAAAGTGTGTTCAGGCAGTCGAGGTGACGCCAATTTTTTGTTTTGCCTTGTTTTCTGTTTTTTGTGACTAACTATTGAAAGTGCATAATCCTATTATATAATTGTGCCACTGTAATTTTTCATTGAATATAGACTCATTTTATTCGTATTTTATCTGATTCATTGTGTCAAGGGTTCAGACCTTTCTCATACCCAAAAGATCCATGAGTCATCGTAAATGTATATATCTATGTTAATTGTATTATTAAATAAAAAACTATAAATAATATAATTAAATAAAAAGTACTCGATTCATGGATACGAGTATTTGTCATTTGATCATACATTATATATAATATTCATAATCAGCACGGTGTCCGCCCGACCTGCATGGCCAAGGTGGCTAGAGCCAAGGTGGCTCAGCGTCTCGGTCCGAAGGGTGGTGGGTTCGAGTCCCGCCGTGGGCTTGGTTGTTTGCTCCTTGCCATTCATGTACGTGTGTTGTCGCGGAAGGCCTTGTGAGTTTGCAGACTACAGGCCGAGGAGCCTGCATGCATGTCAGTGTTAATATGTGACCGCATGAAGGACATACTGGGTACACGGTGCGGATAGTCGAAATCGGCATCCCGTGAAGCTGGGAAAAGCCCCGGGAAGAAAAAAAATCAGCACGAGATCCACGTCTCTACGCCCCACAAAGAGGTCGCCCCGTTCTCTCGGCAAGAGAGCGTCCGCCCGAAGGAAGTGCCTGATGAAGGCGCATGTAGCATACGTTGCCACTTCGCACGACGGATTATGTTCCCTGCAACGCAATCTGCGCGTCGGTAGCCGGCAAGCCTCGATACGCTTTAGTGCAGTGGGTGCATGTCGGCCATTCGATCCCTCTTCCGCTGCTGGAGCACGCCGCCTCTCCGAGCCAGGCGGGGCGGGTGCAGGAGCATTCGCAGTCGCCACAGGCAGCGGGCGGCCGGCATCTGGGGATGGGGGCCAACGATGGGTGACGGGCGACAGGGGACGGGCAACCGGCGATCGACAGAGCGGCGTGATCGGTTCCATCGCGTTGAACCCGTGCACCGCCTGCACTCGCCCGCTTTGTCCCGCCCATCTCATCACCTTTCCCACTCCACCACATTCAGTTCCTTCACTTATGTAGTCAGTTCCATCGCACAATGGTGGGGAAGACAACGAGGGTGGAAAAAAGTTTTTTTTAAACACTCAAATAGGGCGAATCGGGAAGAAAGTGGGCAAAAGGGAGCGTTTGCACAAGGTGAAATTAGTATAGGATAAAGTGAGGTTCACGTGCCAGCTGCAACGCATGGTACGCCGCAATACACTCTACCATCGCGCATCCACTTCATAAATGGGGTATGCACGAATCCTCATCTTGTGACTGTGGTGAAACAATACAGACAGTGAAACACATAACTTTTGAATGTCCTCTCAGGAAGTTTCAAGGCAACGCAATGGACCTGGTTAAAGTCTCGACAGAAGCAGTAAAGTGAATAACAAATTTAGACAATACATTGTGATTGTGTTGTTTTTATGTTATGTACATTTATCTTTGTTTTAATCCAATTAATTTTAATTATTCTAATTAACAACTTTTTCTGATATGTAACCCTGTACGCTACCATACGCTAAATAAATCGCGCATAACTCGGAAACATGCGTTCTCGGTCATTAAAAGTGAATTTTCGTGTCCGTTGGACACGAGTTAGTATTTTACTTCGGAATCTAAAAAATGAGGCAGCTTTGAACGTACACTTACATTTTAGACAATTCTCCAACTCTGTTGCTCTGTTGCACGGGTCAACAGAGCTATTTGCAGTTTTAAAACTAATTTATAGTGCGATCTTTTGGAGAATGAGATTTTTGCGTAAACTTTTTTGAGCTCTTTCATATTTTCATTTAGCTCTTCAGAATTTACAGTTCCTTCCACCAGGGAGGCCAATGGAATATCTTCCGCCGGTAGGATTGGGCAGTATTTAAATACTTGGATTTGAAATACTGGTTTTAAATCCATTTTATATTTGAAGAAATGTATTTTTGAGTTTTTTGGAAATGCATTTTAGAGACGTATATCCTAAAAGTGTGTGATGTATGTCCTTAAATACATTTTTAACATGCGTGTCTAAAAATCCAAAAAAAAAACAGTTATTCAAATACAGAATGTATTTGAAGAAAGTATTTTAAATACAAGTATTAAAATACTGTATTAAAATACTTGTATTTGAATTACTTTTTAAAATACATTTTGTATTTGAAAAACTGTATTTTTGAGTTTTTTTGTTCGTAAACTGTTCGCCGGTTTACAAAAGTAACACAACAAAAGTAAAAAGGAAAGGAAAGTTTACAAGAGTAGTTTGTAAAAAAACGATTTAAAATACAGTTCTGAAATTAAAGTTTAATTTCTAGATTAAAATGTGCGGGAACATTAAGTGAACATGCAGGCATCATATAAGGGATTGTTTCATATTTGTTGGTATTTACCGAACCGAACTCTATTTACAATATTTATACTGCGCAATTTAAGCTTCACGATAGTTTGAGTGTTGGAGGTGCTTCAACCTCTCGATAAGACATGTATAGAGGATATGAATAAACAGAGCGAACACGATGAGAGGGGAAGGTGTGAGCAAACGTGTGATTAAACATATAGGTACATGTGGGAACATGCGAAGTAAACAATACGGGTAAATTGCGGGGATCATGCTTTGCAACATGGGCAGAACTGGCAGGGAACATGTGGAGAGACACGTTGGGCCCGAGATAGGTTTTATAAGCCGAATTCTTCAAATCAAGCCCTTTTTGACATTCTATTACATTGTTAACTGTGATGCACTGTTAGAATGTAGAATACGGTTGTCAGTTCGAGTCTATATGACACGGAAAGTTGTTTTGCCAACTAGCAATTATTAGAAACGGATATGTTGAATCTATCTATTTATAAAGTTGAATGTAATTATACAATAACATATAAATTTTATATTAACCGAAGATATTTAATTATTAGTGGTTTAATAATTTGGTGAAATATGGAAGAAAATTAATTGCTGCTGATTTACAAATATGCTTCACTATAAATACAACATAAAATATATATTATATTTTCATTAGCTATAGGGAAAATTTTGCCTTTGAGTTTTAGCTCATTGGCCTGCGTGCTTGCTTTCCATGACGCGACCCTGTGTTCGATTCCCGGTCGATTCCCGAGATAATAATGTGCGTTTTCTTTACAATGTCCCGGAATATGTTGCTGTGTGACGATGAGAAATTTCACTTCTCAGGTTGAGAAGACCAGAATACGGCGTGAGGATGTCCTGGTAACCACACCTCCTTATCCCATGGACGCGAGGCCGGAACGCTGCTAGCAGGCCATAGCCTATATATAATAGTTCTAAATTTTTCCTTATTTTGTCTGTCTGTACTTGGCGCGCCAATGCAGGCGGTCGCGCCAATGCAGACAGAATAGGGAAAACTTTACAACTATTACATTGACCAGTAAATTCTGAAGCAACAGTTGATATTTCCATTTTTCGATCATTATTGCCGGTTATTATTTCGTGAGATACTTTCGAAATGCCTAACACTCACTAATGGGAGAATTACCCACGTCCACCACAATCATTGCGTTATTTTTTTCTCAGTGCAATCAGGATTTATTGAAGCTCATAACGCGAAATCTTGTATGTGAAAATTCCGATTATATTATAACATAATGAATGGTCGGTAATTTACGGTAGTTTCCTCTTGCAAGCGAATGCGCTAGTAAGCTGATAGCTATGTAAAATTCTATTGAAGGAGTAAAGTCAGAAATAATATTATACAATCAAATCAAAGGGACTGTTTGATTTTCTGGGCAACTTAATCTCAATGCGTATCAACATTAAAATATATACACAGGCACAGTGCCTGCACCGCCGTAACGCACATTGCGAGTCTGCTCTTCACGGTTGGCTTGCCTTTCCAGCCATCTTCACTTTTAAAACAATGTTTTACATGTGCAGAATCTTCAGGGCAGCTACGATTTATTAGTTCTTACAATATTGAAACGCATACATTGTAAAATATGTATTTCACTGACAGGTTTCAAAGAAATATTCCATACATAGTTAATAATTCCAGAGTACTTTGTATCGCAAAAAATGATTTATTCAATGGATGGCCATGGGTTTTTCATTTCAGACTATTGCCTTGACAGTTATGTCATGGTTTTGTGGAAGGGAACTGACGACGTGTTTCCAAGTGAGTATCGCTTTTCAGTGAAGAGTCTGAGAAAATCTACGCCTAAGGGCCATAACCTACCTTCCCATACTTTCTCTGCGCTGCGTGCTGTATGTAGAAAGTGAATCCCAGCAAAGCTCCACATCTCACGCGCCGCGTTCCCCTCGCCCACTTCGTCACTCTCCCCCTCAACCTCCCAGTGGGAGAGGATCCGCCCGGACCGCGCGGGTGGCATACGCTGGTGCAGGCCTGGCCATATCATTACCTCGAGTTCCATCTTTCAGGTTTCTGATCGGTTCTGTAATAGTTCATAACATATACATTATACACTTAATAATTCTACTCATACTACTTAATAATACACTTAACAATTTACATTATACACTTAAACTGATACTTTCTAACTCCATAATTAACATTGGTGAAGAAACTGGAAATTATGCAAATTACTTTGAACGATTGTTTGTGAAAATCTGCTTTGAGAATAAAACTTAAATAAAATAGGTCATGTAAATGCAATCCATCCAAGTTCAAGTTAATGTAAATACATATTAAGAACAATTAATTGCAAGTTTAAATGATAATCGAATGATTGCAGGCAGTAAGCACACATAATCAAAGTATATGAACATTTATGAAAATTAAGATAAAAAAGAAAGAACATGCTATTTTGTTACAAACGAATTGTGGTTATAAGAAACTAAAAGAAAAATGTATAACAGTAAATATTAGGTATTTAAATACTAGGTAGTAGAATAAAATAAGAGATCTTAAAGTTGCACAACGTTCCAGTTCATGGAATCAATACATCCTGTTCTAATGATAGATAGTTTAATCTCAATTTTTATTGTTATTGTCTTAAGTTTGTAACCCCAGTGTGGTAACCAAGAAATTAACGGCATCATATAATCAGACAATTTACGTTGTCTATAACAATGAACTATAATTTTTTTCTCACAGAAGTCCCCCAATACCCATCAAATGAACTAGTTGGTTTCAGTAAAAAAAAAGCATTTCTGTTCTTTTCAGTTTAAAAGTGGAATAAGCATGAAAGCATTTGATGGAATAAGCATTTAATGGAATTATATACTAAGTTAAATATATCCTGGTGTATTTTCATAATTGTCCTCAATTCAGACACTCAACATACATACACATACAGAATGCTTTATCATAAATCAGGATTCACTGGATAAACTAAACATTACAAAAAACACGATGATTCCAGTCAATTTAACTATATATTTGTAGCAGACGTTTCAACCCAAATAGACACTTCAAACACTGAAGAGGACCTTGCAATTTAGGTCGAAACGTCTGCTACTAATATATAGTTAAATTGACTGGAATCCTCATTTTTTTGTAATGCTTTATTTTATATTTTATGCTTACATTGTTGACATTTCTCATACTACTTATGCTGCTTATATTTTGCAAATGCACACTCACCTGAGATATGGCATAATGTTTCTGGAAAATTCATTCGACATTGCCTAGATTTTCTAATTGGAGGAACGCACGAACAAAGATTAAGAGTATTTCTCGTGATCAATGCCGGCTCGTATTCACTGAAATGTAAATTTGGTCTTGTACGAGTATCACTCAAATATGAATTTTTTGGTAAAAGGAGGCTTCTTTAATGAAGAACTTATTTCTGGTAAATTTGAAAGTATGTTTAAAAATAATTAAAAACTATTGTCTAAAAAGTATTGGAAGAAAAAAATGGAAGAATTGATTCTGAAAATCAGACACAGTAGATAGCAAAGCGCTTTTCAATGTGTAAGAAAGGAAGTGGAGGATAGAATGAAGAGGGAGAATGCATATATTTCCTAACAATAGCAAAATGATAGACGATAGTTCAGATATGAAACATGTGGAAGTCAGCATTGCCAGAAAGTGGAAACACCCGAGGCTTACACGCGTTTGAAACCACGAAGCCACAAGCGCAGAGAACCTGCCATTGCATCTCTCTGCTCTATACAGCTGAGAAAAATCTGTCAGAAGAAAATATAAATTTATTCGTCAAATTCTAAATTTGCAGTTGCTTTAATGTGTCCCAGTCTTCATTTCATGCACTCCAAAAATAGAACGAATAAACTACATTAATTATGAAGTTGACAGCGAGAAATGTGTGTACTGCGGAGAAAAAATACAGGAACAAAGATATTAAACACATTTGGTTTACATAAAATACTCTGCGTAAGATAAAAGCACTGCAGATACAAAGCAGCTGGCAATATGGGAGTGGAAGTAGAAGCGACAGATTAACGTAAGAAGGGTGGGAAAATGGCGGGATAGGAGCGGTGGTGGAGCGGGGGGGAGGATGAGGCGGCGGGGAGGAGGTCGCGGGGAAATACCTGAGGCCGGGATGGGGTGGAGAAGAAGGCGGGGATGGGGGGTGATAGTGGTGGCGGGGCAATAGCGCGGAGACCGGGGAAACGGCAGTGGCGCCAGGTGAAATAACAGGCTGGGTTGAGGCGGGGACGGAAACAGAGACGCGAGCAGTGTCGACCGTGGCGGCGGGGACTGTCGTGGTAGTAAAGAGGAGGGGGCCAGTAATGGGAGTGGCGGGGCGTTGGACGGGGCGGAGCGAGGCGAGGAGCTGCGTGCTCAAGAGTAGCGCCGGCCGACAGTAGCCCAGACAGGAACAGGCTGCGCTCACCGCGACGCGCGCAGATAACATCGAGATTATCAGGGGGCCGCATCTGCAACGCAGGCGCCCCCTCGTTAAGATCTCCCCCCTCTTCTCACCACACTCCCGCGCCCTCCATGTCTACAGCACACTGCGCCCGCTGGCCTGCGTTTTGCCTCTGCGGAGGGTTCAAGGCCACTAGATCAGTAGGGAAAGTCTTTTCACATCCAGCATATGCCTTGGGAGTTGGTTAAAAATTGACAGGTTGATTCAAAATTCTTTTTCTTTCTCTTAAAGTCATCTGCAACACAATTCGATATACCCGCTTAGGTGTCTCAGGGAGAACCGTTACTACTGCAGCAACTCTGACCAGAAGGATCTAGAATCCGACGGTGGAGTATTTTCAGCACGAGGTTGATAGCTGACAGCTAGGTCGAATCCAACCATTGTCTGGAAGAGAATTCTAGCGGTCAGCTGCTCTGATTGGTAGCTTTTCATTTTTTCTCCGCTCAATACCAGCTGATGCTGGAACAGTACCCCATCAAAAGGACCACAGATCGCGAGCGATCTTTCCTTTCTCGTTCTTGCCCCCTCCGTTTCCCTTACAAATACATTTTTACGCACTACACTATTACACGACAGGAAACCAGTCTGGAGAGCTTCACCCCATTGTGGAGGTGCCGTATAAATGGAGTTACCTGGAAGTGGGAAATCTTCACAGTAGAGGTCGGCGCTAGATCTCGTTGTAATGAGCGAGAAACACCGCCACCTTCACGCTATAACATGCACTACATTCACGAGACTAATGACGAAAGAAGTTTAAACGCCCGGAATCCAAAAATGTTCACTCATTGATGATATAATATGGAGTTAGGGACATCCTGTTCTTGCAAAATCGTAAGAGCAATCCCACCAGCGTAGAATAGTGATGCACCATTTGGTGACAACTTTTTATTCAGATCGGCGCTACAAAGGTTTTCCTCGTACCCAAGCGATTTCCCACGAGGAAACGGCGAAAGTGAGGTGCTTAGCGCTTAATTGCACGAAAGTTCATAGTTTCGTCCCCATTTCGTTTTCCTCCAGCATTTGAATTTTCGTAAAGCGTTTCGTAATTTTTAACTCGTCGATTATATAATTGATGGTCTCGTGACTGAGTAAATTAAAAATTTGATAGCGAAGAGTAGAGAAGCATACTTCACTATTTACATTCACTGTTTGCAACAGGATCAATCAAAATGCGTCTCGAAAGCACAAAAGCACACTCTTCTGCGGCTGGAGCAACGGACGGGAGCGAAGGCGAGAGTGACGTTCAAATCATGGAGCACGGAGGAGTTAATGAAAAGTGCTGCATATGGGCAGCTAACCAGAAGATTTTTTTTATCAAATGAGGGTAATATGCCTAAAAATGCCAATACGTGAAGTACCATTGGGCAGAGCATACAACTAAAAACTTAATTCTGTCTTTTTGATACTATTACAAACGCATGTCTACATGCATAATGGGAGAAACGTTAAGCATGACGTGGGGAAATATCGGACAAAACAACACAGAAGTCACATATCTCGGGAGGCATTGGTGATAGAGCTCAAATAATGAAATCGATGGCAACAAAAAATTGCGGATACTCACAGCCGCTCAAGCTGTAGTGCGTTTAGGGTTCTGGAATGGAGTTCGTCGATTTCGATCACGTTTCTCGTAGCTCCGTGGCAGTGGACGCCGACGTTTCTGAGCGACCCTGCACCGTCGAGACTGCCCAATAAGAACCGAGAGCATCTGACCCGGTCTTCAGAGAACGAAAATCTCATGAGCTCTACTGTAGAATAAGTCATGGCCCTTTCGCTTTACGCAATTGGCTCAAAGCGGAGAACTCCCAGGGAGAGAATTCAGAGGCCCTGTCCAATGAATCGTTTCCGTGATTTCCTCCGACCAATTCCATGTGAATGCCAGAGCCCGCGAGCTCGCGAGGCCGGAGAGGGTAAGGGGTATAGCGAAGGTGTAAGGGCGGAATCGTCATGAGATATCCCTGTGGTTTGGTTCTACGTTATCAGCATTTTTTCGGTAATAAATATTAACAGAAACAGCTACACAACATGTTTGATGAATGTTTAAAATCAGTCGTATTTCTTGAAGCAACTAATAACTTGAAACAACTTTTCGATACAGTCAGCACCTAACGTCATCCGAATCGCCGACCCAAGCCCTTCCCCTTCGCGTTCGCGGAAGGGAATGTTCAACGCTATTTTACTGGTGACGCACTGAGTGTTGCAGTTCGTTTATTTTGTGGTGTGTGACTTGTGGTGCGTGACTTGTGATTTCCGGTTTCCGGTTTCGGGTTTCGGGTTTCGGGTTTCCGGTTTCCGGTTTCCGGTTTCCGATTTCCGATTTCCGATTTCCGATTTCGATTTTCGATTTTCGATTTTCGATTTTCGATTTTCGATTTTCGATTTTCGATTTTCGATTTTCGATTTTCATTTTCATTTTCATTTTCTTTTCTTTTTTTTCATTTTCAATTTTCAATTTTCAATTTTCAATTTTCTTTTCTTTTCGGTTTTCGGTTTTCGATTTTCGAATTTCGAATTTCGAATTTCGAATTTCGAATTTCGAATTTCGAATTTCGATTTTCGAATTTCGAGTTTCGTTTTCGGTTTTCGGTTTTCGGTTTTCGGTTTTCGGTTTTCGGTTTTCGGTTTTCGGTTTTCGGTTTTCGGTTTTCGGTTTTCGGTTTTCGGTTTTCGGTTTTCGGTTTGCGATTTTTGACTCGAGACTCGCTATTCGAGGTTCGAGGTTCGAGGTTCGTGGTTTTTGATTTTTGATTTTTGATTTGCGATTTGCGATTTGCGATTTGCGATTTGCGATTTATAATTTATAATTTATAATTTATAATTTGTAATTTGTAATTTGTAATTTGTAATTTGTAATTTGTAATTTGTAATTTGTAATTTGTAATTTGTAATTTGTAATTTGTAATTTGTAATTTGTAATTTGTAATTTGTAATTTGTAATTTGTAATTTGTAATTTGTAATTTGTATGATTTATAATTTATAATTTATAATTTATAATTTGTAATTTGTAATTTGTAATTTGTAATTTGTAATTTGTAATTTGTAATTTGTAATTTGTAATTTGTAATTTGTAATTTGTAATTTGTAATTTGTAATTTGTAATTTGTAATTTGTAATTTGTAATTTGTAATTTATAATTTGTAATTTATAATTTGTAATTTGTAATTTATGTAATTTGTAATTTGTAATTTGTAATTTGTAATTTGTAATTTGTAATTTATAATTTATAATTTATAATTTATAATTTATAATTTATAATTTATAATTTATAATGTATAATTTATAATTTATAATTTATAATTTGTAATTTGTAATTTGTAATTTATAATTTATAATTTATAATTTATAATTTATATTTTATTTTATTTATTTAATTATAGCCCCTGCTGGACGAGTTAGTCGGATGGCAGGAAAGTGCTCGGGCCAATAGGCTCTAGTATAGCGAAAGGCGAATGGCAGGATAGACATCCAACGGGACACAACGAGCAGCCTGGCCCCAATTCTTGCATTTAAGCAACTCTGGAAAATAGCACTCTCCACCATTAACAGCGTCATCACCATCAACTCGAGTACGTGCAGGCACTTGGTGCGAATGGAGGAATGCACCGCACGCGCCGCGTTGGCGGCCAGGAAGTGAAGGCGGCGGCGTCCGCAGGAACGAAGGCGAAGGTCGCGACTTCAGGCGAAGTTGCAGGCGCCGAGACAGTAAAAGCGCCGAGCTCGTGTTCCGCTTGTAAGTGCTATTGTGCAAAGCTGGGGACTCCGCAAAGACCGTGGCTGCGTGACGGTGGGGCAAGAACCAACGACAACGAGCAAGCGCTCTTACATTGTATATTTGTTGACAGACGACAATACTATTGTTTGAGAGCCTACATTGCGCGGAAGAACGAACTCATAAAATCAAGGTACACACGACAGACTAAAAACATCACAATACAAACGTTATCCATAAATATATGGAAATAAAATATAAAGACTTCTTGCATCAAACGCGCAAAAAGTATTTGACAGGGTACAATTATACCCTGTCAAAAAGTACTTTCACAATACCCCCCCAGAACAGTTTGTGGTGAGCATATTTCAAATCTAGATATATTCGAGTAAAAATTTATCTAAATAAAAATTCTCCACCCTCAACTATGCCAACTCCAAATAACTATTTTATAAGTTCCACCCTCAGCTGAGAAACCTATCAATAATTCGTACATGTATGAATGAGTTAACATTTTAACATTTCTTGTTTTTTATGACATGATTTTTATTTTTCCACCTACTACGTACTTTCATAGTAAAGATAAAGTATTGTAATGCTTCAATGGCAACTGGCGATTTTTTTAATGAAAAACGTGAATTGTGCATTCGTAATATCGATAAAATTGATCAATCTTGTTCCTATATGAATTAAATTACTTCTTCTAATGCGTTGTATTTTCAGCATACACTTTTTGTGGGCGTTTGATACCAAACTATTGGTTTACAGCAAAACGTCTTTCAGTCCGTCCGACTGACTGACAGTCCGACTGTCTGACCGTCCGTCCGACATCGTCTAGCGCCTAAACCGTTCAGGCAATTTTCTTAGAAATTGATATTCCCCGATTTACTGGCCTACTCCAGGCCGTGCAACGGGTATAGCCGAATAAGGCGGTGAAAAGTGCCCCCCAACCAAATCGATAATCGCGTTGCTCATATGAAAGAGAATACAAAATGACATAAATTCAGAAAATATCAGCCTCTTAGGGCAATCTTTTGCAGAGATACAACGAGAAACGTGTTTTTCATATTTTTCTCAGCTTCTATTGCGTGTATCAGACTGAAACAAATTGCAGAGATGGGAAAACATAATTCAATTTGAAGGTATTTTATAAACGAATTTTGACGCAAAATTCACGTAGAAAAATTTTTTCAATCAATTTTTTCTCCTAAAATGGGTCTTATAACATTCTATAACATGTATTGCTTCAGGTTTTTAAACAATACGGACGATAGTGAAAAATAATTAAAAACCAATTTTTTTTAACAGTTTATATTAATATTATTGAAAGGTTTGCTTACCAGAATGATTTGGAACTTCTTGCTGACAAATGTTTGTTTTATGTAGAAAGTATTTATAACATAGAAATAAAATTACGAAACCCCTTTTGTTTTTAGATTTATCTATTATTTCAAATATAAATAAAATAAACTCGGTTTTACGTATGTTAATCATTTATGTTTATAATATAAATCCAATTACTTCAGTGTAGATTTCTTAATAACTGACAATTAGACTATGATAGACAATTAATCATTGTCCCTTTCTTCAGTAACTGGGATCACGCATTTGTTTATAAAAAGTCTACTCAAAATTTCTGTTTTTTTTCAACATTTCTATTTAAAAATACCTGTTCAGCAATTTTTGCAAAGTAACTAGCGTGTACCAAAAGTGGGTGTAAATGATTGCAGCTATGTGGGAGCAGCATCCGAGGGTGAGACTTCCCTTCGCACGTTGACAATATCGTTACCCTCTCGATATTCCCATGGTGGAAAGAAATGGGTGGGCTCCTCCGGTGCACCGATTTTTGCTCCTTCTGCACAGCTCTGCACAGCTCCAGTTTCCGTCACGAACCATGTGACCACTTCGTTTGAAAAGCGAGACCAGACGTCGGCAGACGTCACCGTTGAAACTGGTCCGTTTATGACACTTAAAAAACGTTTCTCAACACTTCTTGCACTCCATGGAACGTGTCATAAACGGACCATTTTCAACGGTGACCGACCAACAACAACATAATGAAAGGGTAATTGCAATAAAAGATGTAATATTAAAAAAAAAATACTTATCTACTTCTGTTTCAATGACTTGTAACTGTGATGATTTTGGCATTTAAAATGCACGCTAATATTATGACGCACGATGGTGCCTCAAACTCACTGGTTGAAGTCGCATGCGCAAGTGGCCACCCATCTCTTTCCACCATGCTTTCCACCAAGGATATTCCGATTGAGATTGATACATAATCGATATAACACCTATATGATTTCGAGTTCTTATGTCGTGTTTAAATCTGTTTAAATTAGACCGTTAGACCTGTTTTTCTATCATATTTAGGCGCGAATTTCAAATGTTTAAACTGAAAAAAATGTTTTAATTATTTTTCACTACCGTCCACATTGTTTAAAAATCTAAAATAATATATGTTATAGAATGTTATAAGACCCATTTTTGGAGAAAATTGAGACAGTACTCCAACGATATCACGTCGAAAATGAATTTCCACTTTTCTTCTATATGAATTTATCATCAAAATTCGTTTGCAAAAATACCTTACAATTGAACTATGTTTCTCCGTCAATGCAATATTTTCAGTAAGATACACGCAATAGATGCTTAAAAAAATATGGAAAACACGTTTCTCTTCGTATCTTTGCAACAGATTGCCTTAGGAGGCTGATTTTTTGTGAATTTATGTCATTTTGTATTCTCTTTCATGTGAGCATCGCGATTATCGATTTGGTTTGAGGGCAATTCTCACCGTCTTATTCGGCTATTCCCTTTATACGAATATTTTGATGTTTGGGATTACATTACATCAAGCCTAAACAACGTTTTCTCTCAAATTGCTCCAACTTTCAGAATTAACTTTTTCTCACTGGAGTTTCTAAGATTGCAAAAGTTCCGTTTTTTCGTGTCTACCATATATCCACTATATTGAAAATATACGTTTTTCCTTAATGAAATATGTTCTTTAAAGGTAACATGATCATGTAGTCCAGTTATGATTAAGATTATTATTATTATCAAGTACGACTTTTCGTCCTTTCCCTTGGTCCAAAGACGAAATGTTGAGATTGTGTTTTGCTCCTGGGAAAGAAATGTAGTACATTATTTCTTCTAAGAAATGTCTCAAAATTTGTTACGCTTTTGATGTAAACAAGTAATTTTTTCTCTCCATATCACTTTTTTACGCCAGTAAATGAGGGAAAATTAGATGAAGAAAAATGTATAAATTTATAGATATTTGTAAAATCTCAAGTCTAAAGTATATCTTTCTTTTCCTTCAGATGCCATAGCGCTGGCAAAAAACATTGCGTCGCGATAAAATTGTGAGAGAACACACAAGCTTTCGAAAAGTTTCATTGATTTATTATCAACTCAATATACCGGGGAAATATGAAAATAAAAGTTTTATTTTTTTGATTGCAAAAAACGGAAGAGTAACGTTCAAGCAATGCGATCACAATATATTTCCGTCCGAAGTTTCTTTACTGTTACTTCATAATGCTATATTTCATTTGTTATTTATGTAGTGCATAAATACCCCATTATCCAATGCACAGAAATTCAGTGATTGAAACAGCATTTCACCACGAAGTAATGCCTTTTCTCATTTGTGAGTGGGTTAGCGAAAAAATTCTTGTTCCGTATCACAATAACGCCAGCTGCAGCAGTTGACTGTAAAAGCAAGCTAGAAAATTTATTGAAAGAGGCTATTATGGCAGGCGAACCAGAGTTCCAGAGGATGGAAAAGTAATATTCTTTTGTGAAGATTTCATGCTATTGTCAATCTTCATATTGTTCATGCATAGATAAGCAAATGTCCATGACGGAATAATGCATTCAAAATAGCAAGATTTGGAATTTCCTCATGATTTTCATTACGCACAAAAAATATTACAGATATTGAACCTTTTCTAAGTATTTATATGACTAAGGAAATCCATGGATAGTTGGAAGTGTTCCAATACTTCCATCAATTGACTATAGCTGCTTTGTTATTTAAATCCCTAACAAATGTGCAAAGATCTAGTCCTGGGTGCAGCGTCATGGTCAATGAAATTAGATTTATTAGAGATCATATAAGATTTTATCCCTCATCATTACATATCTTTCAAGAAATTGTTTTATCCGAATTTTTAAAAAGGTATTCAATAGTTGAGGAGCTTTTAAAACATGCTGCACGGATTTTGTTGTATATCCACTGACGGGGAAATTTCTGCAACAAGTTTTGTATTAACAAATTATTAAAACACGTTTGGGATTTGATTATTTAATTTACCAAACACAAATATGGATTATCACAATATCTCATCTTCCACCATCGCATTTATGTATTAATTAAATTCCTGACGTTAAAATTGTAAATAATATACAATTTTAATATTAATTTTACACAAAACGTAACACGTAATAATAGTGAGTTCTATGACGAACAAATAATCCAAAAATTCACACTTGAAAAATTAAAGAGGCCACGGATTCCACAAAACATACGGATTTCAAAAAAAATGGAAGATAAATCAGCTAGCATTACCGATAAAGGGAAATTAATTTTCAATGCATGATTCGTTAATAACAAAGTTTATTAAAATAGTTATCTTCTTCTTTGTTAAATTCTCCAACTCAGTAGGGGTAATAACCTGGCATTCACCAATTAGGAATACTTCCAGAGCCTTTTCCAGATAGTATGACGTGCGATAGATGCTAACAAAACGTCCAAAGATAAAGACCAGGGGATAGTTTCAACGCGTTTCGTTATAAATAATCTCATCCAATGACTGAATTTTTACTACCAATTGTAACAAAACTTTGTAATAAATTTTAATAAACATTTTTGGTAATATTTTCTTGTGTTAAAAAATTTAGTGGATGCTAAATGGAGGCGTTATTTTATTAGTGGTACAACTCCACTTTTTTGAGAAATTGAGTTAACTCAATTTTGAAGTCCGCGCAAGTGTTATACATTTATTCTGAAAGTGATAAAACTTCACTTTCTTTCTGTGGACACCATAGCGCATCACAATAAAAGTGAATCACAGGAGATTGCAATCTATTTACTTTGATAGTGGTACACCTTCAGTGGTACGGCTATATGGTTTTCTTCAAATCTCCTGATGTGTGATTGTCGAGATATTTATAGCGTCTGCAGTGATATGATGATAAAGAGCTTGATCCAGATTTGGTAACAGGTAGAACAAAAATAATATAATTAAATCGCATTTTTTATTTAACACAGAAATTAAACTTAATGGTCTATGTGTAACCTTCAGACATGTGTAACAAGAAAAAAAATTAACAAAATAATGTCCGTAACTGGCTAAAAATTAGATTGATTAGATTTGTTAAACAGAAGTCTTTTATAATTATATAAATTATGCAATATAATTATGTAATCATGTTAATTAAGTGAACCTGAAACCAAGACATTGGTTTCTACACAGTAATCTCCACTACATACAATCCACCAGTGAATGGGGAAGAACTAAGGTTTTCAAAAACTTCAATATCCCGCTTCTACAAACAGACAAGCGTATGCTTTTTGTGAAAGCATATGCTTGATTTGTTTCCATTCATTTCAAGTGTTAATCACACAATCTTATTTCACTGATTTACAGGTAGGAACCGGACGATTTCAAGAAGAGAAGAAAACTGAACCTGCCTCAATAGTAACATTAAATTAATTTTTAATCTGTTTTGATAAATTGATCTTCTCTTAATTTCCAACTTTTCTTAGAATGACATTTACCGATTTGACCCAACAACCTCATTTTATGGTGGTATAACTCCGTTACACCCCTAATATTCTGCGAAGCATACAGTATACTTATTTATATCAACTTGAGACGAACAAGTAAATATCTTATAAGGGAAAAACCCACACATTTTTTGTCTGATCCCAGCCCTGATTTTTTTTAATGTCAATGGAGTTGTACCACTATAAAAATAATGCCCCCAAATAGTACAACAAGCTACAGTAACGTGAATAGTTGGTTTAAACGGTGGTTGAAAGGTTTCCAGATGCGATACAGTCTTGACATAAAGTTAATGAATGCATTTTGCAACGTCGCACTGTGATCATACGACTTTTGCCTGTCGACCTTGTACAAGCACCCAACGTACTGTCAATGATTCAATTCAAAGGAAAAGCTCATGGCGTGAATAACACGTCCTGTGATGTGGCTGCATAATTAAAAATTAGCATACGAGGACGTGTGCAAAGAGGGATAGTTGGTATATTTGTACTGGGAGTGTCCAGAAGGCAATTCTCTTTGGGGAGATTTTGGGGGCAGTTACTAGCAGTATGGCCTTCCATTTTGCAATTGAAACAAGTAATGTTCTCAGTAGAGAAACAGATTCTATATGGTGTACCTTCATGTACAATCACTGATGACTGAGGGAGTTTGTGAAGTTCCTCAGGTTGGATAAATGTTTGCCTTCTGAAGCTCATAATGTGACTGAGGTTAGGGTCAGACAGACCAGCTCACTGGATACTGGAGGTAGTTTTAATGTCATGATTCTTGAAAATATTTGTGATTTCCTCGTTTGGAATAAAAGGGTATACGTGTGATATTATGATTCTCTTGAGTTTGTTAATTAGGGGTCTCACATTAACAGTAGTATTTTTAATGATCAGAGTAGGTTATTTGTTAGTTATAAGATCAGCATTGATCTTCGAGTTCAGAAACACACATTCTGTTATTGGATATTCTTGATATAAAAGTAATGGCACTGGGGGGAACAATTTCGGTTAGTTTACTTATATAGTCTTTGACAGTTAGATTTTCGCATGCGTCCAGTAGTAGAGATTGTTCTTTTGATGGAAAACTCACAGTATTTGTAGCTCCGGCGTACGACTTCGTGGGTTGCTCTTGGAGGTTAAGTGACGGATTCATCTTGAGGTTGGCTGGTACTGCTTTATTCATGTGGATACGTTGAGCCAGCCGGCAGGCCGGCCAGAGAAACGCTGTACACTGCTTGGAACACTGATAGCACTTTAAATAACACTCTTAGGTAATATTAATACTGAAGTGTTTTGGTTCGGAGATACAATGTATCGATAAGCTGATAGAGCGCAGCAGTAGTTGTTGCCTGTAACGCTGTCGAACTGGAACTGTCCCAATTATTATTCATGCACATTTCTACGTTTCCTTGCCGGAACCTAAATGTTTTACTGTTATGGCGAAATTTGTGTTAAGCAATGCTTCCTAAGTAGGGCTAACTGTAACAATAACAGTCAAGTAAACATCCCGGTACTGTAATTGACTGTGCTCTCTGTGGGCCCACCTTTATCAAACATACAATATTATATTATTATTACTATTATTATTATTATTATTATTATTATTAATATTACTATTCCTCTAATTAACGATTAAAGATGTTATGGGTGGGTTGATCATAAAGTCTACTCCGGGTAGCAACCAGCTTCCTAAGACCTTCCTAAGATGGACTTATCGGTGCCCCTACAATACTTTGCGCAAAATTTGGATTGTTCCAAATAAAGGAATGTCTTGCACTTCCTAGTCTTTTGCATGACCTGGGTGTTTAGCCAAGTTCTTACAAAAATTTGGCGAAATATCCCAGCTACGATAACTATCGGAACGGCTTTTGGTTTTGCGCCCCACATTCCGCTGATCTCGATTTCCAAATTCTTGTATTAAAGACATTCAGGTTAAATCACCTTCTTGGTTACGTTATAGCAACATCTACAAGTAGACATGATTTTTTCTTCCAATCCCGGATAATGGGATAATATTCGGCTTATTTGCCGCTATCGTGCGATCAGTTTGAATTTGTTGGTCGTACAATAGTACACAGTCCAACAGACGTCACCGAGTTTGGTGAGTGGTCGTTCCACTTGGGGCATGTGTTTGGAACTGAGTGCGGTACAGACCTGCCAATGGATGTTTAAAAAAATATATTTATTACATTTGAAGAGGTTTACATAATTCAGTTATAACAACTTTTTCACATGTATTGGTGGCTTAAAAACGAACTTATTTCTTACAGCGAATACATTGGCTAAGGAAACCTATTAAGGCACCTGTGTTTATTCCATTACAGAGAACAATTTTAGAAATGCATGGAATTGATACTTGTTTTTGATTCTTGTATTGTATGTTGGGTTTCTGCACACTGTGTGAATTCGGATAGAAATGGTATTTGCATGCGGTTTGTATTATAATAGCATAGAGTAGCATGCGCTATTACAAATTACAAACCGCTCAGCGGCGGAGAATATAAATTAAAATATGGAATCGCGTCTTGCTGAGGACGCTGGGGATTTCACTACTCAGGAATTGTGCAGATACGGCGGAAATGTGCGTGTGTGTGACGAACACAAATACGACCATGCCCAAAGCGGGACTCGAACCCGCGACCCTTATGTCTGAGATCGCTACGACACTACTGCCTTAGCGATCTCGATCACCGGATCGGCGGATTTAACTTTTTCTTGGCAAATGTGTCCTTTATCATCTTTTTTTTATCGGAAAGTTTGAGACTCGCTTTATCATAATGTAATTTCAACTCCTGATGTTGGGCAGCTATTAAAACTGCTTCCGATTGTGGCTTCTTTTTTTTTCATTTAACCCACATAAATGATAGATATCTATTGACCTGCACCTCGTTCGTTCTTTTTGATATTGTCCATGGAGTGGTTGTCTTTAATGTTGTTGTTTAAATTGCCACGATTTCATTAACATTCATTGTGTCTCACATTTCATGTTATGTAGCATCAGAACTGTGTAATCCTGCGTGTCTTACATAATCCACAGTCCACATTTAAGTATTTTTGGTAATGTTACGTCAGATTAGACAATTGCAAGTAGATCTTAGGAAGATTGAGATGAACTTGGACTTTTTTATTTCTGCTAATGTCTTGGATAAATTTTATTCCACACAACGCTTAGACTTAATTCTTTGTTTACATGTGATTTGGATAGGAAATACAAGAAGTTTCTTACATTTTCCGGTAAATCCGATTGGGTATAATTATGGCGAAATGCGAAATAGTTATAAATATTATTTTATAAATTTACAGGTTTTCCTGTACCTTAATATGTAGTTGAAACTGTTAATCTAGGTCCCAATTTCAATTTCAATTTCAATTGATATGAAACAAGTTGATTTTCAATCTATTAGGGAATTTGAAACAAATATGTATAAAATCCCAGAGACCTACCGGAATGAGATGTGTTGTTCAGTCTCAAATAATTTATCGAAAATGGTTAATAAGCCTGTAAAGTTAAATAATAATGATCGTATAATTTGGAGGAATTTGAAGTTAAGTGGACTTTTTTAAGTTCTTAAAAATTTTGATTGTTTATTATATGTTAAATTATAAGAGTTTAATAGTCCCAGACCATCATATCGAGGCTTTATTAACTAAATTAAATTCTTTTAATGAAAATATCCAATTCACATTAGAACAAGAAGTAAATAAAACTGAATTTTTCAGCTTTAACTTTAATTGGAACAGATTTCAGTATTTAAAAAAATGGTTTAAAAAGCAAATTTTGGAAATTCCCTATATAAAATCTGGGATAAATGAGGTATCAAACCACAATAAAGATTGAATAATTTTAATTCACATAAAATTATGCCATACACGTGTTTCGGGAGTGTTCTCCCATCATCAGTGGCTCTATAAAATGACATAAACAAAATCGTATGAAAACAATATCTACAATGCAAGTGCAAATTTACTAAATAAAATTATTTCAACAAGAAACTTACCCAGTCAACACAGATTAAACACTAAAAACCATTATGAAATTGTCCAATATGACGCCATCTTGTGCATCGTACGATGTACGAGGGCAGACTGAGGGAAGAGGAAGGAGGAAAACTAAGGATGAGAAAGTTAGTCAATAAATAAATTTATGATGGGGCTGGATCTAAATTGGGATTGCTCATTTAGGCATATTAGGTTGGGATTTTTGTCTAATTTTAGGATTTCTAGATTTTCTAAAATATTTAATTTGTTGCCTTTATTTTCGAAATGTAGAATTTTGAAATTATTATCAGGGTCGAAAGTATGGTTGTTTTGGATAAGGTGGTTGGCAAAAGTGGAGTGCTCTTGTTTAAGTTTCCATGATCTTAAATGTTCATGAGCCTAGGATCGAGTTCTGACGGCGACAGGGTTTTCGACACTAGGAGAGGGATAATTCTAGAGGCCGGCTGTTCTGATCTCTAGTTTTCCGTTGTTTCTCCGATCCACACAGGCGAATGCCGGAGCAGTACCCTACCAAACGGGCCACGGACCGCGCGCGATCTTTCCTTCCTCTTCCTTGTCCTGTCCTATCCTATCCTATCCTATCCTATCCCCTTACACACACACTTACACTAACATGCACAACACTATCGAATATTCTGGGAGACTGGTCGAGAGCTTCAAGCTTGTCCCGCATCAAGCATTCCCCATCCTTTCGAAATCCTCTTCCTTGAAGTAATCCCCTTCTTTGCCTTTCAGCCCCCACCCGACCCCCGTTTTCTCTCTAACCTTCGCAATTCCCTCTCCATCACGTAACGTTCAATTTGTGATCTCTTATGTTTTAAAACAGAATGCATAGTAATTAAAATATGTGTAATTTCGAGCCTGAGGTTGGGGCAAATTGAGCCTCAAAACGTGACTTTGTTTAAAAACAAAATAAATGAATGCATCATTAACTGCAATCATTTATTCAAGAAACTGTTCTTCTCATCAATGGCCAAAGTAATTTTCCTTGTTAATAGAGAATGACGGACAAGAATTTCAATAATGATAATAATAATAATAATAATAATAATTACTATTATTATTTATTATTATTATTATTATTATTATTATTATTATTATTTATTTGTGTGGAACATACGGAAAAAAGGAACTTTGTATTGAATTATGCGAATTATTTTACCCAGAATATCTCAAAATAAAAAACCTGTCTATAAAAATATATTCTGAATTATATATATTCTCGCTATAACACGCCACACAGTATTTAAATATTTTTAACGGGAAATAAAATGTTCAATATTAAAATAGTTTACCTAGTGTACAACTTAAATACAAGGTAGAACCAACAAATATAACGTCTATTCAACTCCAAAATTTCATAATATGTGCTTATTCACGTGCGCTTGGCATGACATTGATAAGTGTTGCCAAGCTTCTAGGTGTCTTGTGACAGATTGTAGAATTATAATGCTCAATGTATAATATATGTGTTAAAGGATATGAGGCATTTTCAATAAAACTACGTTTACACACATGTTTTTCGTCCAACATGATTGGAGAAGATGCATAAATGCAAACAAATTTACCTTCTCTCTGCACAATTTCTCCTGGGTAGACTCAGTGCTTCTTATCTGAATAATATTGCTCCATTGTCTTGATAGGCCGTAGGAAAACAATCTGTTGATCTCGTTAGAGACACTTATTATGGCTTTGGCAGACTATCTAAAAAAACAACACAGGTTACACTTGAATCAGGTAGCGTTAATTTTCTACTTCTTAAATATACCTCATTCATATTACATATCTTCACACCATCGCATTGTCTTCCACACCTTCCATACGTGCAAGTTTTTCTAAGCTCCCATGAATATTCTACGAGATATTCGAAGAGATATTAATCCAGCATTATTACTGTGTATACAGTACGAAAAGAGTGTATTTGCAATTCATTTTTTGAAAAAACATATTTTTTTGTAACCAGTAAAGTTTGTAGCTCAAAGTGACATTACTATTTGTGATGTTTAAAGAAGTTCTGTTGAACATGGTACCACAAGTCTATTGTTTGCAACTCCGGAAAAAGGTAAGATCATCTCCTCTTTACTTATTAAAACCGAAAAAAATAATGTATGTGAGGTAGTAACTAGAGCCGTGAGTTTGACCAGATCGACTAGGAAATATTTGATTTAAATAAAAGTTTTGTGTAGATTAGATGCTAGTATTGTTCACAAATATGTCTTTTGTGAAGAAGGAGATGGGAGATGGGAGATGAAGATGAAGTTGAAGAAAAAGAAGAGAAAGATAAAGAAGAGAAAGAAGAAAAAGACAAAGAAGAGAAAGAAGGAAAAGAAGAAAAAAACACTTTTTCCGCGTCGAGGTGACCACGTATGGTTGGTATCATGCGGTATCGTGAAACCAGGTACAGTATTTCCATCAAAATCTCTTTTATGTGCTTATTATGCCGCACTTATTGCATAACTTTCTGAAGTGAGAGTAATATATTTTAATAAATACGAACGTAGTGGTCGGAATTCACAAAAGGAAATGAAAGGCAAATATTTAAATAAAAAATCTGTATCTAAATAATGAAGTATATTATTTGAAAAATTGCTCACACAAGTACTCACAGAAGTGCAATTTATTTTCCATCATACGTAAATATGCTAATGATATCCATAAAATTCACACGATGGTAAAATCAAAGGTAATACATTTTTTATTGAAAATTATGCTTTTGTTTCATGTACAACTTTCAGTGACAATATCCTTGTGAAGGGAGATGAGGTAAGATTATTTTCCTGTATTATACAGAATGTCCGGGGAAAAAAACTTCGAAAATTGGAAAATAAACTCATAAGACAATTTAAGCATATTCTGATTGGCTGATCCGAAATAAGCAATCAAGAGGTTGGTTTGCAAAAATGCTTTCTAGGTAAAAAGTTGCATTGCACAAGCGCAGAAACACTACAGAAACATGTAAATTGTTTATTATTTACAAAAGAAATGAATACATTTTTTCAGAAAGAAAAATTAACTAAGAAATAAAAGAGCACCCAATTTACACAATTCGACTTCCTTTAGATTCTTTGGTTAATTGGTGTATTTCGAACCCTCTTACTTCTTCCTCGCGATTCTCTCATTCCCATTACCAATTCTTCTCGATTTGTTGCACCAACTTTCACACACACGTAGCAGCTGAGAGTCGCTGTTTTCGTCAATCATTCTCTTGAGGTAAAATGGAGTAAATTATACAGCAACTGTTGTCAGATGACGCAGAAAAATATCCTTCTAGACACTTAGGAAACATTAACATTGTAAACTATAAAGTTTAAATAAAATTCAGTTGATCGGGGCTGCATTATATATTTAAGTCAAACGTGTTTGTTTGTCATAACATTCGGTATCTCGTACGCAATGTAGTACCATTTTCCAAACGTCCAATT
Organism: Teleogryllus oceanicus; assembly: GCA_964035755.1. NCBI lineage: Eukaryota > Metazoa > Arthropoda > Insecta > Orthoptera > Gryllidae > Teleogryllus > Teleogryllus oceanicus. The sequence goes on from CAXIVR010000001.1 coordinate 9,791,103, forward strand.
TTTATCCTTCAAACTACTATTAAAGAGCAAGAGCATCATATAAGTACCTCAAATTTAAAGATTCTTGTATTCACGATAGAAATTATCAATTATGTCTCTTTGATTAAATTAAATGTAAATTCAGTAGGAAGTGGTTTTGAAATATCTCTCATACATCTTCTTAAACTCGAAATTATCTTACTTTTTCATCTACAGGTTTCCAACAATACGATCTATAGATAATTCCGTGTTCTTGGAAAATCTAAAAATTGAGTGTATAATCTATTCTTTTCTAAGTATAATTATTACTATTTACATTAATACACAATTACATTTCATTTTATATTTATTTACTTGAACGTAGAAATATGATTTCAAGATTTATTTATTTTTATTTACTTATTTTACGTAAAAAAAACAGTTAAAAACTGCGTATGACGTGCTATGGAGAGAAGTGAATTGTGTGCACATTTTCAAAATTCTGTGATCCCTACACTAAGTCATATACTACTTAAATTTTATATTTTGAAAGGGAGAAAAAAAACAAAAACTCCCATGTAATAAAATCTATTTTCAAGGATAAATAAAAATAAGAAAAAAAAAAATTAATTTTAAAGGGAAAAAAAAAAAAAAAACCCATGTAATAAAATCTATTTTCATAAATAAATAAATTTTGGCTCTTATTACTTCCTGCCGCGACAACATGGAAACGATAATTTGAATAATTGTATTTCCCACTGAATTCTAGAAGACGTGCACAGAAAATGAAGTTACATTTATGTCCAGAAGCAAAACAAGGGGCCATCTCAGCATTTGCTCAATGGATCAGGGAAACTGGACGAAAAACCTGCTCGAGATGGGGGTCACTGACCCGGAAGCTGTAGTACAATAGTTGTTACAGGTTGTTTATACTCATTTATACAGTCCAAATGGTAAATAATGCATTATGTATCATTGTTAAAATTAATGCTACTTTTCTTGTGATGCTCAGTATAGTCTCAGTTATGCAGCAGAAATGATTTCACTTGGGATTTAAACTTTTCTATTGAATTTAAATTTTTAATGTCATCTGGCAAAGTGTTGTAAAATAATGTACATGTATTGTATGTGAATTTTTTGTAATGAGCTGTTGATACTGTCACCTGATGAATATGATTTCTACGTCGAGTGTTATAGAAATAGACTTCGGCATTTTCTGAAAATATATTCCCGCCCTTAAGCAAGTCGTTTTTTACAAAAACCACTGATTCGTAAATAAGAAGACACGGTAATGGTAGAATTCCTAGATTAATGAAGAGAGGCTTACATGAATCACGTGGGTGGGATTTGATAAAATTTTTCCTTAACATCAGTCAATGAACGCGTAGCATAATGAACTTAATTTTGTGTTCAATTCATTGAAATGGACGTTCCATTTAAGGTTTGACTGAATTGAGAGACCTAAAAATTTTGTTGCCTTAACATCAGTCAATGGTACACTGTTCATTTTCAATGGAGCACAGAATTGTTTATTTGAAATGGAAAACTGCATTACAACCGTTTTCTTTTCGTTTACTATTAATTTGTTATTTTGGAACCAATTTGAAACATCTGATATTGTACTATTTACTGTTTCTTTATTGCAAAGGATGTTCGTATCATCCGCAAAGAGAACCGTTCTTCCGTTTTGAATCGTCGAGGGCATATCTTTTACGTAAAGTAGGAACAGAATAGGGCCTAAAGTCGATCCTTGAGGAACTCCACATGTAATGGGCAAAGAGTCGGAAAGGTGCGTACGTAATGTTCCATCATTCCAGTAAGGTATTTCAACTCTCTGAGATCGTTGTTTAAGGTACGAACATAACCAATCTAGAGCAATACCACGAATTCCATATGAAGGTAATTTGGAAAGTAAAATGTTATGATCAATGACGTCAAAAGCTTTTGAGAGATCTAAAAATAATCCAATAGGTGCCTCGTTTTGATCCAATGATGAGGCGACATCTTTAAGAAAAGAAAATATAGCTGTTTCCGTTGATTTTGATTTTCTAAATCCATGTTGGCAATCTGAAAGCGCGTCGTGTTTAGTGAGAAAGGTTTCCATTCGTACGTAAAAAAGTCTCTCTAATATTTTTGAAAAAACTGATAGAAGAGAAATGGGCCGATAATTTTGAATTTCATTTTTGTTGCCTTTTTTGAAAAGCGGGTTAATTTTAGCTGTTTTGAAAATATCTGGAAACGTTCCAGTGCATAAAGATGCATTAAATATGTGAGTTAACGGGTGTATAATGGCATACGCACAAGTCTTTAACAAAGAATCCGGGAATTCATCTAAACCGGACGAATATTTATTTTTTAGTTTACCGATTATTTTGAGAATTTCATAGGAAGAAGTTTAGGAAACGAACATTGTGTCTAAAATTTTGGGTGAAGTCTGTTTTTGAATTTTGTGCCTGAAGACCCTTAGTGAGATCGGCAGCAATTTTTGAAAGGTATTGGTTAAAGAGATTAGCCACTGTTTCCGGATCGTTCACATTTATATCGTTATATTTTAAAACAACATTCTCTACGGGTTTTCTTAGTTGATTTGGTAGTATTTTTTATTATATTCCACATTGCTTTTGTTTTATTATTTGAGTTCAAAATATCCTGATCGTTTTTCATGATTTTGGCCTGCCTTATGACTTTTCGTAACAATGTTTTGTATTTTTTAAAGTAGATAAGGAAATCTTGAGATACGCCATGACGTTTGGAAATGAAAGAAAGAATTCGCTTGTTTTTACAAGATGTCCTAATCCCTTGTGTTATCCAAGAATTGCTTTTCCGTGAAATATTTAATTTTCCTTTTTGAAGAGGAAAGTAAGTGTTAAAATGAAATGAAAGGGTTGAAAAAAAAAGTTTTATTTATTGTTTAGTTTTTTTTTTAGTGATCGCATTTCTTATAATGGTAAGAATTTGTGCATCGTGGTCACTGTATCCTAAATCTTTTGTTTCAACTTCATATCGAGTAGTAGTTTTGTTAATTATAATTTGATCAATTGCCTTCATCGAATGTTGTGTGATCCGTGTAGGTATATTAATTGTAATGTCTAAATTAAAGGAATTAATTAAATTGAGAAACTTTTCTTTCTCGCAAGATTCGACCAGAAAATCAATGTTAAAATCTCCGGATACAACAATGGATTCAAAAGAGTGATTTCTGACTTTGTTAAGTGTTATCTCCAGGTTTTCTAAGAACAAAATATAATCAGCAGTTCTCTTTGTTGGAGGTCTGTAAATGCAAAGTATTATCACTTTTAGTGAAGTAAGATGTACAACAGAAATTTCGAAAATATTTTCAATGGAGTACACATTTAATTCCGCCAAGGGGATAGAATCAATATTATTTCTAACGTAAATACAGGAACCCCCATACGTAGGACCTTTATGGGATTCTCTCTCTCTGCAATAAAAGCCTGCGATTAGGACTGATTTTAATGAACTACCAGACTGTGTGTCTGTTTATATTTAGGGTCACTGTGGAAAACAAGTGCTCAAAAAAGTAAATAGAACAAAATTAATATTCGCAGCGTTTACGGGTCAGCAGACGATTGTATTTTTTAATTTTTTAAATTTTAGATGGATTACGTCGTTCAGTAAATTCACGTTACAGATGTTTTTCAGACTTATTCTAGTTAAAATATCTAAGCTAACATAATCTATACATTGAAGAGGATACTCTAGGGGAAAACCTCGGAGTTATGAATCATGGTTGGCTAAAATTTTAAAGGAAGGCTTGAAACGGAAATCTATTTTTTATTCGGATGTGGGTTGCATTTTTCGGTTGTTTGTAATGGGATGCTACTGGTATGTCTGTTATGTTTTGGTAGTTGTGTGATATAGGTTCTATTTGGTTTATTATTGAATTGATATTAAATTTTGAATTAAGTTGCTTATTACATATGAACCAGGGGCATTTGTGATTAATCTTAAAAAATTATTTTGCATTACTTGAATTTTATTGACATTTGTGGGGACTGCGTTTGGCCATCTTGGACTTGAATAAAGCATTAGTAGTCTAATTATAGTTTTGTTTATTATTGTACATTTTGTGTATGACAGGGATTTGTGTTTGTTGATTAGTGGCCGGAGTTCGAATAATTTATTTCTTGATTGTTTAATTGTGATATCTACATGGTTTTTCAATAATGTGTGGGATGGAGTGGTGATTATTGACTATTACTGAAAATGTACGATCTGTTAAGAAACGTTTGATGATGTGAATAATGTAAGTTGGAGTTCCAGCTTTTATAAGTTTGTAAATTAGACCCGGGTGGCCCGATTCCATCAAATGCTTAAGTGATGTCAAGGAATGTTGATATAGTATGTTGCTTTTTCAGAAATGCAGTGTGGATGTGTTTCGTTAATCTAAGTACTTGGTGGGCAGTTGAGTGGTGAGCAATGAAACCCAATTATTGTTTGGGAATTATGTTAATGTTTTTGAGATGCCTGCTTAATCTGGCAAGGAATAGTTTTTCGCTTTCTTATTCGGAAGTTTCTGAATTAGTGTTTTTGTTTCGCGTTGAGAAATGTATTTTATTCTGCGGAGTATGTTAAAGATGGGGGAAGAGGCTATTTGCAGGATTTCGTGGTGTTTAGTGTGAAAAAGAGAATTATTGAGCGTAAAGATATTTTGGATATGTTCTGCTAATGATGAGTGTATTTTGCCTGTTTATTGATAGAGGTGGAATTGAATTATTTTTTTCATAGTTTATAATTACCACAGAGAGTTATTTCGTACGTTTAGAGATTGTAAAAGGGGTTGATTATTGCTGCTGTCTGCAAGTGTACGAGACGTTTTTGCTAGTGTTATTTAAATGATTGTATTATTTTTTGGTAGATGGTATTCTTAATGATTCCCAGAGTCTTCTGGTTTAATTTTTTAATATAATTAGTAGGATTATTTTAGGAGGCAGAGGTTCGCTTAGTTTAGTGTAAGGGTCTAGAACTTTTGGTAATTTGTTTATTGTATTAATTATAGTGCTATTGAATATATATATTGCGTCGTCAATGTCTGTTGGAGATTTTAATATTTTAAATGAGAGGATTGAGAGGTTGATATTTCTGATGAATTTTTCTCAATTTATATGAACTGTGTTTAGAGATGTCGAAAAGGGGAGAGTTGGAGGGGGAACGGGGAGTCGGGTAGAGAATGACAGGGATGTGATCAGAATCCAATTCATGGTACGTAAGCGACATTAAGTAGGAACTGAAATTTGTGAATGCTATGTCCAGCATTTTTCTGGGCATCGAAGGAATAATATGTGGTATCTGGAGCGGCAATATAAAGAAGGTAATTGCAACACTGTAGATAAATTCGTATTGTTTATTTTAATTCTGGGAAGTATATGCTGATATGTCGAGATCAATGTTGTTATTTATTGGAATTGTTTCAAGGGTGGGTGGTGGGATGAACTGATAGTGTGGAACGTTTTGTTTGATTAAGATTAAGACTCTTTCTCCTTAATAATTTTCACTGTCAGATCTATAAATTTTCAAATCTGGAATTGAAAAGTTAATTGAACTGTTCATTTAATAATTGAACTGAAAATATTTAGTTCAGTTTTTTGTTTGAGATACTGCGGCAACGCAAGGTAACACCCATCATAATAGTAAAGCAGACCTACAGAAACAGTACAACGTAAAAGTTTCCAATGATTTAGCTTTCTCAACGAACAATTGAAGAAGCCTGAAGAGCAACCCGAAACAAAGAAAATTCCAACAATTTTTGTTACCGCCGAACTTAGTCACGCCGAATTTATTTGTGAAATTAAAAATAAAATATCTAATAACTTTACAACATAATTCAAAGCTAACAAAATGAAAATTTTATCCCGGACCATACAAGATTTCCGTAGTGCTGTAAAGTATTTTATTGAAACTAACAAACAATTTCATACCTAAAGTGATCCCTGGTGTAAAAAAGTTCAATAGTGATAAAAAACATACACCCATCAATCACCGAAAAAGAAATATAACAGACATAAAATCCCAGTTTCGGCCAGTCATTAAAGGAATTAGATTAATGGAAAACAATGTACCAAATCCAGTGGTAGCAGTAGAGTTTAATGGAAAAGACAAAATAGACTCAGTCCTCCAAATCAATAACTCAACGCTCTCCTGTTCATTCGTTATTTTACTTCCCCTCACTGGACTCGCGAAGTCGCTCGTGAGCTGTCGGCGAGGGCTCGCGCAAGAACAACTTGATTCGACCAGGCCTGCCTGTCTGATCCGTGATTGTACCATTGAAATACACACTTCGATACACGTTGAAGCATTGCATGCTCGCTCAATTTCCTCGTGCGTTAATCTGTGAAAGGTAGCAGATGACGAAAAGGATTCGCAAGCGGGAGGTGGCCAGGAAGCGACGGCCGCGATGTGACCAGAGCGGGGCACGGTGCATCGGAGAACGAACGTGACATGGCGGGAAGAACTGAATGGGTCTACGTTGAACAGAATGGGATGGAAAGGAGCGAGGGAACGGGGAAGATGCGTGGGGTGCAGGTTTGAACGAGACAAATCTTAACTGCGGGATAGGGTTGGGGGGGCCGGGGGGAAGGGGAAATTTTGGAATGGAAGAGGATGGGCAGACCCGAGAGAGGGCGGGAAGGCGGGAGAAAGACAGAGCGCTCTGGACGAGGGAGGCAGTGCTGTTCGGGCGGAGGAATACTTCTTGGGGTGGGGAAGAACTGTGTCGGGGTGAATTAGGACCATTCGGGGTGAGGCTGGGCTACGTCAGGGCGAGGTGGAGCACAGGGCGCGAACGGGGACTGCAAGTCGGGAGAGGGCAGGGTCGAGCGGGCCGTGCGGGATGCGGCGGGTCCGGGCGTGACGGCACACGATGGGCCGCGACCCGTCGCATAGTTTGGCGGCTAGGCCGGGCAGCCCCCTCCGTTCTGCTGCGAACGACGCTTGCGGCAGCGGGCATTCCGGGCCACGCGCCTGCTGCTCGTTTTGTGCACCTTGATGAGTCTGCGCCCCGTCCCGCCCGCGTCCCGCCTCGGCCCTCCCTGCCCCGCCCCGCCCCGCCACCTCCTCCCCTGCCCGCGGCCGTCTAACGGACCCCCCTGCCCGCGGCCGTCTAACGGACCTGGGTGCCCCATCGCGCACTTACGAGAATTTACGCAGATGGTGGCGGGGGCGGTGACGGAGAGTGAGGGCGGAGACGAAGTGGACAGAGATGAGGTAGGCCTGAGATGAGTGTTTGAGAGAGCAGAAATATCACTTAAGGCAATGGGCATTGATTTGAACAAATTTGGCATCCCATTGAACCAGATGTTTCACATTTTATTGCTGTCCGAACTATTCAAATGTTCTCGCTATAGTATAATTCCAACCTTATATGTAGAACCACTTCTAATATCGTGCTATGTCGTGTGTGATTCCCAAATATGTGTCTTATGTAATATATTATGGTCTAAATTATTTTATTGCTGAAATAATCTGTGTTAACTGATCATTTACAGTGCGTTTGTATCTTCTTCCTTTGCCGCTAAAATGACTGTATTTTCTCATTACTACATGTCTTGAGCAAGTACGATACATTGAGGTTTTGTGTAAACCACTCAGTTTTTGGTGGCTTCGTAATTCTTTTCGTTACACTATTCAATGCGCACTCATACGGCACTAAGTTCTTTGAAATGGCGTCGCAGGAAGTGGGTGATGTACTGGTAGAAGTCCGGTGATTTTCTTGTTCACTGTCGCGATTAGTGGGAGTTCCTCCATTGAGGAACTGGACATTCAGAACATTCAAAACACGATGAACACGATTCACTTAATCTTTACTTTCTTCCCGTCCACCGTACGGATTTTTAAAAACGTTCTTTTCCTTCAATCCCCCCTACGCTGAATAGAGAACGTTTCCTGTTTGGGTTCTAAAAATGCGTTGATTAGTTCAATAGTTACTCTGACAGCAAGAAATATATCAAGTCAAAGATTGAAAACATTATCCTCCCTCCGTGTCGCCGCCTGGTGATAGTGGCACTGAGGGCGGTGCGAGGAAGCGGTTACGACGGTAACTGCGATGGGTCAGGAATGCGACGCGCGTCTCCACCCCCGCCCCAGCCCCCGCCCCGCCCTCGTCCTTGCCCTCGCCACCACCGCACGCACGTGAATTATATTTTCAACATTAGACACTAGTTTTTAAAAAGTAGTTTTATTGACATGAAGTTGTGCAGCAGTTGCAAACTTCCTGAAATATAAACTGATACTAGTGAGAACCCGTCAAAATTTGACGGTGAGATCTGAGATAGATGTAAAATACTGTACCCAGACTAATGTTCACAACATATTGCATTGTTTGGATCTTGAGGGTATAACGAAGATATTCTGTGATATGGAGTTCCGAAAATTTTTGAACACGTATGGCCCATGACCAGATGGCAATGCAATATCGGCACAACAGATATAGCACTATTATACTAAAGTATATTATTTCTAAAGTTTTTTGGTGTGTCATCAGCTCCTATAAACAACTGTTTGATTTCTTCTGGCATATTGCTCGAAGGTATACTTATTTTCCCATTTAAGCAACACAGAGTAAATCGTTTGCAGAATTTCTCTCACATGGAAAGTACAAAGCAGAACAAAACTGACATTTCATAGACAATGACCCAATAGAAAACGAAATGACCTCACTATCGCGACACCTACGCTGACTTTCTCTATCCCTGCGTTCAGTTAATGTACGTTTGCGTCTTTTGGGCGCGTGGACAACGATTCGGAATTCGACATAACCTGTAAACAACTTCACTAAATATTACAACCGAGCAAAACCCACTGTGCGAATGTTCTCTACAAAATACACCACAGAAGCAAATACATGCAAACTGTCAACACCACAATGCAATTATTACACTGAAAAAAACTTTGACGAATTATAAACAAATCTCAACAATCAAAACAAAACATGAAGCAGCGTGGACTTACATCTATGGACTCATGTATATCGATTTTGAAACTGCCACCCTTTGAATGAAAACAATTGACTATTGATAAGCGTACTATTAAAGAATGATTTAATTAATTAATTTACACCATAAATGTTGGTGTATCAACACAAACAATATCTGATAACATATCTACGGATCATATTCTTTCATTTAAAAGAAAAAATACAACAATCCGTTCAGTAGAAGCTCTAAACGAAGCCATGGCAGAATACCTTATTTTTTTAAATATATAGATTGATTCTGACATCGACAAGCACTTCTGAAGGAAGAATGCTACTGCAAGCCACTTGGTTGTCCTTTATACACAACATAAATGTTATTCACCAGATGACAAGTACGGTTTCTCCTCGCATTGTTACAAGTAAACATCATGGTATATTATGAGTTACCATCAGGCAAGGGGATGTAACTGGCGCGGGCGCGGGCCTGGGGCCAAGCAGTTCCTGGCGGCAGCAAAGGGGGCTTGGACACGCCCACAATACGGACAAGAGGAGTTTCACTTTCTTAGAAGCGAGCATACTGCCTTAGTGCGGTGTCTCCCGACGTTCTAGGGTTCGAGTTCCGACGATGGCGATTTTCGACACTAGCTACGTCGAATTCAGCCGCTGTCTGGACGAAAATTTTAGCGTCCGGCGGTTACAATCGGTAGTTTTCCGTGTTCCTCTGATCAGTACCAGGGTAATGCGGAGCAGTACCCTAATAAACACATGATCATGGAGCGCGCAATCTTTCCTTCCTCTTCCTTGTCCTATCCGCTCCCCTTAAACGCACTGATCCTACATGCACTGAACTACCACATATTGCGAGCGATCAATCGAGATCTTAGAGCTGATTCCACCTGGGTGGTGCCGTGATGGGGCAGATACCCATAGAAAGATTACCCCGTCGTACATGTTGGCGTCGGATCTCACCATCCAGCTTAGGAGAATCACTGTCCCTCCCGGGATAAAATATTCCCCACCCTAAAGGGATAAATAATAATAGAGGTTGACGCGTCCGGAAACATCAATCAATCAATCAAGTAATCACTCAATGAAGCGACTCGCTCTACTCGTTGTGCAGCAAAAGTGCATAACCCCGAGCGTTTCCAGGGTCCTCCTTCCAGCTGGGCTCTTCTCACTTTCCCCGGAGCGCAAAAGCACGCACGCCTTTATGTGGTTTCGGTTCTGATTTTCGAAAATATACGGCGCGCGGGAAAAAAGAGGCGAGGCGCGGGCGCATCCCGGGCAATTTGCCTGTCAGCGTCGTATATTATGCGGCGCGTCGTTAGGGCTCCGCCGCCGCACTATGACCCGAATTGGAAAAAAGCGGGCAAAAATATCTTCCTTCGTTAGAACGAAACTACTCGTCGTCAACAGTGAAAGCTGCTCAAATATTGGGCAGCACATCAACACGAACTTAAGGTAGGGTCAGTCCTTCTCGCTACACGCCGTAATTTTTTATATACTAATTACGTGAGACATAAAAGTGGACTACGTTGTGCGGTTCATGTCACAGATAATCGACAGCGAAAAGAGTTATTGTATAATAAAAGATTTGTGTGATTGAGAAACTGGGGCTGAGCGACGTTGATCTCGTGGCCTGGCAGAGACCAGCGACGCATCTTGACTTTAACGTCAACTTTAATCATTAAGCGGCTGAGAAATAACTCACCCGCCTTTGTCACTGAATTAAGAAACTGCCATTTTTCTTTTCTTAAAGATGTTGCTTCATCAATGGACTAAAATAAGGAACCCTTTGGAATATTTGTAGATCTTTCGAAAGCTTTCGACGTAACCATAATATCTTGCTCTCAAAATTACCTTCATATGGATTCGTGGTATTGCCCTAGATTGGATAACCTCTTACCTTAAACATCGATCTCAAAGAATATAAATACCGTACTGGCACGAAAGAACATTATTTACGTATCTTTCCAATTCTTTGCCAATTGAACATGGGGTGCCACAGGGTTTGATCTTAGGTCCTATCTTCTTTCTGTTGTACGTAAACGATATGCCCTCATCTATGAAAAATAGAAGAACAGTTTTGTTTGCCGATGATATGATATGAATGTTCTTTGCAAAAAAGAAACAATTAATAGTACAATTTCGGAAGTTTCAAATTGGTTTTGTAACAAATTAATAGTTAAAGAAGGAAAAACTGTCTCAATGCAATTTTGCGTTTCAAATCGGCAATCGTATGCTCCATTGAAAATAAACAATATGCAATTAGCTGACGTGAAGGTAACAAAATTTCTTGGTCTCTCAATTCAGTCAAACCTCAAATGGAATGTACAATAACAGAATTAAACACTAAATTAAGCTCATTATGTTACGTATTCATAATTTTTTCAAATTCTGTCAGCCTTCAAGCACCTTTCAAGCCATTTAACAGACTTGTTTGAATTTTATATCTATTTTATTTCAACATGTTCTCAAGGACTATTGACAATTTCTAATATTTATTGAATTCTAAATCCAGACATATTATAAAATTTTTTTAAATTTTTTTAAATGTTAATTGGTTATATCGAGATTTCTAATTTTTTTAATTCCTAGGAAATATGTTTTCAACATCATACCATCTATCAAGGTCAATTTTATCATGATGTTTCATCCAATTCTTTGTAAAGTATGTATTCATTTAAAAAATTTTAATTTGTTGGGAATTCTTATAATTTAATAATTTTTTAATTTTTTTTTAATTTTTAATTTGATTTAAACTAATTACTAAATTTCTTATTTTAGTTGACATATTGCTAAAGGCCTGATGGAGGCACAACTCGACCTCTGAAACGTTGCCACGCTGTTTCTTGTTTTCAAGATACTATTGTAATGTAAAAATCATTTATGTTTTAATAAATGTATTTGTGACTGTTTATAAAAAGTAGTTATTGGAACATTTATTACGAAAAAATATTATTATTATTACTGATACTATTATTTGCTTCATCTTTCAACTATTAATGTTGGGAAGGGATTCTGAAACTCCAGAAAGCGTGTGCAGATGATTTTCTCCCTCATACGTCACATACTGTTTTTGACTAAATAAATATCTAAAGATCCTCTGTTTATTAGGGATTCTTCTGACGTAAATAGAAGGTCCAAAGTGCAAATTAATGCAATATAATTTCAACCAAGCCAAAATAAAGAAGCCTAGGGAAGTGGTTTTAGTGAGGAAGAATCTCACACTACCATGTGGTACGGTGTCGTGTTTTAGGGATTGTAAGATTTTACAACATAATAACATTGTAATGTTGCTTTCCAAAACTTTCCTTATTCTGTCGCTATAGGTGGTATCACGTTAAAGTCGCTGAATCACACTGTTACGTGTTATACATTGTTTGTAAAATATTAACGCAAACATATCTTTTGTCTCTGCTTGCAGACCAACTCGTCAGCAATCTTTGTTGTGCATAGTAACTCGTTCTCTGACAAATCTGACACTTTACTGTTCTTCAACAAGTATTTCCTTTACATAAGAAGTCATAACGCAACCGAAATATTATACAATGCAAACTATACCAAACATAACGCAATAGATTTCCAGTCATTCAGTACATTTTTCAAAGATGAAAATAAAACGTACTCGTAAAACGTTCCTGGAATTTATACTTCACGAGATGTTGAATGAATGAGGAATGAAATGATTAGAATATGGGGACTCGAACCCTAAGAACTCCCGATCAGAGTCGCCGCGGTAATTTTGGCTGCGGATTAAATGTCCGGCGAGTGGCGTCGGGAGTACACGCAGGAGCAAGTGGAAGACAAACACGGGGCGGAGCGTGGACGGCGCGCAGGCGCTGAGAAGGTGGGGACGCGGAAGGTGCAGGAACTTGCACTGAGAGGCGCAGAGAGGAATGGAGGGCGTGAAGGACTCGGAGGGATGTGGATTGATGCGGAGAAGGGGGAGGAGCAGAGTAGTGAGGAGGCAATGTCGGGGCGGGATAGAACTGTGGGAATAACATAATAACTGAATAAATTACTTTTATAGTCTGCCTTAATAGTGCAACACGTGGGAGAAGACGGATGTGGGGTAAAAAAGGAGCTGGCCGAAACGGAACGGGACAGGACAGGGCGTGGGGCAGCGGACACCGCGACGGCAGCGCGAGAAGTCTGCGAAGTGGGGCTCAGCTCGGACAACCTGGCGTGCACATTGGGCACGTGGGAGGAAGAAGAAAGGGAAGAGTGGAAGTTAAGGGAACTTGCGAGAGAAAGGACGAACCAAAGTCCCACGCTCGGCCAAATGAGAAATGATGAAGGAAAGGGAAGGTCACGGCTCCGCGAGAGTCCCAAACAAGGTACCCGAGATCCTTGAGAAGATAAAGAAGCATTGCGGAGTAGAAACACATCACAAAATCCATGATATTCCAATTTCTACGATTTTCATCATCATTCGACGATCATATTATTAAAATTTAAGTGTATTTTTATCACGAAAGACTCAGAACATCAGACTGGAAACCACATTCTTAACATTTCAAACATCACGAAAGTAAAACACGTGCTGAAAATGAACAATAAAAAAATTAACTAGTGGTCTGCAGCAGCAAAAAGTGCTGCTGATCAAAGCTCACAAAATAATTTTCCACGCACGTAAGTAGCACACACACCACTTGAAAAAACAAACAAATAAAATACTCTCGTGTAACTCTGCAACAAATTAAATATTTTAAGAAAAGCTGTCTTCACGTATGCTGCAATAACATAGTATAGCATACACGGACACACAGTGAAACACTTTCTACATTCCAAGAATAGTAAATGAATTTGAGGCGTTGTTTCGTCGTATGTATTTATTTTGGCATAAAGCTTTTTCGGCCGCATTGCGACCATCTTCAGCGCTACAAATAATAATAATAAGTGAAATAGAAAATTTGGAGTATATATTCCAAATTTTCTATTTCACTAAAATTCTAATTTCATTTATAAGAATATCCTATACTTGATTATTATCTTATTTCTTCTTCTTTTTCTTCTTCTTCTTGTTATATAGCACTGAAGATGATCGCAATGCGGCCGGAAAAGCTTTATGCCAAAATAAATACATACAACAAAACAACGCCTCAAATTCATTTATTATTCATTTACATGTCGTAAACGCCGCACCATTTCCTACCAATCCAAGAATTCTTCCGTTATATATTGTAGATTCAATTCATTCCTTTACGCGCTAAGAAGAACAACAAATTTACGTTCCATAACGTGAATAGCAATTGTTATAACAACAGCTGAATAGTAATTTTTTAGTGGTCGGCGGCCTCTTCTTTTAAATAGTATTACTTTGGCATGACAGATCTGTTGCAAGACAGTTGTAATATACAATAACATGTGTTCGTGTTCACCGACCGCGTATTGCAACGCGGGTATCAAGTGTATTAGTGTAATTATATCCAGAATAAAAAAATGTACCCCGTCTTCTAGCTAAAGCATTGTACTGCATAACTTTATTTACGCTACGTATACAAGAACGTAAAAATTTGACAAAACTCTTACACTTGAGAAAACCCTCAAAAACGAAACCGCTGGCAACGTATACATGGCACAAACCATTGTCATCAATAAAGTATCTATATTACTTATTTCGAATGCGCGTAGAAATTGAAAGAAAACTAGCAGCTTCCTGCTATTTGAGCGGCATTTTTGGTTTTGTTACCCCGAAAATCGCAGAGCTTGATTGAAAATCATGTGTGTGCTGTTCCCCGCATTCGCACAAGAGACTATCACAATACTCCAGTTGTCCTTTAAGTGGAAGTCCGCCGACTTCCGGAGCTCCCTGACACCTTGGTATTATGAGGTGGAAATTGGAACCTGTTCCGACAGGCTGCCATATATTCTGGCCTTCGGGCTTCCTACAAAGCATTGTAATGTACATCTTCCATTCCCGGTCCGAAATCTGTTGAAGACAACCCAGTATTCTCGGCTGATTGAAATCAGGAGGCTTAATGAATTGATCTCGGAATACATCTTTATCACTCATTGATGATCTTGATAAACATTTTTTCTATTTCCCAGTCCCAGCTCAAGTCCCAGTCTCATCCAAATCCCCACATCCAATGAATTCCCCATCCCATTTCCATTCCTAGCCCCAGCCTCAAATCTATCTTCATTCTTTTGTTAGGTTAAATCTGTATTCATTGTAAGTACTAGGTTATCCTTTATTTTTAGTGAGACAATACAGGTAACTATTCTATTAGTGTTATGTACCTCTTTAATTTCCCTCCTATACCTCTGCCATCTCCATCGTCATTCCTATCCCCATTCCAACCCCACACCCCCCTCCCCCCCCTCCTCCTCCCTACCCCCCACTCCTGCCCACCTCCTTCCTCCCTCGTTTCCATCCCCATCGCATTCCCAAATCCTGGCCCAAACCCAGTCTCGTCTCCATTCTCATCTCCAGCTCAGCACCCAGTCCCGGCAGTTTATCCAGCCCTTTCTCCGGCGATAAAGCCAAAACCAGCAACATCCTCAACCACATTCCTATTTCGATCTACATCTAGAGAGCAAATCCAAGTCCTTCTCCAACCCCATCCCCCCCCAATCCACAGCCCCACCCAAGCATTCGCTTCCATCCCAACTCTAGCCCTTTACCCGGCCTTGCTTCTGCCCCTGTTCCTTTCCCCCCACTCTTCCCTTCCTTCCCTCCCCCCACGCCTCGTCACTGCTCCCGCCCCTGCCTCGCCCCTGCTCCCGCCTCCTCCACCGCCCCAACCACAGGCACAGCCAGAGCCTTCCGACCCTACCCCCACCTCAGCACCGCTTTAGACCGCAACGGTGTCCGCGGCGGTATAGGTTTATGGGCGGTGCGAGCAAGGTGAAATGAATAAATAACCATTAAACGGAGTAGCCAAAGCCCCGGTAACGCCTATTAAAAATCAATGTGCGTAGTACCATTTATCACAACAGGTGAGGCTGTTAATAAACCGCATGGAGTGGCCCAGAGGAGGGGGAGAGGCCATGCAAGTGTAGGAGGAGGTAAAGGACGAGGAGGCGAAGAATGAGAATAGTGAAGGAGAAGAGGAGAAGAAGGCAGAGGAGGATGAGGCAGAAGAGATGCAGTGGTTGACGAGAAAGGGGCGGAGAAGAGCGCAAACGCCCAACTGCGCTGCCCTCGGACGCAAGATAGCAACTAAATGAGGTGGGGCACGACATGCGATGGAGGGAAGTGGCGAGCCATCGCGCAGGTGACTAGGGCGAGGGGGCAACCGGAGAGACATCAACTACAAACGGCTAAGCACTCATTCCTTAGCCCAAGCTCTTGGACAGAATCCGGTACGGTGAATCTTTAACAAATGTATCTGGAAGAATATACTACCAGTATCTTCACCACATGACAATACTGAGATATAGTGGGAGGTCGACGATGCGAATTTTAGTTCTCCAAGAAACTAGTGGTACTAAAACAGCACGTACTTACTCGCCCGTACATTCATGCAAAAGCATGCAAAAATTATTACAATTTTCGACAAATTGTGCATGACCTTAATTCAAAACCTATATTGAAGGAACTCATTTCATTAAGGCAAAAAATCTCTATCATAATTGGAGTTGTAGGAAGACGCTAAAAAAATGAAATTTAAAGTACCACCAAAATTAAAATATCGCTTTCGAATTCAAGGGGCCGCGACATCAACCAGGTCGATTGCGCAATATCAATTTTGGAGAAAATCGACTGAACGATTTAACAGTTAAACGCTGTTCACTGACGGACATACGGACAGACAGATTCGATTTTTCGGTATCAATGACCCACAAAACATTGATTCTGGCTACACCACGTGTTATAGTTTTTTTAACAACTGCATATATCCACATTTTCGTTACCAGGTCTAATAAGAGTTTTTGCCAAAAATTCACCGTTTTCTTTTCGCGGCTTTACGTAACTTTCTCTCTACTGTGAAGCGATAGCGAGAAAGTAAAAAGGATTGTCAAAAACCCTTATATTCATTTATGCTGACGGCAATTAGATATATTTTATATGTAGCATTGTTTACAATTTTATCAATGAAGGAATGATGATCGTTTCCTACATAACTAATATCTTCATCTTCTTTGTTTTCAAACCTGTATATCGTCATTTCCAAATAAAGAATTTCAAATTTTCTTCACATTAAGACAGCTACTAAAAGAAATGATCTACAGTAGGCGGGAATAGGAAAGCTTTTCTCAATTTTCACTTTCAACTGTTGCAGAGATTAAAGGAACCAGGTTGGCAACTCTAATAACATTATATTTTCAGTTGCATGGCCAACTAAACTTCGCTGCAACATACCTCTTTTAATGCCACACCTTCCTTTATATTATAAATGTTATGTGCGTAACATTTATAATATAAATTTTGTTTTCATTTTCTTACACTCTGCAAAATACCTAATATGTTACGATGGTGTAGGTGAGAACGTTCGATGTATGTACGGGCATTTCAGAGTAAACTACAATAATTTTGTTGCAATCATTAGAGAAATTACTTGATCATTAGCAAAAATGGAATATACTCCTAAAAATATTTACATTGGAAATTACATTGCAACCAAAAAGGTCAGATACAAATTAAAAGACACATAAGCTATGTCCTAAAAAATATAAATACGTTGAAAGGCTGTCAGCCAAAGCAGAAATGGAATGCAAATTTACCACGCAGTTCCGATTCGCCAAAACTAGCGTTTTCTCGTTTGTGCTGGTAAAATAACATAATTCTCTAGAATGTTGAATATGTACACTTGCGACAACTTAGTCGTCCTCCCGTCATTCCTGCGTTTACATGCAATAATTAATTGATATCAGAAATTTCAATACAGAAATGCAAGTTCATTAGAACAGCTTTATCATGTCCACATCTCCCATAATTCTATCGTTTGCCCGTCATCGACTTTGAAAATATTCTTAATTGTGATACTTTAATCTTAGAAAAATATTGAAATAGATACATCACCTCAAACGCCAATCAATTGATTAATGATTCTGGGGCCGTCAATGTCCAAGGTCATTTGTCCCGAATGTGTAGTGCATGTTTTATCGCGGGATATGGCGAAGATCCACACTTCTTCTCCAGACGGCGGCTGCATTCGACCTAGCTATCTAGCTAGTGTCGAAAATCCTGCCACCGTCTGCGAGCACTTGTCCGTAAACGAACCCCTGGAACAGGCATGTCAAGGTATCGGGTGAGTTTACGCATTTCCCGAAGCTCGTAGGCACTGCGTCCAGAACAACTGCCGCGAATTTTAAAAGTAAGGGTGGTGCAAATTGGTCCGAGGAGGTAGTACCTCATTCGATACCTGGCCTATGACAGTGGTTAGGAGGAGTCTGTTGAGTTATTACCTTAAAGTGAGTGATTAGAATATACATAAAGAGTGCAAAAATTGCTATAACAATAGTTCCTACAAAGATTATTGTCCGCCGGTAAGAATGATATGCTAAATCTAAGGGGAGATTTTACTACAGAAGACAAACTACCGAGAGTTGTTTCAATAATTTACTTCACAGCATTGCTATCTGCATCAAATAACACAAAACAACACAAATGAAAATAAAAATGAGTTTGCAATTGAAACACATTCCTCCTAAAAATTACTATATTATTTTGCTGTGGCAAAAATGCTTATGCAAGGTAGAATTAAATAATGAAAATAAACATGATATAAAATAATAAGTAATATAAAAAATAAAAATTATTGAACTCTAGGTTGTTAAATAGAAAACATTTTTCAGTTCTGTGAAAACGTCTTTTAATTTTCACTCTTTATTTCTTTGTCTTAAGTCTGGACCCTAGTTGGTAAAAAATAACTTCGTATACGTATGTAAACTCTGACGAACCTGTGACTAATTTTAAAAAAGTTTCATACTAATTGGCCAGATGATGTTCGACTTCACATACATGACCAGTGTTTTTGAAATATTGACAATTTTGGATGAAATGCTACCTGAACCAATCTGGACCCTCGGTATACCACAACGTTTTTTTATTGTTTGATGTATTGCTTTATTATTTATTATGTTTTACAATTTATTGATTTAGTATTCATCGATTGAATGTTATATCTTTATATTTTTAGAATGTTCCAAAAAGACCCCTAATAGGGTCTAAACGACAAAGAAATAAATTATTAAAAAATATTTTAGTGTGTTTTAATAAGGTTAGAAAACAATTACAATCACCTAACGTATCATTCAAAATCTGGCCATATTTATCCCTATCAACACCAGCATCAAAGGATCTTAAATTTGGAAAATAGTACAAATCATTTCTTGCACTCTCATTTTTTCACAAGATTAACTTACTTCAAATCTCTTGATAGTTCCCTTTACATATATTAAATGATCACTTCCTTGTCATTGCATGTTTAATTTATACAGTAGAACCACGAAAACCTGTCGAAAGATACACGTCAGAAATTCACTTCTCGTCTGTGATCTGAGGAAAACGTTTTCCATTGCCATCGTGTCGCTACCAATACCAAGAGAACACTGGTGGAGCTTGTACACCCCTTTTCTGGATTTTAAGGGGAAAGGAGAGGACAGTTGGGGGAGTTGCCTGTGCCCACAAGAGCGACGAGGTTCCCAGCTCGTGCGTGCGCAGTTTGACGCGCCTGTCCTAGAACCTCCCGGTCAGAGGCATTGCAGTGACATCGGTTAATGCCCTGAGCCATACGTTAATTCATTTTTTATACCGATCTAAAAGATTTAATGTGCCAATAAAAACAAATGTAAATTTCTTCCAATAGTTTAACCCCCTTCCAAAATGTGTTTTTTTTTCAGTTTCCCTTTATATATTTAGGAAGTGCTGCAATGATGCATTACATTGGTTTTGACATAAAGTAGTTTTTCCCTTCCTCCGAACGCGAAATACGGTTTTATTGCTTTTTGAACTTAAAAGAATAAAAGACTTACTCCTGGCAGTGAAGAGCCTTATCCCAGCCACTGCCTTCCAACGCCGGCACAACTTCCACTCTAGCCAGTCTACGTCCCCAGCATGGGTTAATGGAACGTGTGTATGAATGTTTAATGTGTGAGGAATAAGGCACGGGCGGGGAAAACAAGACAGTCTGTTGTCCATAGGTCTTTAAAGTATGATGATATACTACTCTAATATCGGCCTGGAATTGATCAGTGAAAATCACGGAATCAGGGCAGCAAGTCTTCAGAATTCTGTCCACACTACTGTGTCAAGGTATTTAACTGGGCCAGAAATCCTCTGAGATCAAACGTAGAGCATAGAACCTTCCGTTCTACCTCGCAGACAATTTGTGCTCGCAAACGTTGCTATTCTCTCGTTAAAAAACAATCATGTTATTTATTATTCCCTTGGCCTTTTTATTATATAACGAAAGTTACTGAAAAATATGAATTCAAAGATCGACGGTACCTATGCAGACCAATTAAGAAAATGTGTATGGATTTATAAAAGCAAAGTTATAATACCCATATGCTTGTTTTTAATAAATAACTCATAACAATCGTAACTTTATCTTAAAATTATAACAAAACTTCCTGCCTCCATTTCTTCTTGGATGTCCTTTCCCCAACTTCTTGGTGGTCTTCCACGTTTCTTCCGCTCTGGAGGTGTCCATGCTCAGATCTTCTCAGGCCACCTATTGCTTCCCATATGTTGGGGATGTCCATACCAATTCAATCGTTTTGTTCGAAATGAATCCAAGATGCTGCTCTTCACAGTCATAATCTGTCTTATTGTTTCATTTCTAATATGATCCAACCTGGACACCCGGCAGCACCTTCTGCTGTAGTCCATTTCAAGGGCCATCAACCTACATTTATCCCTTTTGTTCAATGTCCAGGTTTCAGGTCCATAGGTACTTATACTCTGTACGATGGTCTTAAAGATATGAGCCTTCTTGCATTTTGTAATGCTTTTGTTCCAGAGAATAGAGTTAAACTGTCTTATAACTCTCCTTCCCTGTCCTATCTTATTGGAAATATCATCAGAACTTATTCCCTTCGAGGAGAGGTTAACTCCGAGGTACTTATAGGTTTCACTTCGTTTAATTGTAGCGACGTCCAGATCCCCATATTCTTTCTTTTGCTATAATATATTCCGTCTTTCTAAGGTTTTGTTGAGACCCCATCTTTCATCCTTTCTTTTTTAGACATATCTTTCATTTTTGAAAATTCAGAAGTTTAAAAATGGAAAAGTGAAAAAAGCACTTATGCCACAGAATTGTGTTCTATTCTTAAAAAGTTAAAAGTTAATTTTTTAATTTATCAACTTTTTCGAAAATCTGATTTGCATATTTGAGAAAAACTGTTACTGTCTAAAATTGTGTCTGTATGTTACTGTCTGCCACATCTCAAAAATTAATGACACTACACAAGAGGAAGCGAGAATATTTAAAGGTGTTGTCCCCCCAAAATATTTCGTGAGTCAACCAAAATTGGCTGAGAAAATTGTCATATATATTGACCTCCCTTAGTATGAAATTATATGAAGATTGGGAAAAATATTGCTTGAATAAAGAAGCGAACTTCAAAAATGATGTCAGAGAGGTTCTCAAAAGTTTAACTCAGACAAGTTTCGAAATTTCTGAGGTTGTAATAAAAATCGAACCTTTGCCGTACAATAATACTCACGATGATCTATTTTATGTCCCAAGGGCGTTGAGCAGGGGTGCTAAATGCGTCAGAGAGATCCCATTAATTAGCAAATTTTCACTTTGGATAAAATCCTTTGTAAACATTATGTACTAGTGTTTCAGATGGCTCCAAAATTCGTATATCCACCAAAAATCGACATCAATATTTTCAGCTTTACCTCATTTTTATAACAATACGTATATGAGAAGGTAAAAAGGAGATTTGGTAATCTGAAATATTTTTTATCTAAAATTGGTGGATTGAAAATCCAATTTGCGCTATACGAATTAAATTCCAGAAATTGAATGTTACTCTTGAAATATGTGAGTCCTGATATTTCAGACTGCTTCACCTCAAAAAAGCCCAGAGTTCATAGCCTTTATATTCTTGACTAATCTCAGAATATATGCCCAATAATTCTTCTTATTTTGCATAAAATATTACAGCGTTTAACAAGTGTAGTTATTTTTTATTTAGTAAAAAACGGTAAAAAACTATATGTGAAGTATGGGGGATAAATCATAATGGCGCACTTCTTGAAGTATGGGGGATAAATCATAATGGCACACTTCTTAAGTTTCAAAACCCCTTCCCAACAATTTAACTATTGATAAACATTTAATAAACCAGATATTTTCGTTTCCGAGTTATAGAAAACTTATTTGTAATGGTAAACGAACTAAAGATTTTATTTTTCTGTATTGATAACAAAATAGAAACTCACCCTAAGCTCCACTACATTGAAACTGAAGCTGAAGTACATTACTTGTTACAGGCATATTAAGACCTTAAAAAAAATTTACAATACAGATGTAAACTAATTCATTATACTATATCATTGTTTCGTTAACGTAAACATTATTTTTCTATTTTCCGATCAGTATAGTCTCTAATTGTGTAGAAACAGTTTTGCAGCAGAAAAGGTTTTACTTTTAACTTAAATTTGTGTACTGATTTTAATTGTTTAATTTCATCTGTCAATGCATTGTAAAGTAACGTGCATGTATTGTATGCGGATTTCTTGTTGTGAGCTTTTGATACTGACACTTGATGAACATGATTTATATTCATGTGTTGTAATTATAAATATCAGTATTACATGAAAATATGTTCCCACCGTTAAATAAGACAGTTTTGACAAATACTAGAGATTTGTAAATAAATAGGCAAGACAATGGTAAGATTCCAAGCGCAATGAAAAGAGGCTTGCAGGAATCACGTGGATGGCATTTTTCATTATTCGGATAATTTTCTTTTCCAATCTAAATATCTGGGCACTAACGGATGAGCTTCCCCAGAATATTATGCCATATCTCAGGCGAGAATGTACACTTGCAAAATACACGCAAAAAGCTGCATGAAGGTTGACAGAATTTGAAAGAATTCTGAATACGTAACATAATGTGCTTAGTTTAGTATTTAATTCTGTTATATGTACAGTTCATTTGAGGGATGACTGAATTGAGAAATCTAGTAATTTTGTTACCTGATCATCAGCTAATTGCATATTGTTCATTTTCACTAGAGAATATGATTGCCGATTTGAAACGCAAAATTGCACTGAGACAGTGTTTCCTTCGTTAACTATTAATTTATTACAAACTACAGTACTATTTATTGTTGCTTTGCAAATAACATTCGCGTCATCCTCAAACAGAACTCTTCTTCAATTTTTAATAGACGAGAGCATATAGTTTACGTACAACAGAAAGAAGATAGGACCTAAGATCGAACCTTGTGGGACCCCGTGTTCAATTGTCAAAGAATTAGAAATGTCTCTTGGCAGTCCGGGACAACATAATCAAAGAATTAGTAAGATTAGTAAATAATGTCCTTTTGTGCCAGTAAGCTATTTCTACTCTTTGAGATCGATGATTAAAGTACGAGGTAATCCAATCTAGGGCAATACCACGAATTCCATATGAAGATAATTTTGAGAGCAAGATGTTATGGTTAATAACGTCAAAAGCTTTGGAAAGATCTAAAAATATCCCAATGGGTTCTTCAGTTTGGTTCATTGATGAAGCAACATTAGTAATAAAAGTAAAAATGGCAGTTTCCTTAGATTTTGATTTTCTAAAACCGTGTTGTGATTGTGAAAACTCTTCGTTTTTCCTGAGTTCATTTCCTGAGTTCTTTGACTGAAAGTTTCCATTCGCATATAGAAAAGCCTGTCGAATATTTTTGAGAAAACTGACAAAAGAGAAATTGACTAGTAATTTTGTATTTCATTTTTGTTCCCTTTTTTTAAAAGTGGTTTAATTTTTGCCGTTTTGAAAATATCTTGAAATATTCCTGTGCACAAGGAAGTATTTAAATGGGAATTAATGGGTGTATAATGGGAGGTGCACACGTTTTTAATAAACAATTCGGAAATTCATATAAATCAGATGATAATATATTATTTAGTTTACTGACTATTCTGAGAATTTTGGTGGAAGAAGTTTCGGAAATAAACATCGTGCCGAATTTTTTTTGAGAAGCATATGATGTTGAATTTTGTGGTGTTAGTCCCTTCGTGAGATCAACCGCAATTCTAGAAATGTGTTGGTTGAAGTGATTCGCAAATATTTCTAGATTACTTCCTTCTCTTTCTTTATGCTTTAAACACCATTCTCTACGATATATCATGATGATGTAGTCGTATGTTTTACGATATTCCACATTGTTTTAGTTTTGTTTCTAGCGTTCAAAATATCCTCATTGTTTTCATTATTTATGCCTGAACGATTACTTTCCTTAAAAAGCATAAACCAATTTAAGAAGAGTAGAAACAGCATAAATCATATTAAAATATAGTATAAATCGTATGGTTTTGGTACGTAAACTTTCCCTGCTATTGAAATTGATGGACTTGCCGAGACACTTTGCGAATATATTCTTACTTCCAAGAAGTAGGTCTTCCGTGATATCATTTTCAACCACAAAAGAATAAAAATATACTCTCAGGAACGACATTTGAAGACCAGTTTGCAAACCAATTAATTTTTGTGACTAGGTAATGCTAATACGTCTGGGAGATCCAGAACAAATAATATAGATTGGTGTTAATAACGTGTTACACTAGTAATATTATTATTATTAGGGTATATTTGTGTAATATTTAACACTTGTAAAATGTTTCAATACACTCCAGCAAAGATAGTGAACAATTAGGAAAGGAGAAATTCAGAAGACAATAAAATGAGATATTTTGAATAAATAAAGAATAACGTTTTCATGGGAAATAAAAGACCTTTGGCTATTGGCTAACATAGATTTGGAGTGTGGAAAGAGGTGGGCAGAATGGAGTGGTGGAAAAGGGAGAAAAGAGAGCAGAGAGAAAAGGCGTAGCGCTGTGTGGCGAGACGAGGCGAAGCGAGGTGAAAAAAATAGGTTGTGAGGTGAGGTGAGATGGGATCGGCAGCTGAGGTCGTGAGGAGAGTTAGTGGGGCGAGGAAGTGAGAAAAGTGGTGTGGTGAAAAGTTGAGGTGGTGACGCAAGGAGATAAAGTGCGATGAGATAAGATGATTGACTGAGTGATGGGCCCCTCGGGGACTGCTACGGCCATTAATCCCGTTATTGCAGTGAACGTTTTACCCCGGAAGATGACGGCGTACCTCGGCCGCTGAATTGTGAGATCCGGCGGCGACCTACACGTCGCGAAATGAGAGGGACTTCCCCTCCAGGAATCTACCCAGTGAGTCAACGCTCACGCGAGACAAGCTCTAAACACCCGACTAGCCTCCCAACAGATGAAGTGAGGCGAGGTGAGGAGAGGAGGGGTGAGAATTGAGTCGTTAGGTGAGCAGGTGGGGCGAAGAACTGGACAAAATGAGGGTCGTTGTACAGTGAGGTGGTGAGGTAAGGAGATGCAGTACGGTGAGGTGGGATGGGATGAGGCGACGTGTGGTCACCACACCGAGGTGAGATGTGATGAGGTGAGGTTGATTGATTGATTAGTGATTCTGAGCGTAACGACTATTAAGGTCATTAGTCCCTTGGAAGGATAATGCATGTATTTTTGTTCGGGAAGTGGCTGTGATCGTCCCCCGGTGAATGGTGAGATCTGGTGCCGACCTACCGTCGGATTTAATGAATCCTAGAATTGATTACTAGAGATTCCGGGCACGTCAACTGCTAAGGTAATTGGTTCCGTAAGTGTAGTGCATGATTTTTTCTCGGTAGGTGGCGGTGATCTTGCTCTGCAGGATGACGCCGACCTACCGTCGGCTAGCGGGATTTTCTTCAGCCAGGTGCGTACCACCGGGAAGGCATCGCCCTCTCCGGGATAAGTCCTAAGCTCCCGCCGGTCTCCCGGCATGTGTGGTAGTGTAGTGCATGTAAGTGCGTGTATACGGGGTGAGGATAGGACAAGGAATGGAAAGGAAAGATCGCGCGCGGTCTTTCTACGCTTCAGACAACCAACGGAAAAATACCGATCAGAGCATCCGACCGTTAGAATTCTTCTCCAGAGAGCGAATGAGCTGGATCTATCTATCTAGTGACGAAAATCTTTCCACCGTCGAGACTCGAACCTAGGACCTCCCGGTCAGAGGCATTGCAGTGACATCAGTTGAAGCCATGAGTCAGGTGTAGCGAGGAAGTGAGGTGAAGAGACGTGGCGTTGTATTATGAGGTGGTGAGATGACGCGAGGTAATAACGTGTGAGAAGTTGCGGTGCGGGAGAGGGGCATTGTCGGGCGGTCGAGGGCGAAGATGGTGAGGACGGAATGGAGTGGAAAGGGGTGATCGGTGGAGCAAGCCTGGAAGGACGTACGGAGCGAGGCGGAGCGGGGCGGGAGCGGGGCGGGAGCGGGCGGAGCGGGCCGGAGCGGGCGGAGCGGGCGGAGCGGGGCGGAGCGGGCGGAGCGGGCGGAGCGGGCGGAGCGGGGCGGAGCGGGGCGGGAGCGGGGCGGGAGCGGGGCGGGAGCGGGGCGGGAGCGGGGCGGGAGCGGGGCGGGAGCGGGGCGGGAGCGGGGCGGGAGCGGGGCGGGAGCGGGCCGGGAGCGTGGCGGGGGGGCGGGGGCTCCAACGCGTCTTGCAGCAACTGGGCGCGCAGGTCGGCGCCCGCCGGCCCCGCCGGCCCCACCGCCACCGTCGCCGCCCCATCCATCACGCGGCTGTTTGCCTTATGCGGCGGCCTCGCGGACGCGCGAACGCGAACGCGCAGCTCCCGCGACGAGCGTGCCCACTTCCTGTGGCTGGCAGCCGCCCCCTCCCCTCCCGACATCGTTCATCAGCGCCGGCGCCGCCCCCTCTCGGCCCCCGTGCCACGCCCACGGCCGCTGCCCCGGCCGGAACGCGCTCCTCGGACAACATGGGATCCCATTTGGCGCTCCACGCGCCCCGCACGCCAATGCCCGGCGACTAATGCCTTTTCCGGTCACTCTGCGTGTTGGCCTTGCAAACGCTCCAAAATGGGAAATTCGATACACTTTTAAAACCCAACAACATGGGCAAAACCTGATCCGTTTCATGGAAATATATCGCCAATTCTTAAGAATTATGGAGTTCTCCGCTGAAATGTAGGGAATATGAATTTCTTAATAGAGTATGATTAAACAGATACAAATAATTTACTGTCGTGTTTCTCGGGCGAATGGAAACGAAAACATCGAATTAAGTTCATACCATAGCAATAAATGAACGAGTGAGTTGAAATGAACAGTAACATTTAAAAAATATCAAAAATGTTGAGTGAACTATTTGTAGTCTTAAGTTAGTAGGGCAACAGTTAAACAAAAAAGATTCCAACCTGTCATGTCCTTTATACTGCGACATGTTTCACATGAATGTAAGGAACATAACATTCTAGAATGTTATGTTTTTACACTTATATGCCAGATACTTACCGTGTCTGGCGCAAGGAAAATTGTAAAACCAAGAACTGAGAAGTTAAGCATGAAGAATTACAAAAACTTAAGTGTACAGTAACAAATTAAAATGATATATGTTAAAGCCACTGTGATGACTGATGAACATAAAGTAACACAAACTGATCAAAATGCAACATGATATTATTACTTCTTGACACAGTGAAAGAGTTTCAATTAAACCCGAATACCTACTCACGACATCGCTGAAGATAAACAGAGGCACATGAACGTCAAGATTTTTATGAAGTTCTTCAGTGTTGCACCCTCACAGGGTCTTCCATCCACCATAAGCTACCGTGCCATCTCTCAACATGCAAGTTATAGGATAAATATATTAATAAACAGTTCATCGATACATACTAGACTCCCCGTCGATTTTATGATCAAAACGATTTCTTCAATCCGACGATTGGTCAAAATATATGGAGGCGTGAGAGAAGCCTTCCGTCACCACTTTTTCAGCCAGATGAGAGTGGTGGTGGTTTGCCATTGCCATCTACCCGAAGGATGATGGTAGAAGCGATCATAAAAGATGAATGGTATGGGTGAAATGCTGATCTCGAAGTGTGCTGGTATGACAAAGAACCCACATCATAATTGCGGAAACACCACCACGCCTTACACGCGACTTCTCTTCCGGTGCTTGGACGTTGCAACAAGTCTCCGCACCACAGAGAATAGAGTGGAACATAATAATAATAATAATAATAATAATAATAATAATAATAATAATAATAATAATGACAGTAATAACAGTAATAATTATTGTTTCCATTCGCCCGAGAAACACGACCGTTAATTATTTGTATCTGTTTAATCATACTCTATTAAGAAATTCATATTCCCAACATTTAATAACAATTACACGAGAAAGTGATGTTGTTTTGCTCTTTACTACCATTACAAGCATTATATCCCAGCCAATATTTACCGACATTACCCAACATTTACCCACGTTTACCGCTACAAATAAGTTTTCTATAACTCGGAAACGAATATATCTAGTTTTTGAAATGTTAATCTCCCGCTTTTATAAATTTATTATTATTATTATTATTATTATTATTATTATTATTATTATTATTATTACTACTTTCATTTTTCAACTGTTAGTAGTTAAATTATTGGGAAGGGATTGTGAAACTCAAGAAAGCGTGCGCAGATTATTTTCTCCCCCATACGTCACATACACTTCTTTACTGTTTTTGACTAAATAAATTAAAATAAATCAATAAACATATTAGACCCGAGAATTCATGGAAACTCTACCAACTACCCCTTCACATGCAACCTCTGGAAAAATTAGATTCCGATCACACGCCATTAATAATTCACTTTCACTCCTCCAGTAATGAATTTTCCAAAACAGACTATCAAGCGGTATTGCTGATAGGGCAATAGGATAACGTACTAGGACTCTCTTTTTCCTACAAGAATTCCAGCTTCTCAGATAATCATATTATATAATTATAAGATATTCACCAATCAACCAACTTTGCCACTTTTCACCTATATAAACCCTTAACCCCCACCAAGCAATTAATCTACAACACATTATGTCAACCCCAACACTCAACTGAACCATTATAGACACGCAAGACTTGCAAGTTCGCTACCGAAAGACAAAACTAAATTTGAAAAGTTAAAAACCAATTTCTTCCTCTCCGACCTTGCCACAATAAAGCACTGTGGCCACAGACAACGCCTCCTCCCTCCACCGTCAAAAATTCCCATTCTTAAATCCAACAATATCAAAGCAGAATCCGGCACTGAAAAAATAAACTCATTATTCACACACGTTCAGTTCAACCTTCACACCTCAACCCTTTTCTTACCTAATGCGCTATTCGGATTCCTGTAAACCCAATAAATTTCCTACACGGTCTCACCCCATCAAATTCATTTCTCCAATTCAAAATTCATAATATCTCAACTTCGATTAAAATATCTCCCGACCACCACTTCACATAGTAAAAAATGTAATTAACAGAATCCCTGCCTATCTCATCTTAATTTATATTTCAGCACTGGGCATGGGATACTTTCCCACATGCTGGAAACAAAGCACCAATATTTCGTCTTCATGGTAAACTCCCTTTCCTACCCGTGAGTCAGTATATGTCCATACACACTCACCACTTTAACAAATAAAATTGAAAAATTAATATACAATTCATTACGCATATACCTACAATAATACAGTAAATACAAAAGAAGACGACTACAAAAGAAACAGTAAATAGTACAATATTAGATTTTCAAATTGGTTCCGAAATAACAAATTAATAGTAAACGAAAAGAAAACGGTTTTAATGCAGTTTTCCATTTCAAATAAACAATTCTGTGCTCCATTGAAAATGAACAGTGTACCATTGACTGATGTTAAGGCAACAAAATTTTTAGGTCTCTCAATTCAGTCAAACCTTAAATGGAACGTCCATTTAAATGAATTGAACACAAAATTAAGTTCATTATGCTACGCGTTCAGAATTCTTGCAGATTCAGTCAGCCTTCATACTGCTCGTTGTGTATACTTCGCGAATGTTCATTCCCACCTGAGATATGGCATAATATTCTGAGGAAATACATCTTATAGCTCCCAGACTTTTAGATTACAAAAACGAATTGTACGAATAATAACCAAATCCCACCCACGTGATTCATATAAGGCTCTCTTCATTAATCTAAGAATTCTACCATTACCGTGTTTTTTTATTTACGAATCAGTGGTTTTGTAAAAATGACTTGCTCAAGGGCGGGAATATTTTTCAGAAAATGCCAAGTCTATTACTATAACACTCAACGTAGAAATCATATTCATCAGGTGACAGTATCAACAGCTCATTACAAAAAATGCACATACAATACATGTATATTATTTTACAACACTTTGCCAGATGACATTAAACGATTAAATTCAATAGAAAAGTTTAAATCCCAAGTGAAATCGTTTCTGCTGCATAACTGTTTCTATACAATTAGAGACTATACTGAGCATCACAAGAAAAGTAACATTAATTTTAACAATGACACATAATGCATTATTTACCATTTGGACTGTATAAATGAGTATAAACAACCTGTAACAACTATTGTACTACAGCTTCCGGGTCAATGACCCCATCTCGATCAGGTTTTTCGTCCAGTTTCCTGATCCATTGAGCAAATGCTGAGATGGCCCTTGTTTTGCTTCTGGACATAAATGTAACTTCATTTTCTGTTTTTTTTCCCTTTCAAAATTCAAAATTTATTGCTTATTTATCCTCGAAAATAGTTTTACTACATGGGAGTTTTTGTTGTTTTTTTTCTCCCTTTCAAAATTCAAAATTTAAGTAGTATATGACTTAGTGTAGGGATCACAGAATTTTGAAAATGTGCACACAATTCACTTTTCCCCATAGTACGTCACTCGCAGTTTTTAACTGTTTTTTGATGTAAAATAAATAAAAAAATAAAAATAATAAATGCAGTTCCCTCATTCCAATCTATATTTACCTAAAATTTATCAACCTACCAACCCTCCTGCAATTTATAGAACGAAACACCTCACGATTTCACCAATGCCATCCACACATTGTGGTTCTAGACTTCGCCAGATCGTTCGACCACATTAGACACTCTGTCTTCTATATAAACTTCACCATACAGGCATGACGCAATATCTCTACAATATCTCTACAACGTACAATTTCTTGATTGATAGAACATTCAAAATTTAAATAGGAAACGTTCTCAGTGTGTCATCTGCCATACTTGATTGCCACAGGGAAGCGTTTTAGCTTCACTTCAATTTAACGTATACGTATTCCCATAACGTTTAGATATTCAAACATCTCTGGTACCATAAATTTGTCTTCGCTGATGATGCAGCTTTCTTTCCTCTTCTTTTGACACTAACATCGGTCTCTCTAACCAATGAGTATGACTTCTCATTCCTCAAATCGTGATACGCTAAATGGCACATAAGACTAAATCCCTCCAAGACCCAAGGAGCAATCTTCAGATTGCGTTGACCGAAACCAAATCGATTGCATCCTTACAATAGGTTCAATCATCCGTCAACTAATCATAAATCAACTAAACGTCTTCACTTTTCTCGAGAATCCATATAATCTTTCCAAGGAATCAAGTGTCCTGATTATATAGCTCTATTCTTGAACTCCTAGTCCCGTCAATTGCCCGACTTTCCTTATTCATTTACTATCATCAGTCATCTGATTTACTGTCAAGATTGTTCATTTCCTTCAGATTCCCGTACACAAGAAAGTGCTGCTCCATAACCTGGCTCACGTCGCTCATTATCACGGAAGTCTAATTCCACCAGTATCTATTTCATTCTTCTCTATGACGCCGTATTACCATATAGGCAGCACCTGGTTCTATTCCTGGTCGACGCAAAAATAGAGTTGTAGCTTTCCTTTCAAATCGTCCCAGGTTCTGTAGCTGTGTGACGACGAAAAGCTCAGGCAGGCATATCTTGCTAGTTACTGTGAAGGGAATGTGTCATGTTCGCCACAGGCAGAGTCGCTGACTGGCTAAGTCGGACAGTCGATCCGAACTGTCAAATACATCCATATATCTATTTCATTGTTCCCACAATGGAGAAGCTAGCGGTTGCGATATATATACATCCGTCGTGAGACAAACTCGCAAGCCACGCTGCCTCGTGAGCAGTTATTTCAGCTCACTGAGGTGAGGGTTAGGTATAGCGGACTCGCCGTTTGTCCTCTCATTAGCCACATTCACCACAGAGAGCTTTAACGCGCACGCTTCCATGGGGAGAGTAGGGAAGATTTTGGTGATTTTTCATTCGCATCTGCCCATTTAGATATGGTCATCACAAAGACTTTTAATACGTTTCTTGTCGTATATTCACTACTAATGTCACGTTGGTATCTCAGTATAATTTTAGTCTTCACTGGTACCTCATGTCTTACACTGTCCCTTACACTATCACTTATATTATTCATGTCTTCTGCAATGATATGAAACTGGTTTAAGCGCAAGGATTAGAGGCTTTGGCGAGTGATGGGTGGGAACGGTTACGAGTGGGATGTTTGAATCGCAATAATTTTGAAAAGCATCAAAATACGTGAATAAACATGATGCGAAGAATAGCAGACTTAAGGAAACGGAACACAATAGAGGCACAGACGTTGCAAAAAATGAATAAGATTGACAAGATTGAAAACTTCCAACTAAATATTTCCCTTTAATATACAAAATTTAATGATTCAGATTTCACTCAAACTGTTGCTGCAATTTATTCGATGCCAGTTGAACTGCTTTTCTATAAATGAAATTTCCATCATGTAAGAAAGATTCACTTAGTACCAGATATTACTGAAGTGATCATCTTAACAACAGTGGTTTAAGGCAGTAGTAACAACCCTAACCGGAGATTACCATTAACGATTTCAAGTCATTAGAGAATCTTCAGAATGCAATTGTAAGTACGTGTCAACAATTCGCCATAAACCTTGACAAGTGAAGCTAAAATATCGCGAAAAGGAGTAACGAGAATCATTACGTCATTTATTTAGTAATCAAAGAATTTCCTACGGTCATAGCAAAATAAAACTAATAAATGAGAAATAAATAAAAGTAATTATTATTGCTACCAGCTCACTTGAATAAAGTATTTCGCATACATTCATATACTCGCATACTTGCTGTTTTCAAATATAACTATATATAAATGTGAACGATCCGGCAACAGTGGCTAGTCCCTTTAACCTATACTTTTCTAGAATTGCTGCCGATCTCACTAAGGGTCTTCAGCCACAAAATTCAATAATAGACAGTTCACCAAATTTTTAGACACGATGATCGTTTCCGAAACTTATTCCTATTAAATTCTCAAAATAATCGGTAAACTAAAAAATAAATATTCGTCTGGTTTAGATGAATTCCCGGATTCTTTGTTAAAGACCTGTATGCCATTATACACCCGTTAACTCACATATTTAATGCATCCTTATGCACTGGAACGTTTCCAGATATTTTCAAAACAGCTAAAATTAAGCCGCTCTTCAAAAAAGGCAACAAAAATGAAAATCAAAATTATCGGCCCATTTCTCTTCTATCAGTTTTTTCAAAAATATTAGAGAGACTTTTTTACGTACGAATTTACCTTCTCAGTAAACACGACGTGCTTTCAGATTGCCAACATGGATTTAGAAAATCAAAATCAACGGAAACAGCTATATTTTCTTTTCTTAAAGATGTCACCTTATCGTTGGATCAAAACGAGGCACATATTGGATTATTTTTAGATCTCTCAAAAGCTTTTGACGTCATTGATCATGACATTTTACTTTCAAAATTACCTTCATATGGAATCCGTGGTACTGCTCTAGATTGGTTATGTTCGTACCTTACACAACGATCTCAGAGAGTGGAAATACCTTACTGTATTGATGGAACATTACGTACGCACCTCTCCCACTCTTTGCCCATTGCACGTTGAGTTCCTCAAGGATAGATTTTAAGCCCAATTCCTTCCTACTTTACGTAACATTAATTTTAACAGAGATACTTAATGCATTTTTTACCATTTGGACTGTACAAATGTGTATAATCAACCTGTAACAAGTATTGTACTGCAGCGTCCGGGTCAATGACCAGGTCTCGATCAGGTTTTTCGTCCAGTTTCCCTGATCCATTGAACAAATGCTGAGATGGACCCTTGTTTTTCTTCTGGACATAAATGTAACTACATTATCTGTGCACGTCTTCTAGAATTCAGTGGGAAATATAGTTATTCAAATTATCGTTTCCAGGTTGTTGCGGCAGGAAGTATTACTCCTTGACAAAGGATATCATAGATAAGAGGCCAAAACTTATTGCTTATTTAACCTTCAAAATAGATTTTATTACATGGTGCTTTTTTTAATTCAAAATTCATGTAGTATATGACTGAGGGTAGGGATCACAGAATTTTGAAAATGTGCACAGAATTCACTTCTTCCCATAGCACGTCATACGCAGGTTTAACTGGTGTTTGACGTAAAATAAATAAATAAATAAACACTCGTTTTCCTCACTCCTTACATTGAATCACAAGCATGACTGTCTATTTACACATTGCTATATTTCTCATCTCCATTATAATCGACCTATGATCATTTCTTTTTCTGAATTCTTCACTAACCTTTTCAACGCTATAGGAAAAATAGTATCATTCATTTCAATGATTTAATTTGAAAAGTGCCATCATTTCTCAATGAGCTGAGCCCCGTTTTGAACCGTACGATGCCAGAGAGCAGGGGCGCGGTCGGTGAGATCCGCGCGGGTGGGAACCACAGGCGACGGGGAGGAGGTCGGGACGGAGCCGAGTGTGGCGAGCGAATCGTTGCATCATAGAGAAAAGAATTCTACCTCTTTAGTCTATGATTGCACAGTAGAACGGACTGATGACAGCTCAGAATGGCGATGGCGGACGTGGATCTGGCGTGACTGTAGCGGGGAGCTGCGAGAACAAGTGGAGAAGAGCATAGGGGCTGAGGAGCCGAGGGCTGCGCTTTGCAGTGGGGAAGAAAATGACGGGGTGCGGTCCAAAAGGGGGGCGCATAGTGCTGTAGAGATGGTGACGGCGCGGTGCGAGGCGCGGTGAGGAGGGGGGATGGAGAGGGGAGAGAAAGGAGTGAAGGTGCGACAGGGGGCGGGAGATGAAGAGCAGGGAGGACGAAGAGATGAAGCAGGCGGAGAGAATCGGGAAGAAAGAGGCGGGAAGGGGAAGGAAAAAGGGAATCGAACAGGAGAGAATAGACGGGGAAAAGGGGAGCGGAAGGGAGTGAAAGAAGGACGCAGGGGGTTAGTGCGAGAGGGCGCGCGGGGAAGCTCGCGGGGAGGGGGCCGCTTTGGAGCGGGGAAGAGGCGAGGAGCTGCGGAGCGCCTCGGGCACGAAGGCGCAAGGAAGAGCGGCGTGGATGGAGCGTAGCGGGAAGAGGGGGAGAGGCGGGGAAGAGCAGGGCGGGGCGGTCTCCTCGCGCCCTGGGCGAACGTGCCCCGCGCGGTCGGCCGACCGCTAACTTCATATTTTCACGTAAATTTGCCACTCGCGACAAAAAGACTACAGCCAGCAGATAGGACGTGGCGGTAGCGCAGCCGCTTTTACACAATTATGATAATGGCGAGTTATTTAGAGGGACCGGACGCGTGATTTGCGAGGCGAGTTCTCCGTAAGCGCGGTAATTGCTTGTAGCCCCCAGCCCTCCCCCCCCCCCGCGCTCGCGCTCGCGCCGTTGCAGCGCGCGACGCTGCGGGACGAGAAGAGAAGGGACGGACGGGACGGCACGGGACGAGACGGGCCGGACGCGACACGCGGCAGACGTATCAATTACTGGCTCTCTACAGGGTGCCCTGACGGCCCCGGCTACACGTAACGGCCGACGAATTCACCTAGAACGCGGCATGAGAAGTGTGAGGAAGTTGGAATTGATTTAGGAGAGAATCCATCTACAAGACCATACGGACGTAACGCTCTGCATAGGAAAAGACAAGACGAGACCGAACAAGACGTTCCGGTGGGTGCTCACGCCAAAGAGGACACGAGAAAGGACTGCATGAGACCACAAAGGATGCAACGGATACAACACAATTACTGGCACGTGCACGATTATTGGCTCTCTACGGATGCTCTGGTTTCACTGAATGGCGGACAAAATAATTTCGAACGAAGCATGACTCGTATGATGAACGACTTGAAGAGTGAACCCGTCGACAAGACGATACGGACTGAACGGACGCATAGAAGGAGGAAAACGGGACGGGCGGGTGAGTAAGCACGGAATGGGATGGACGGCATGGGATGGCACGGATTGAAATGGAATCAACACAACCCACGGCAGACATCGCTTCCTTGTCCGCTGCAGATGCTGAGGCGAACGGCTGCTTTTAAATGCCGAATAAGTCATTTCGCACGGGAAATGACTTGTGTCGTGAAGGAATCCTGTAAATAAGAATCCAATAAAGAGACATCCCGGACGCATGGAACCGAGAAGAACAGATCTAGTGGCCGGGGCACATTGCAATTAATAGATTGATTATTTCGGGGTTTTGGCCACGCCAACTGCTATGGTCATATGTCTCGGCGGAAAGAGAATGGGAGATTGTAAGCGAAAAGGGAACAAGGATGTAGAAGGAAAACGCGCGCGGTCCTTGACCCTTTTATTGGGGGTACTGATCAGACATTCGCTTAATACTGATCGAATAAAACCTCGGAAAAATATTGATCAGAGCAGCTGGCCACCAGAATTCTCCTCAAGACAGCGCCTGAATTCGACCTAGCTCTCTAGCTAGTGTCGAAAAGCAATTACTGTTGGGATTGTCGAGCCCTAGGACCTTCCTGTCAGACTCTGTAGTGGTAACAGTTGTTGCCATGTGCTATCTCAACTTATGGAGAATGAGGGATGACTCGTGAACGAACCGCCATGAGGCAGTACAGGATGCGATGCCCACAGACATGTCAATTACGGTCTACTCTACACGGTATCCAGCGCGCGGCTGGAGTCTACACTTCCATGGCGATTGTTCATTGACTGATTGATGTTTCCGAGCACAAGAACCGTTATGGTCATTAGTCCATTTAGTCCCGTGAATGTTTTATCCCAGGAGGTGGCGGTGATTCCCATGGAGATGGTGAGATCCGGCACCAACCTACATCCGTGACTACCCCTACGTATCTCCCCCAAAGGTGCATCGCGCCAGACGGAATAAGCTTGAAGCTCTCAACCGGTCTCGTGACATGTGTGGTAATGTAGTGCATGCAAGTTTAAGGGTGTGCAAGGGATGAGAATAGGACAAATAAGGGGAAGGAAAGAACGCGCGCGATCCGTCCGTGAACCACTTGTTAGTTACTTCTCCGGCATTACGCTGGTGGTGATTAGAGAAATGACGGAAAAATATCGATGAGCGCAACTAGTCGCGAAAATTCTCCTCCGGACAGCGGCTGAATTTGACTTAGATATTTAGCTAGTTTCGAAAATTCGTCATCACCGGAAGTCGAATTCTAAGTCGTCGAAACATCGGGAGATGTCACCCGAAGCTAGTATACGAGCATAGGGGAACATGAAAATCGTTTCGTTGGCTTTGTACATATGTTCAAGCACCCTGCGCCGCAAAAAAGATGACAGAGTCAACAAGATAAACTGAGTAAAAATCTGTATGCGACGTCATTGATTCAGATTCAAGAGAACACAGAATATTTATTTAGAATTTCTGTCCCTTCTTGTCAGGCGTCCCTCGAAAGAGATGAGAGCAATAAACAGTCTAAACTGTTGCGATACCTGCCGGAAATTTTCTTCTTTTTTTATTAATGATAAAACAATATCTGCCTAACTTGTACTCTCCATGCTTCCCCTTCTCCACTATTCCATCTGTCCTTATATGCTATCTAATTTTAATGTATAAAAATAATTGTTTTCGAAGGATAAGAAAAAAATTGCCACTTTCCACCAAGAGACTAAGACGCGTCGAATGAAGCATCGTGCTTGCCCCAAACGCACCGAAACGGTTACTGTATTCTATTTACGCACATATTACAATGTTATATTTACTATACAAGGATTCGCCTACATCACAGGTATCTGGCACACCCTGTAGAGAGGAGAGGGGCATGATGAAAATGTGACCAGTGCCTCGAAGGCGGGGCCGAGTCCGAGTAACAACAGGGACAAGGCGCCCGCCCCATTCTGCCCCGCCCCCGCTCTTTTCTCCTTCCCATCCCCGCCTCCCACGTTCGCCGCCAGATCCCTGTTCTGAGGACATTTGCATTCCCACTGGTGCGAGGTAATGAAGACACTTTTAATAAGAATTATCTCAATTACGACTCGCGCTGTACTGTAGCAACTCTCAGACCGTGTAAGTGCCAAAAGGTCTCTCAAATCACAGACATCGCGCCGCGCCATGTCTGAGAGGTACGCAAGAAGGGCAGGAAGCGAAGAGGGGAGTTAACTGAGGTGCAGACGAAGGCTTGTGTAAAAATGAACGGACGATGCGCTCGGCAAAAGTAGTTGGCATTGCAGCTACAGAATATTGTAAAGAAGTAATTCAGAAATGTGCATTGAGCGGATGACTCTACATAGAGCCTTTACCCGGTAAAATAAACTTTGAGGCAGAGTCTACACTTGTATATATGTATCTATATACTATATGATTGTATTGCATTAATGAATTTTAGTTTCTTAAGTCATGAAATTTATTCTGTCGCTGAGTCATTTTGTAAAGGTACACCTAAAATGTGACACAACCCTTCCTGTGAAAAGTAAATATTTTTCGAACATAGAGGAAAATTCAACAATTTATTGCAATCAATAACTGATGGCAAGCAAAAGCAATTGATCATGATTAGCAAAAATGCTGCTGAACAAAACCACACAAAATCGTTTTCCAAAAGAAGCACTCACACTGCTCAAGAAATCAAATTAATTTGAACTATAATAGCGTTATCGATAGAACAGCGATAGCTATGCTTGTGATGCAAAGCGGGTTAACATTGTGTATCTCCCAGTAGTTCACACATGAAGCTCTCACGAATCAGGATACGCGCGTAGACCTCGAGAAGAAATTTTAAGACCGTTGAATTATACTAGAAATCAAGATTTCCCGCCCCGGTCGATCAGTTTAGATCCCCTGGGGATCGACGAAACATTGAAGGGGTCAATGATGATCAAGGTGTCTATTGGTGATCAATAGGCAAACATAAATCGGGGCCTTATCGATATAATCAGCACCCCATTGATTACAAAATATATAAATGAAATTAATTAACTGTTTCTGCTATGTAGCCACAAAATTTATAATCATAATTACAAATTCGCTCCTCTTCTTTCGTATCCGCCTTTCACCCTTAGGATTTACGGAATTATGATGCTTAGCAGTTTCAAGAAATTATAATAACTATATTCTTACCATTATAAGAAATGCGATCACTGACACAATAAATAATACACGTATGACTAGATTGTTTACTAAAAGTAAAATTAAATTATTCATTGATTACTTGATGCAGGAGTCATGAGAAACGGTTTATAATACTGCTGATACAAACAACAAATATAATTATTTTTTTCAACTCTTTCTTTCATTTCTAAACGTCATGACGTATCTCAAGATTTCCTTATCTACTTTAAAAAATACAAAACATTGTTACGAAAAGTCATAAGGCAGGCTAAAATCATGAAAAACGATCAGGATATTTTGAATTCAAATAATAAAAAAGCAATGTGGAATATAATAAAAATACTACCAAATAAACTAAGAAAAACGTAGAGAATGTTGATTTAAAATAAAAAAATATAAATGTGAACGATCCGACAACAGTGGTAAACTAAAATTAAATTCGTCCGGTTTAGATGAATCCCAAAATTTTAGACACAATGTTCGTTTCCGAAACTTCTTCCTATGAAATTCTCAAAATAATCGGTAAACTAAAAAATAAATATTCGTCCGGTTTAGATGAATTCCCGGATTCTTTGTTAAAGACTTGTGCGTATGCCATTATACACCCGTTAACTCACATATTTAATGCATCTTTATGCACTGGAACGTTTCCAGATATTTTCAAAACAGCTAAAATTAAGCCGCTTTTCAAAAAGGCAACAAAAATGAAATTCAAAATTATCGGCCCATTTCTCTTCTATCAGTTTTTTCAAAAAATTACAGAGACTTTTTACGTACGAATGGAAACCTTTCACTAAACACGACGCGCTGTCAGATTGCCAACATGGATTTAGAAAATCAAAATCAACGGAAACAGCTATATTTTCTTTTCTTAAAGATGTCGCCTCATCATTGGATCAAAACGAGGCACCTATTGGATTATTTTTAGATCTCTCAAAAGCTTTAGACGTCATTGATCTTGACATTTTACTTTCCAAATTACCTTCATATGGAATTTGTGGTATTGCTCTAGATTGGTTATGTTCGTACCTTAAACAACGATCTCAGAGAGTTGAAATACTTTACTGGAATGATGGAACATTACGTACGCACCTTTCCGACTCTTTGCCCGTTGCATGGGAGTTCCTCAAGGATCGATTTTAGGCCCTATTCTGTTCCTACTTTACGTAAACGATATGCCTTCGACGATTCGAAACGGAAGAACGGTTCTCTTTGCGGATGATACGAACATCCTTTGCAATAAAGAAACAGTAAATAGTACAATAACAGATGTTTCAAATTGGTTCCGAAATAACAAATTAATAGTGAACGAAAAGAAAACGGTTTTAATGCAGTTTTCCATTTCAAATAAACAATTCTGTGCCCCATTGACAATGAACAGTGTACCATTGACTGATGTTAAGGCAACAGAATTTTTAGGTCTCTCAATTCAGTCAAACCTTAAATGGAACGTCCATTTAAATGAATTGAACACAAAATTAAGTTCATTATGCTACGCGTTCAGAATTCTTGCAAATTCAGTCAGCCTTCATACTGCTCGTTGTGTATACTTCGCGAATGTTCATTCCCGCATGAGATATGGCATAATATTCTGGGGAAATACATCTTATAGCTCCCAGACTTTTAGATTACAAAAACGAATTGTACGAATAATAACCAAATCCCACCCACGTGATTCATGTAAGCCTCTCTTCATTAATCTAGGAATTCTACCATTACCGTGTCTTTTTATTTACGAATCAGTGGTTTTTGTAAAAAATGACTTGCTCAAGGGCGGGAATATTTTTCAGAAAATGCCGAAGTCTATTACTATAACACTCGACGTAGAAATCATATTCATCAGGTGACAGTATCAACAGCTTATTACAAAAAATTCACATACAATACATGCACATTATTTTACAACACTTTGCCAGATGATTTTAAACGCTTAAATTCAATAGAAATATTTAAATCGCAAGTGAAATCGTTTCTGCTGCATAACTGTTTCTATACAATTAGAGACTATACTGAGCATCACAAGAAAAGTAACATTAATTTTAACAATGATACATAATGCTTTATTTACCATTTGAACTGTGTAAATGAGTATAAACAACCTGTAACAACTATTGTACTACAGCTTCCGGGTCAATGACCCCCATCTCGATCAGGTTTTTCGTCCAGTTTCCTGATCCATTGAGCAAATGCTGAGATGGCCCCTTGTTTTGCTTCTGGACATAAATGTAACTTCATTTCCTGTGCACGTCTTCTAGAATTCAGTGGGAAAAACAA
Source organism: Teleogryllus oceanicus (assembly GCA_964035755.1). Lineage (NCBI taxonomy): Eukaryota > Metazoa > Arthropoda > Insecta > Orthoptera > Gryllidae > Teleogryllus > Teleogryllus oceanicus. The sequence continues at coordinate 9,832,653 of CAXIVR010000001.1, forward strand.
TTATTCAAATTATCGTTTCCATGTTGTCGCGGCAGGAAGTAATAAGAGCCAAAATTTAATTTATTGCTTTGAAAATAGATTTTATTACATGGGAGTTTTTTTGTTTTTTTTCTCCCTTTCAAAATTCAAAATCTATTGCTTATTTTTCCTTGAAAATAGATTTTATTACATGGGAGTTTTTTTTCTCCCTTTCAAAAATTCAAAATTTAAGTAGTATATGGCTTAGTGTAGGGATCACAGAATTTTGAAAATGTGCACACAATTCACTTTTCCCCATAGCACGTCATACGCAGTTTTTAACTGTTTTTTTTTTACGTAAAATAAATAAAAAAAATGGGTTGTCAACGATACATCACCGCCCATGAAAATACTTTCTGTAATACACACTGGCGAAATGTAGTGACCAGTTTTAAAAAAAGTATTCCAACATATTGCAATAATTCTGTTTCATTGAATTATAGAAACTCACCTACTCAAAAGCGGAAACGTCTTTGTTAAATGGAAAATAGTGGGGTACAAAATTGAAACATTTAAGGTATTTATGTAATGTATAATTTCTTTAAAAAATACTTAATATGCCTGTAAGGAGTAATGGACTTTATCTTCCGGGTCTATGACCCCCATCTCAATCAGGTTTTTGTCCAGTTTCCCTGATCCATTGAGCACATGCTGAGATGGCCCCTTGTTTTGCTTCTGGACATAAATGTAGCTTCACTATGCGCCCGTTTTTTTTAGGTTTCCTTCTGCTTGTAGAGGTAGCAGTAGAGCTGAGAATGCTTTTCTATATTGTTAGCAATACAGAAAAATCAAATCTGCAGTTCATTTATCGTTGCAATTTTTTTCTATAACTCGGGAACAAAAATGTCTAGTTTTTCTAATGTTGATAATCTCTAATAAAATAATACATTTTATAATAATATTAATAATTATTATTGTTATTGTTTTAACTTTCAAATATTTATTGTTAAAATGTTGAGATGGAATTCTGGTACTCAAGAAAACGTGCGCAAATAGTCTTCGTCCCCATATGTCGTACACCGTTTTTACTGTTTTTGACGAAAAAATCATATCAAATTAAATCAGGAATTAAGACTTTTGTATGGTCAAAAACTAATTAAATCGAGCTATATATCTACATCATTAGACTAGGATCAGCAGGAAGAAATAATAACAATTCCAATATTTTATTATTATTATTATTATTATTATTATTATTATTATTATTATTATTATTCCGAATTTTTCACTCTCTGCACTATGTGCAGGAACGTTCACCGTCTAAGCTCGGTCGATCTCGCAGAGACAAGATACGAACGAATGTTACTCTTTAGACATTTCAATCGTGTCACAATCAGTAGAACCTACCAGGAATTCTCTTACTATTCTGCAGCAGTCCAGTATTACTACTTTTTGCATTTGCTCTATGGATGAAAATTGTAATTCCAACACTTGAATTGCATGCACTGTGTTTTGGATTAATCCTGTGATGGACATGATTATCGGTTGTAGGTCGATATTCTGAATTCTCCACTGAGGAAGAAGCTCTTGAGCCAGCGGTACATATTTCTGAATTTTCAATGATTGATTGATTTTTTCGTGTTTGCAGGCGCGTCAACAGCTTTGGTTATTAGTCCCGTTAGTGTAGTGCATGTTTCGCTCTCGGGATCTTCGCTGGCGGGGATGGCGGTGATCTTCCCCCGCTGGATGGTGAGATCCAGCGCCGACCTACCGTCGACTAGTGGGGTTTCCCCCTAACCAGGACTCTCCCACCAGCGTGGCACCGCCCCTAACAAACTCTAAGCTTCCGACCGCTCTCCCGGAATATGCGGTAGTGTAGTTCATGTTAGTGTAAGTGTGTGTGTAAAGGGAGAGGATAGGACAAGGAAGAGGAAGGACAGACACGGAAAACTACCGAACAGAGCAGCCGGCTGGTAGAATTCTCCTCAAGACAGCGACTGAATGAATTTTCAAGTTAAATACAGACTCCAGATTGTTATTGTTGACGACTACAAAATCGATTATCATGGCTGTTTTCTTGAGTTTGTTTAGAACTATTATTACTGGCCTATTGTTGGAAATTGTAGTGTCTGTAATTATGGCCCTATCCCAGTATAGTATGATATACCAAAATGACGAACCATTTTTGTTTATGAATATGTCATTTACATGAAGTAGAATATAGGGATGTCAATGGACGATCGCAGGGGGGGTCGCTATGTGACAAGTAAACAACCGGCGTTAAAGGTCATTTTCGCTAGGTGAGGAGGATGTGGAAGTGACCGGGCGGAGGCGAATATAGTCTTGTTTTTGTTCGACAAAAGAGGATGATATAGAGTTCCGATGCTTTGGGTTTTATGAAGAACAGTGACACTCTGTAGCAACGCTTTGCTTAATGAGCGAGTCTGCTCCTGACATTTTACCAGGTCGAGGAAAGACTATTGATTGACAACCAAATCCAATGCAATAACTTGTATTATAATTAAGTCTATCGTTTCTTCACTGGGATAAAACGTTCTTGTGTGAAGAGACGAAGGAGTTCTATAATGTAATATTTAGTATGTGCATAGGCGTCCACCCGAGACGCGAGTAATGGAGGTAACGTATAATAATAGCATCGCTGGGAGAATTTGAACTTGATCACGCACATTAGACGGAGGACTTTATGACGAAGGAAGATTCTGCTGCGACGATGGAGACAATTCTACGGGGCTCCATCGAACGGAGAAGTGAAGAGCGCGCGAAGATCCGCGAATATAACAAGGTTCTCTTATAATTATTACAAGAGAGAGAAAACTGGTCATGACCAAAGATAATTTCATTTTGATTAACTACGTAACAATTCTTTTTAACTTTTATCAGAATCATAATATTTCACATTATAATAAATTTCAATTTGTTCTTTAAATGAAAGCTGATTATATTATTCTTTAGTGCCGAAGTACAGTGTAGATATTTTGATAAGATTTTCAGATTCCTCGCCACTCGAAACGAGTTATGAATCAAACGTAATTAATAATTCGTATAATTACGAATTTTGCTAGTAGAAAGAAGGTTTTTTTCCAATAGCTTCCATTCTGCACTTTCCAAGACTGTAGAAGGATGATATTTATAATATGGGACATTACAGGACTCAAGTCCGTATTTTCTTACTATGATGTTCATGAATTATTTTACCCATATTATCGTGCCTAACTTTATAGGCGGTTGATGCCACCACACTAAAACCAGCAAGGATGTGCTGGATATTTTCATGCTGTGAACCTCATCTTCTACATTCATCACTTACTATTGAGGGGTCTCTTATTACATAGCATAAGTAATTTATTTTTGTGATAACCTGGCCTGGAATGGCTATCATAAAGCCTTCCAGGCTTGCATTGCTTGTGTACTCTAGTTGAAACTGAGCATTTGCAAGATTTAAGGGGGTGAGACTGTTGCTGTTATTGTTTTTGTTGTTATTATTATTATTACTATTATTATTATTATTATTATTATTATTAATACCATTATTAACAGTTTCTCTGCTTTAGCAGGAAAATCTATCACCTGTCCAATTGATGTTATAAGACACTAGGCTCGGACTGCGCAGGAAGAAAATTCATCCTGACCTACATGAATGTCACGCAGTGAGGAATTTCCTGACAATTTATTTCAATATCTATCGGGGAAAAGGAATTAAATGGGAGATTTCATGTAACTCCCAAATGTTTTTTAATTCAGTTGCCAAGTTCTCATATTTTCTGAATTTTTCTGTTTCGGACTTCCGCAGGTTGTGAGTCAAAGGGATTGCAAAATCGTTATAGAGGCTGTTTTCTTTTCTTTGTCTATTATGAGGATGTCAGGGCGCTTATGATCAACCGTTTTATCCGTCATTATAGGCCGATCCCAGTATAAGATGTGCGTCTTCGTCTCCAGCACAGCATCTGGTTCATACTTGTAGTATGCTGGAGTATTATTCCCTAACATTCCAAGTTTCATTCCTAGTTCTCGGTGAATGGGTTTTGCCACTTGGTTATGTCTGCCTAAATAGGCACTCTCTGACAAAGTACTGCATTCAGTCATTATGTGCTCGATAGTCTCTCCGTTGTTACCACATCTTCTACATTTGTCGATGTCATTTGTTTTTAAAATATGTTTTTCAAAGATTTAGTTCTTATTACTCTATCCTGAATTGCTGCTACAAAACCTTCAGTTTTCGGGTACAGGTAATTATTGCTCAACCACTTTAAGGACGCAGATTTGTCAATCATAGGGTCCAAGAGAGAATTTGGAAATTTATCGTGAAGCATCATTTGCTGCCAATTTTGTATTTCCTCCTTTAGAGTTGGTATTATAATATTCGCGCCCTGGCTGCTTAAATCAAGTGGCGTGTATCCAGTGTCAGCGCCCACCACCTTCTTCAAGAAGGAATCCTCAGACCTAAGTATAGCGTCCCTCATTTTTGTTCTTGGGTTCCGCAAAGTTTAAAAATATTAAGTAGCCCCCGACCACCTTCTCTTCGTAATAAATACAAACGGATCACAGAAGAGTTAGGGTGTAGACATCTGAATTTTTTAAGAAGCCCTCTAGTAAGTCTATCCAGTGAATTTAGGTCCGCATCATACCATTTTACTACACCAAAACTGTATATCAGCGTAGATACAACCCAGCTGTTGATGACCGTAATTATGTTTTTCCCAGCTAGCTTCATATTCAATATTTTGGTTACCCTCTTCTTGTACTTCTCGGTAAACTCATGTTTAATTTTGCTGTGATCAAGTTTCATATTGCGTTGTTAACAGAAGACTCCATGAGAAATCTTCCGTCAGACACCGCCGCTTCTACAGCCAGCAGCTGTTATCTGTTTACTAAATAATTCCACTGTAGAAATCTTCCGTAGATTACTAATGAGTTGTTGTGATTCAATATTCTTTCCATTGAAGGAAACTTCCAGATATACAATGTAAACATATCAAGTGTAATCACATTGTCTCTAGTATACCGAAGGAACCTTCCAGATACATGTTGTAAACCCATCCAAATGTAAACCATTATCTGTAAAATACCCTATATATACGCAAGGTTCAGAAAGGAAAGCAGCGCATAAGCTCACTAGACGTCTTTGTGTTAACATCTTTCGGCCAAGACCTGGCCTGTACAGAGCTTTGAGTCAGAATTAAAAGACGTTATACTTCTTTGTGTGCTTTATTGAAGATCATCAGTGAATCCTTCCTATGTTAGTGAACCTGAGGAAGCTAAGTTTCAGAATCAACTTTATTCGCATCATTAGCTAATTAAATTCTCGTACAAAAGTGTGTGATTCAGGAAATTCTGTTTTTAAATCATATCTGGAAAAACTCTTGTATGTATTAAAGAAGAATGCAGATTACATGCAATTATAACAAAGAAAAGCAAATACATAGTGAAAAATGTAAAGAAAATACGCATAAAGGATATGGTAGTAAAATAGGATGACAATAGTTGCAAGCATAAGTAGTAGAAGAAAGCAATGAGTCATCGTAGATAAAATGATATCCAAAATTCTATTAAAGTGCTAAATTAAAGGTTTCACACAGTTTAAAGTAAAGTATAGCGTCTAATTAACATTATGGCAACTAGTAGTTCATGACTATTTTCCAAAGAGCTTCTTTAAAATCAGAAATTACTAGTAACAAAATCATGAAGGATAGAAAATAACAGGTTGTCTCTAAACTCCAAACATCCCTCCGCAACTTATTAAACAAGTGCGGGCTCAAATAAGAAGATAAAGTAAAGAGTGATTTGGAATAACGCGGAAATGATAACTAGGAAGATGAGAAGCTAGTGCAGAATGACCTCCTAGCGTAAGTCTCTGAAGAAAGTTACTTGATCACGATGATAAGGTGGGTTGCCAGTTTTAAGAACTTCAATAATAAGTTTAACTATATGTGGCCAGATTCTCTGTCTCATGGACAGTCAACCTGAATTCTGCATAGCCAGAGATATGTGATCGTACATTCTGAGGTCATAACAGAATCTCAGACGCGTATTTTGCACACATTGAATCCAGGTCATCTGAAGGGTATCGGAAGGTCATTTCACATGCCTAAGGGAACTACAATACTTTCAACGTCACAACTTTACGCACACTTACGTTCAGGATTCGGTCAATCACCACTCTATTCTCAAAAGAAAATCCGGAGCCAACGGTTTCGTTCGTGAAAATTTTAAACACCGAATCGAAGCCACAAGGACATTCGTTATTCATCAGACAATTATAACGTATTTGCAACGTGTATGGGCTCCCTCAGAATAGCCTGTAGTCATTGTATCCTGGGTTTCCTGTGGTCTGTGCCCGCGGCAACTGTCTACTTGGCCTAATGGTTGCGCCGGGCCTGCTCAGGTTACGATTCGCGCGTGGTCGCCACATTCCAATCTGAGCAACACATCAAAAGTGGCGTGTGAAGGTTGATTCAATGATCAAACGTTTCTCAAGAAAGGTTAAAATCTCGCCGCGGGACTTCGCCCAGGCAATATGAACAACCCTGCTAGAGCGCATACAATCCGAACATTCGCTGCGACCCACAAAAAATGCATATCCGTGATGCTCTACTGGGGAAGAGTCAGAGATGAGACCCCAGGAGAGATGCAGAGACTTAAAACGAGGAAGGCGAAAGTTAAGGAGGAACGAAGTCAAGTGGAAGGATCAATACAAGCATTGAAAAAGGATGAGAAAAGGAATTTGACCGCTGATTTTTTGGAGGAAGAATAAAAAAATATAAAACTGACTTCAAAATATTAAGAAAACACTTAAAAGAAAAAATAATAATTTTGGACAAATTTGGTATTTCGAGAAATGACTAAATGGCACATAGAGTAGCTTTGATAAATAAAGTTACTTCAATTGTACATTATTCTGTCAAATTATAACCTTTATAATTAAATGTACCTATAAAAAATCCTATATGTACTGTAATTTGAAATGCATAGGTCAAACCAAGCGAAAAAATAACTAGATTTCATGAGCATAAAAACATTCGCGAGCTGCCTGAGAGAAAAAATCCTCTAACCCAACACCGATCTCGGTCATCAAAAAACCGTAAGTTACAGAGATTGAGGCCAGGACCAAACCCAGGTTAATATCAGAAAGTCAAATTGATAAACACTGTGATTCAGAATGGAAGCATGGCCAATATTTATGACAAGGTAATATTTTCATTGAAATATAATTCAGTTAAACATGAAAGAACTGTTCCCTCATACTACGTTCTTTGAAGACGTGAGCAGTGTCCCACTCAGTTGGTCGCGCCGTATGCGAGATCTGAGTACTGAGTACTGAGTAATGAGTAGAGAAATGCTCGGCCATGATTCCTGGAAGGTTTGCAGTTGTAAACATAAAGTACTAAATCTTTATATTTACGTGAGAGCAACAATAATGCTGTATTTTATAAGCACATATTTATTTTATACATTGCATTGATATGGGTAAGTTTCCCATTGTTTATATCGGCACATCTTTAGGCAAATCACATGTTATTTGTGTAACTTCAAACTTAAAATTATGTTTTAAGAGCTTTTTTAAAAATTGACATAATTTTAATTTTCAATTTCAGATGCCTGATGATGGGCGCAACAGACACCCAAAACGTTGTGTAAATTGGAATTCTTAATAAAAATATGCTTTATGTTTGATGTGTTGATGTTTATTTCACCTTTAATGAATGTTATAGAAATAATAACAATACAGAAGTTTCATTTATAAATAAAGTTAGTGACGAACAGAAAGACTTATGTTCTTTTTTATTTTTTATTTACTTATTTTTTTGCATGACACTATTTAAGGATTTAAATTATTTATAATAAATTTCATTTGACAAAAACCTTTCTATTTCTATTATCAATACTGAAGTTTCGCAATTTTCGCAAATAGAGAGTTCGCCGACAATGAAATCAACACGACTTTTCTCCTTCCTTTGCTACACATATGAAAAACAATGAAAGAAAAAAGTTTTGAGAAAATAATTTTTAAAAACTGCCTATATATCACGCAAAATTATCCGAAAACTAGCCATATTGTCGAAAAGTTGAACATGACATTATTTCAAGATCTGTCTTTGAACAGCATATTTAATTCAGGAAGATTTCTGTCTCTAATTGTCGGAAGACGTCGAAGTTTTACATTTTTCGAAAATTAAGAGATTTCGACACAAATGAGGCCTACCCAATTTTTTGAAGAATTCTTTACGCTATCTGCAGACAAAGAAATCAACAATTTCGGCCATTTTTTGAGAAAATTTCAAAAATAATGTATTATGTAAGGTACGTTCAAACAAATCAATATATGCGTTTCAAACTCCTAGAGCCTGAGTACGTCTAAATCGCTCGGAGAATATCGATTTTGGAAGAAAATTGTCTGAATGGTTTAGGTACTAGCGTTGACCACGGACGGACGGACGGACGGACGGACGGACGGACGGATGAACGGACAGATGGCGAGACAGACGGACAAACAAACGGACAGAAACGTTTTTTACTCCGACGACTCCTTACTCCGCGTAATTTCTCTCGTTTGGTTTAAAAATTCGTTGTTTACTTGGATATCTGAAGTTTTTTAAGTCGTTGGTCAGGTTGTCCTTTTAACGTTTTCTCCATTTATATTTCTGATAAATGTAACGTATGGTACTAGGATTTAAAATTCCGCCATTACAATGCTATTTCTGCAAATTTTCGTATTTGTGCGATGTGTTCATCACTGCGTTTGCGAGTTCTAAGTGTGGTTGTGTTACACTTAAACTATTTTTAACAATGTTTTGAGTGTTTCAACGGATTTGTTTCTATGAACATGTTTAAGCCATGCAGATCTAAACTACAGAATAGCTACATTCCGATATTATCACTTCGAAAAATTCCTGGCTTGGTTGTGCCGTCTGCCCGTTTGTTTCATCACTCTACGCTATGGGCAGCATTGTTTCCGTATGCATACATGTCGTAAGCATGAGTTAACACGTTTCAATTTCTCTTTGAACCTAATCCAATGAAGGCTGGGGAAGCTACTGAAGCCAATCTTGCGCGCTAAGCAGAGGCTTACTGTGAACAGAATCTCTATGCTGGCCGACGATGGGTCAATGGCAACGGAGATGACGATGGCGGCGGCAACGACGGTAGCGGTGGCGGACGCAAGAGCGGCAGTGGTGGCGGCGACGGCAGCAGTAGCATGGCAGCGGCGATGTCGGTGGCGATTGTGGGAGGGGTGGCAACGGTAGCTGCAGTTACTGCGGTGGCAGCGATGTCGATGTCGGGATCAGGGATGGTGGCAGTGGCCATTGCGACGGTCGAGGTGGCGATGGCTCTGGCAGCCATGGCGGTAATGGCAGTAACGGTGGCAGTGGCGGTGATGGCGGCAGAGGCTGTGTAGATCGGGAGCTCTCGCCGAGCAAGAGTAATGGTGGCGGTAAGATAAGCAAATCGGCCAGTCCATTATCATAATCCTCATTACCGCGTGCAGATAAGTCAGGCGCGGAGCCCGTCCTGCAGGGCTGGCCGTTTGGCCGGGCCCCGTGATGAATGGGACACCTCATTTGATCTCGTCTTGATCTATGTTTGGGGGAGCTGCATCGCAGCACACCAATATACAGCCATGATAAATGGCAGCGTATCGCATTAAGTGTTGCCCCAGTAAATCATTTCCCAACCGAATACATATTCAGAAGCAGGTAGTAGCGGCGCGCGGCTGCGCGGCCGGCCGGGGCGATCGGGGTCGGCACGCCGGGAGGGGGGGGGGCGCTCGCCGAATCGCCACGAAGAGGATTGCCACTGCAATTAAAAGCTATGGCATCTTAACTTTGAGATACTGCTCGTTATAAATAAGATGATACATTCATCTGTGTAATAATGTAGTATACTAGATTCATGCGTAATGCGTATACACATGGTTCTAGGTAAGTACGATTACATTTCGCAACGTAAGTGAACATCTCTTCAGAATTCTTGGAAATCAAAGGGACCTCTTCGAAGTAAATGCTAAGCTCTGAAAATGACATTGGAAAGAGCAGTCACAAATACTAAATATGCAGAGGAACGTCGGATATTATGGTATATGGAATATAATAAAAAATACTACCAAATCAACTAGAAAACCCGTAGAGAATGTTGTTTTAAAATATAACGATATAAATGTGAACGATCCGGCAACAGTGGCTAGTCTCTTTAACCAATACTTTTCGAGAATTGCTGCCGATCTCACTAAGGGGCTTCAGGCACAAAATTCAAAAACAGACAGTTCACCCAAAATTGTAGGCACAATGTTCGTTTCCGAAACTTCTTCCTATGAAATTCTCAAAATAATCGGTAAACTAAAAAATAAATATTCGTCCGGTTTAGATGAATTCCGGATTCTTTGTTAAAGACTTGTGCGTATGCCATTATACACCCGTTAACTCACATTTTAATGCATCTTTATGCACTGGGAAAGTTTCCAGATATTTTCAAAACAGCTAAAATTAAGCCGGTTTTCAAAAAAGGCAACAAGAATGAAATTCAAAATTATCGGCCCATTTCTCTTCTATCAGTCTTTTCAAAAATATTAGAGAGACTTTTTTACATACGAATGGAAACCTTTCTCACAAACACGACGCGCTTTCAGATTGCCAACATGAATTTGAAAATCAAAATCAACGGAAACAGCTATACTTTCTTTTCTTAAAGATGTCGCCTCATCTTTGGGATCAAAACGAGGCACCTATTGGATTATTTTAGATCTCTCAAAAGCTTTTTGACGTCATTGATCATGACATTTTACTTTCAAAACTACCTTCATATGGAATTCGTGGTATTTCTAGATTGGTTATGTTCGTACCAAACAACGATCTCAGAGAGTTGAAATACCTTACTGGAATGATGGAACATTACATACGCACCTTTCCGACTCTTTGCCCGTGCATGGATTTCCCTCAAGGATCGATTTTAGGACCTATTTTGTTCCTACTTTACGTAAACGATATGCCTCGACGATTGGAAACGGAAGAACGGTTTCTTTGCGGATGATACGAACATCCTTTGCAATAAAGAAACAGTAAATAGTACAATATCAGATGTTTCAAATTGGTTCCGAAATAACAAATTAATAGTAAACGAAAAGAAAACGGTTTTAATGCAGTTTTCCATTTCAAATAAACAATTCAGTGCCCCATTGAAAATGAACAGTGTACCATTGACTGATGTTAAGGCAACAAAATTTTTAGGTCTCTCAATTCAGTCAAACCTTAAATGGAACGTCCATTTCAATGAATTGAACACAAAATTAAGTTCATTATACTACGCGTTCAGAATTCTTGCAAATTCAGCCTTCATACTGCTCGTTGTGTATACTTCGCGAATGTTCATTCCCGCCAGAGATATGGCATAATATTCTGGGGAAATACATCTTATAGCTCCCAGACTTTTAGATTACAAAAACGAATTGTACGAATAATAACCAAATCCCACCCACGTGATTCATGTAAGCCTCTCTTCATTAATCTAGAATTTTACCATTACCGTGTCTTTTTATTTACGAATCAGTGGTTTTTGTAAAAAATGACTTGCTCAAGGGCGGGAATATATTTTCAGAAAATGCCGAAGTCTATTACTATAACACTCGACGTAGAAATCATATTCATCAGGTGACATTACAAAAAATTCACATACAATACATGTACATTATTTTACAACACTTTGCCAGATGACATTAAACGATTAAATTCAATAGAAAAGTTTAAATCCCAATGAAATCGTTTCTGCTGCATAACTGTTTCTATACAATTAGAGACTATACTGAGCATCACAAGAAAAGTAACATTAATTTTAACAATGATTCATAATGCTTTATTTACCATTTGAACTGTGTAAATGAGTATAAACAACCTGTAACAACTATTGTACTACAGCTTCCGGGTCAATGACCCTATCTCGATCAGGTTTTTCGTCCATTTTTCCTGATCCATTGAGCAAATGCTGAGATGGCCCTTGTTTTGCTTCTGGACATAAATGTAACTTCATTTCCTGTGCACGTCTTCTAGAATTCAGTGGAAATACAATTATTCAAATTATCGTTTCCATGTTGTCGCGGCAGGAAGGAATAAAAGCCAAAAATTTATTGCTTATTTATCTTGAAAATAGATTTTATTACATGGGAGTGTTTTTGTTTTTTTCTCCCTTTCAAAATTCAAAATTTATTGCTTATTTATTTTTGAAAATAGATTTTACTACATGGGAGTTTTTGTTGTTTTTTTTCCTTTCAAAATTCAAAATTTATTGCTTATTTATTTTTGAAAATAGATTTTACTACATGGGAGTTTTTTTTCTCCCTTTAAAAATTCAAAATTTAAGTAGTATATGACTTAGTGTAGGGATCACAGAATTTTGAAAATGTGCACACAATTCACTTTTCTCCATAGCACGTCATACGCAGTTTTCAACTGTTTTTTGACGTAAAATAAATAAATAAATAAATAAATACTATTTACATTTGAGGAAACGCCTTAGTCGGATTTTGTTTTCAACTCAAAACAAAATTCAGGTACGTTCCTATCAGCTATTAGTTATTATGATGTAACATTATTTTACAAAAGTTCATCATGCATTTCTTTAAAGTTTATGTGATGGACCTATTATTGTAAGTTCTGTGTTCACTTAACAAATCATGTATCTTGCACATTCCCGGCACCTTGTTTCATAAATACCATAAAGTATTCGCTGGGTATGCAATCGTCTAGTTTTTTAAAGTACGAACCCGTATATTTCTGTTTTTTGTGCAATTTAAATATCTATACTTGGCCATTTAAATATGGTAGCTTTCTTTTTGACTCATTTTGACAACTCTTGTCACTTCATTACTGTTCCTGTCCTATATTTTAAAATATTTTATGGCAATTTGTAAGCTTTGGTAGTATGCGATCGCGTTTAATTGAGCGAAATTGAGAAATTGAAAAAAGTAGGTATTTGTCGATGGTGAATATATTTTAAAAAATTACGTTTGTGTAATTTTTGAAAAACAACAACACGGGAATACACCAAAACTAATTTTATTCATCTTAAATATGGTAATTAGCACTATCCGTACGAGAAATTTGAAGAAAAGAATTGGAGCTGTTTTTGAGCAAATAGCGTTTTAGCGTTTCTGAAAATGCGGAATTTTAAGCTCGTTTTAACAGAAAACTTTTGTTTTTGAGAAACTTTATACATCATTACAAGCACATGTATTCATAAATGCAATTGTTCAATAGTGTGTACAAATTGGCCGTAATGTAAATATTAACAAAGTGAGAGGCCAGTCAAAAAAATACATTTTTGTAATTTTTGAAAAGACAAAAGAACATAGCAATATGGCGTTTATATTATCTCATAGAGCACATTTAGCAATATCCCTAGTTATAGTTATAGTCATCCCTAGTAATAGTTTAAAGAAAAAAATTAGGAACGTTTTTGAGGAAATCTTGTTATTTTTTTTTAATTGGTTATTTAAGGTCGCATCAACTTCTTAGGTCATTAGCGACCACTATTGCTGTTAACGGTATGGCAACTATGTGGATGAAACGATATAGTAGTGATAAGGGGTGAAAGGACGAACACAAATACAACCATTACCAAGGCGGGACTCGAACCCGCGACGCTTAGGTCCGAGATCACTACGACACTACTGCCTTAGCGATCTCGGCCTCCGGGACGACGTTAATCTTATAAAATTGCACATATTGGGCGAAAACTATCAAAATTTTCGTAAATGTGTCCTAAATGAAAGCCTCCTTAAGAAGCATACATTTCATTTGAAGGAAAAATATCCATCTTCAAATGTAGTTCTAGGAAGACGGCAAAAAAAATTCTAACTTTAGCAATTATCGAAAATTCAGAGTTAACAGTGATTAACGATGTTAACTGCATTTTACTTTATTTTTACAAGAAATTAAAATAAACATGTGAAACAAATTTGGAGTCATTTTTGAGAAAATTTTTAAAATGTCCCAGGGTCTTCATGTAAAGTAAACCTTAAAGAATGTTTTTCAAAATCGCAGCGTTTCGAGTCGAGCAAGATCGATCGGGAAATATCCATTTTGGAAAATATTCTATGTATGATTTAGGCGCTAGAGATGTCTACAGACGGACGGAGACACAGACGATAGACCGATAGACGGACAGACGGAGAGACGGACAGACGGACAGCGGAGACGGACAGACGGACAGACGGACAGACGGACGGCAGACGGACAGGCGGACAGAAGGACAGACGGACAAATGAACGAACGGATGGACGTTTTGAATAAAAACACTGTTTCGGTATCAGGAGACCCCAAAACGTGTATTTCCGTTGAAATCTCCAAATCGATTTTCGGTAGCTATCTCTATACTACGTATTACTCCGTATATACGAGGGTGGTCTGAAAAGCTCTCGGACTGATAAGGAAAATGAAAATTTCTATGTACAGAAATATTTTTATTTCTCAACATAATATCTCTTAGTACTAATTCACTTTATCCACCAGTGCTTCAAAGCCATTATCCCGTCTCTGTAGTTATCTGGAAGTGTTGCAAAATACCCGTCTACATACTACATGGTATCTTATAATTAAAAACGTTGAACAGAAGGTAAGTTTTTAGTTTGGAAAAAGAGTTTGAGTTAACCAAATTTGGGGAATAGGGTGGGATGTTCACGCACTTCATAACGCAAATCTCTAAAATTTTCCATCGCCAAGATCCTTTTTTGGGCAAGAGCGTCGTTCTGTTGGAAGACGATTTTTTACTTTAAAACGTAGTATTACAGAAAGTTATGTAATGCTGCGGAAATTCTATTTCGAGATTTCAACGTAAATACACGTTTTGGGGTCCCCTGATACCGAAAAAGTGTTTTTTTTTTTCAAAACGTCCGTCCGTCTGTCTGTCTGTCGTATGTGAACAAGCCTAGCGCATAAACCACACGTGCGGTCTTTTCCAAATTGAAGAAACCCATGTCCGTCTGGCTCTACTTGAAGCTTTGAAATTTTGAAAAACATTCTTTACAATTTGGGGGCACTTTATATGAAAACACCCAGACATTTTCAAAATTTTCTCAAAAACAGCTCCAAATTTTTTTTTTAAATTTCTTTTAAGAATAAAGTACACTTGTAAATGCGGCGTAGGTCCGATATTCAGGATAAACTCTGAATCTTCGAAAAGTTTAAAAGTTTGAATGTTTTTCGGCGTTATCCAAGAACTACAAAATTGAAGATAGAAATTTTTCTTTCAAACGAAATTTATCGTACATAAGTAGGTCTTTCATTAAGTGCACGTTTTCGAAACTTTTAGTAGTTTTCGTGCATTAGCGCGGGTAATATTTGCAATTTTAAAAAATTACAAAAACAAGATTTTCTCAAAACGGCTCCAAATGTCTTTTCTAAATTTTTGGTAGGAGTAGCACCAAATGCACCCTATCCGCTGATATAAACGCTATATTGCTCTTTTTTTTAAATTAAAAAAAATAAATTTTTTACTTGTCTCTCACGTCGGTAATATTTACATTAGATGCGATTTCTTCACATTATTACATTTATGAGTACATGTGCTTTAAATAATGTCACATAAAGTTTCTCGAAACTCAACAATTTCCTGTGAAAACGAGCCCAAGATTCCGCATTTTCAGAAACGCTCAAATGCCATTTTTTCATAAAAGGCTCCAATTTTTTCTTCACAATTCTCCAATGAATAGTGCTAACTGCACTGTTTAATATGACATAAAATTTAATTTTTTTTCTTTTGTTGTTGTTTTTTCAAAAATTACACAAATGTAATTTTTTTAAATATCTCTCACGCCGTTAATTTGCACATTTCCTTGGATAGGTATACATTATTACATTTGTGAGTGGAAGTGCTTGAAAGGAATTCAAATGAAGTTTTTCGAAAACTCGATAGATTTCTGTTGAAAAGGTCTTCAATTTTCTCATTTACAGTAATGCTTAATCGCCATTTTCTTAAAAACGGCTTCAGAATATTAATGAAAATTTCTTTTGGACGAGATTTTACTCTTCTTTAATATTTTTGAAGTCATACTTCGGTTCTACAATTAAGAAACCGAAATGTTAAAAAAATATCAAGAAAATGTACTTTCGGTGACGATAGATGGCAGCTGGCCAGTGAATGGAGCAAGACTTTTTAAGCCAATCCCCACCCAGGAAATTAGAAAAATTGGCTACAAGAAAGTCTTCGCCGTTCTGTAGCATCTCTAGTTTTCTTCTAAAGACCAGGATTCTTTTCACGAATCTTCACATCAACGGTCGTTAGGAAGTTAGTATAATATTCCTCCGTTATCATTTTACCTTTTTCAATATAATCAATGTTGTTGCTGCCTTTCGCATCTCAAAACACTGATGCCATGACCTTTCCTGGAGATGGCGTCTTCGCTTTCTTTGGAGCTAAAAACCCCACTTCTATGCACTGCTTGGAGTGTTGGTTTTAGTCTGGAATGGTGAATACTAGTTTCATCCATACTCACTTATCAGTGCAAAAAGTCGTTTTCGTTTATCTTAAGACGAGCTACATATTGTTCCCAAAGTTGCTTGCGAATGTGTTTTTGATCTGCTGGGAGGAGACGCGGCACCCGTATTGCGAAAAGCTTCCTCATATGCAATTCTTCATGCATAATGTGGCCTTCACGCTCCTTTGAAATTCTTACTGTCTCAGCAATTTCACGCACCTTCGTACGCCGATCTTCTAAGACCATATTATGCACTTTTTCAATAATTTGTTATGTTGCACTTTTTGGACGTCCTTCAGGTGGATAATTTGGATGCTGATACGGCCGGGTTGAAACTCAGCTGCCCATTTCTGCACGATGGAAAATGAAGGACAGGAATCACCATACACCTTCAACATCCTTGAATGAATTTCGGTCGGTGTCAAGCCTTCTTTAACGAAGGACTTAATGACTGCACGATAATCTCCATTTCCATGATTACACGCAACGTACTTGGTTCAATCACTTGTCAACCGCCAGCGTGGGATGGAATTATTTGAAATTTCAAATGGAGCCTTCTAAAAGTTCTACCAACTTTGGGGCAAAAACTCCGCGATTTGTGGGCGAGGCCGAGGACGTTTCAGACCACCTCCGTACGTGCGTGTACGAGGAAGTAAAACATTTATGCCGAGCTATGCAAATGAGCTAGATCCCAAATAAACCACTTAATGTGAATCATTAAACTAGTATTAATCTATTTATTGCTTTCGAAATCAAATAAATTTTGCTGTTTGGTATGTGGAGAAAGACTAAGTACCATACAGACCTGCACTAGTTAGAAGCAGAGATATTAACAAGGGTGTGCTTCCTTTGAACATACCTTGTTTACAACAATGCCCTTTTAATCACCATGTCATAGTTACCAAGGTCGAAGCTATAAGTCGACACCTTTTCTTCAATCCCATTTTTAAATAAAAAATGAATTATATTACATCAATATCTAGAATAGAATTATAAACTTTTAATTGATTTGTATCTTACAACACAATATTGATAATTTAGCAAACGTTCGAAGAGAGTATTCAATTAGTATAGTTTACTTCTCAGTTCCGCAAATATTTTGCTTCTATAAATAGTACACGTGATGACGTAAATAAACGAAACCCAGTATTGTTACCATCTAATGAGATATTTACTCTAACGATGACGGCAGCTAAAGGTGGACAGTTCTGAATATAACATAATGTGACCATTCAATTCTGGAGGCAACTTACCACGGGTCTCTCCTCGTCCTATGTCTTTAAAGGTCTACTATTAAGTACTTCCTGCAATTTACGTGCCCGGCTATTTTCAAGCCGCCGGTTTTCTGCATATTCATATAGTTAGTGGAGACCCCTTCTAGAGCCGCCGCTTCACTAACTTTGAGAACACAAATACTTCAGTGAGTCCTTCAAATGCTTCCATGGGTCATCCTTCACTATAAGGAAACTCAGAAGTTCCTATTGGTGAATTTATGTGAATCTGAAAACACCAAATCGAATCTCACAGCTTCATTTTTCCGGCGCTCTTCCAGAACGCTTTAAATAGTCTCTCAATATTATTTATATGATCGATATGCTTCTTACTTTCACGCCTACTACGCCCTTAGAAGTAAAAAGAAAGTATTTAATGTTGTAGAGAAAAGTGGTAACTTTTGTCAAAAAAAATACGAATTGTGGGGCCCTGATAATGGAAAAGTGGATAAATCTTGTTCCCATATGTAGTGAATTATTTTCTCTCTTGCATTGTGAAGTCCGCGTATCGTGGACACTTAATACCGAAAAATCGATTGACAGCTAAAAGTCAATCAGACTGGCTTTCTGACTGTCTGTCCATCTGTCTGTTCGACTCGAACAGTCGGTGGTCAATGCTAGCACCTAAATCGTTCGGAAATTTTTCTCCAAAATTGATATTCCTCAAACGATCCAAAAGAACTCAATTCCCAGAGAGTTTGAAACGTATATTTTGAATTTTGGCTATACTGTACATAAAGTTTCAACATTTTCAAACTTTTCTAAAAAATGTTTGCAAATCTTTTTTTTACACTTCGTCCTTTAATAGCGTAAATAACATTAAACATGGCGCGAGTTACATTTTTGTTGAAATCCCTGATTTTTAAAAACTAACGAAATATTAAAAATGTTCGGCGTCTTCCTTCAACTACAATATTGAAAATAAAAATTTTAAAGTTAAATTTGTTGCCCAAAGGTAGATCTTGACAAAGATCATACATAATGTTTCGGAAATAAACGAGTCGTATTACGTAATTCTGGCTGAAATATAGGCAACTAAAAAAATATTTTCTCGATAAAAGGCTCTAATTTTTTTCTCGAATAGTGTAAAGTGCGTTTATGCACAAGTTCTACTTTCATTTAATTCTCTGAATTTTTGAAAATTGCGAACATCTCTGGAAGTAGTTGACAAGGATAGTTTCGGAAAACATTTCATATTCCATTTTCAAAAATGAATGAAGTACAGGATTCAATTGAATTTACTTATCTTAATAACTATTTAATTTATTCATTTTTTAGTTTGTATATTTAAGTAATTATTTTTATTAGCGCTGATTTTTCTACACGAAATAGCATGAATTTGAGTCTACTAGAAATAGTATAAATCTAAGTCTATATTTCAAACATATTTTAAGAATACAATAATTCGTGTACACAATAAAAATAAATACGAAAATAACTATTTGTAATCGTTTAGCAATATTTTAACTCTGAACATTTCCAAGGGGACATAGGTTCATCCACCCCGTTTCTGGAAAAGTCCCGGAAAGTTGTCTTTGATGCACGATTTGAAACGGCATTACATTTCTTATGCTAATCTATACTGCCACATCCTCCTCAAAATCTCATGTAAAGGCACAACGCCGGGCACCGCTGTAGTGTAATCCCCTTCTCCGTGTATCTTGACAGCGTAAGTCCGCATTTCCAGATCCAGAACAGGACCTGATGCGACCCGTGGGCTTCCCGTATTCTCTCTCCTGCAGGACGCGTCAAGGGCAGGGGGAGGCGTGTCGCCCCGCCAGCCCTTGGCCCCAGGAGGAAGGATTTGGAAGGCTCGGAAAAGAGATGCTCACCTGGTTCACTCATCCGGACACATGTCTGCATTCTTTTCTTACTGTTTTCTCTCTTTTCTTCGGTTTCTTCATTTTTTCTTTAATTTTCTTTATCGACTTCTTCATTTCCTTTAAAGTCTTCTTCGTTTTCTTTACTACTTTCTTCGTTTCCCTTTTCTCCTTTTCTCTTTATTTCTTTCTTTTGTGTTTCTCCAATTATAGAGGAATTTCTAAATCCTACTTAGATGTATCTTTCTATCTTCCGATTTTATGCTTCAACATCTCTGCTACTATGTACTCCACCGCACATCCTCGCTTACCGTGTTTTTTTCTCTGTCTGCGAAGAGCCCCATCCTGAAACTTTGCAAGTGGGTTTTCATACACCTTGAATATTCTTCAGTAGTAAAAAATAGCATTCGTTTCTAGGATCGGGTGAAAACTGGACGAAAACCAGTGTATAATTATTACTAGGGGCGGATTTTGATGACCTAAAACATCACCAAAAATGATCAATAAAATGCTCGAAAAATGTTTTTAAAATGCCCTAAAATCAAAGAAAAATGACGTTAAAAATGGATTCAATCCAGTTCAGATAAAAAACTTAAGCTGTTAGATATATGCTATTACTGAAGTAATCGAGTCTCCTTCCTTTTGTTCAAGTAAACTCAGCTTGCAAACTTTTGGTTTAGACAGTTTGTTTACCACGAAATCTCTGTTTTAGTAATCCCCAAATCAGCCGAGCCAACAACGGTGCTGATACACGAACTGTAGATTACCTACTCACAATTACTCTCAAAATTACATTACCAGAAATATTGACTTCTGTGTAATTGAGACTATTTGTAATGCAAATATGCTAAAGACTGTGGTTCTGATTCTTTGTCGTGTCTCACATGAAAGAATCAATCGACTCACTACTCTGAGAAGATGGACAACGATTAATTATCCTGTTGAAACGTTGACGAAATAAATAAATTCTTTGCGTTCAGGGTACGACCAAGAGCTCCTCTAATCTAGTGAGAGCGTAGGCTTCCGCGGCCGGAATTGGATCTTACTTGGCTATCCGGGAGACGCCGCGTCCAGGGCACCTGTGCCCTAGACGCGGCGTCTCCCGGATAGCCAAGTTCGTCTAGTCTAATCCAGGAGAATCTCAGAAACCAACGTTTTCGTTTGCGTTTCGTTGTTTTTTTTCTGAGGGGTTTTGGGCCACAGAAGTTCGTGATTACCCGAATTGGAACACGGTATGGACCAAGACTACAGCGACTTTGTTGATTGTGAACACCGCAGGGGAGAACCACAACTGGGTAGGTAGTCGTGATTTCTGGTGGGAGAAAGCAAGCGACCACCCGGACCCTGAGCTACACGGCGAAACTCACGTCGATAACCTGAGGTCGGTCCTCAGTGAGTAGGCGGTTTGGTGCCGACCCTCGGGCGGGATTGGGCGTGGGATATGTTAGCCGGCATTCCCTCTGGCACCCGGCAGCAGGGCGGCGTATTCCAAACCCACATATAAATGTCCAGACAAGGAACTTGACTGGTTGACGTCATCTTACGAGACGGACACATCTGGTTGTGTTCTTGAGTTTTTGTGATTTATCTACTATTTTTAGAGATTTGACTGTATCTGGTGTGTTTAAGTGCTTTCAATACTAGTTGCTGATTAGCTGAAAATATACTTTCGACAGCTTTTCTTAATATAACCAAGACGAACAAACATATCGAATTTTAGACGGATACTGAAATATTAACGAACTTCAGATTTACGAAGTGGTGATAAGCGTCGAAACAAAATAACAGTTCAGTTTAATTTCGATATTAAATCACTGTGCAAATTTAATTACTGAAAAATTTATTGTATCTCTGTGACGAGTGACGATTCCGTGGTTTTGAACGTTACGAGGACGATATATCGAATAGTTTTTAATTTGGGTTTCAAATATCATTCTATATTTTCAAGACAAATTTTTAGATAATATCTTTTATCTATTCACGGTAACGTATAGTCTCATGGCAGTGTTAAACAGTTGCAGCCTAAGTGAACGAAAATCTAAGTAGACACATTGCCAAATTTCGTATTCTTTAATGGATTTTGTAGATAGCATACCTTCTCATTCTTGTATACAACTTGTATATATCTTACTTTTTAATTTATCGAATACATATCATTCTTACACTTTTAAAATATTAAGCTATGTGCTTGTTGCATTTATCTGAGTTTTCTTGTATTTATTCCAATTTTTATCACATGAATTCGTGACATGGCTTCTGCACGTTCTACAATTTTTACTCTCTACCCTCCCAAAGCCGACCTTCTGAAAGCCTTCACACACATAAACAATAGTTTAGATCAACATATTCGAAAATTGGAAGAGATCGTTCTATACACAGACGGTTGGGTACAAGTCGACAACAATGCGAATCTTCCCAATTGCGCGCTCGTCACTGCACACCAGACACAGTAACTCAAAACAGATTAGTGTTTCAGATTACGAAACAATTTCCTCGCCTTCCTGATCCTCACAACCCTTCCCTACCATCGACAAATACATGCACAAACCAACGCAAACAGGCTAGGAAGCGCGTCAAAACCAAAACACGTAACCTTTAAACATTGTGCGGTGACTTTACACCTGAACAACAATGTGCCGCCCAAAATAGCATCAATGTAGCCTAGCTTCTGCCCTTCTGGTACAACAGACCAACACTATGCAGCGAGATTAAGCACGCAAAAGCTGTATTTGATAGAAAAAAATATACAACTTTTTGAAATTCATTTCATCTCAGCAAAACACTTCACCCAGTATATTTTTCACATGAACCTTGTTGAAAACATGCAGTCAGTAAAAGAGCTTGCAAAATACATCATCAACTCCAGTCCTACGCAGTCTCCTGCCAAAAATCCATCCCTTTCACCTCCATTACGTTCTACACCCCGACCCTCATTTCGACCCCTCTTTCCTCTCCTCTGAACCTACTCCGGTTTCTTCTATTCCCTTTACCAACTCATCTACACCTGATGTCCCATATTCTTCACAACCTGTCACTGCTGCCCAAAACCCTCGACCACGCACTCGAGGTAAAAATGGAGTAAATCTACAGCAACTACAGTCAGATGCAGCAGAAAAACATCCGTGTAGGTACTTAGAACAACATACTACACCATAATGTTCAATCCTTCTGAAATAAAACTGATATTATTGAAGCAGCACTACAGAGAAATTTCAATCAAATTGACGTTCTTGGCTTCACAGAACTTTGGTTATCTCCTCATGAACGTAGCATTTACCAAATTCCTAACTTTTACCTCACAGGCTATTATTGTAGAGAAAAGTGAATGGCATAAAGTTCCCGCATATGAGGTTCTTGTATTTATATTAGAAGTAATATCGATTCTATCTCCTTGACAGAATTAAATGTGTATTCCGTTGAAAATGTTTTCGAAATCTATTTGTACAGTTCGAATGTTTTGAAATTTCTGTTGTACAGCAGCCTTTGCTAAAAATGATTTGACTTTGCGTCTACAGGCCTCCAACAAAGAGAGCTAAAAATTATATTTTGTTCTTGGAAAAACTGGAGAAAACACTAAACAAAGTCATAACTTGCTATTCTTACCTTAATATATCTTACAACTAAATCGCCGATCCGATAACCGAGATCGTTAAGTCAGTAGTGCAGTAGCGGCCTCGGACCAGAGGATCGTGGGCTTGAATCCTGCCTCGGTCATGGATGTGTCTGTATTGTCCATACATGTTTAACTATCAAAGTGGTCGCTATATGACCTAAATATTGAAAAGCAACCTTAAAAATAGTCAGCAATCGCTCTTTTGAATCCATTGTTGTATGTGGAGATTTTAACATTGATTTTATGATCGAAGTTTGCGAGAAAGAACAGTTTATCAATTTATTTAATTCCTTCACTGTTAGATATCACATTACACAATACTGACACAATAATTAATCCACGGATGTGTATATTGTTCACTAAAAGTAAAATGAAATTATTCATTAATTAGTCGCTGCAGGAGTCATGAGACGCGGTTTGTAATACTGTTGATACAAACGATAAATATAGTTATTTTTTTCAACACTTTTATTTTATTTTATTTTAACACTTGCTTTCTTCTTCAAAAAAGAAAATTAAATATCTCACGGAAAAGCAATTCTTGGCTAACACAAGGGATTAGGACATCATGCAAGAACAAGCGAACTCTGTCTTTCATTTCTCAACATCATAATGTATCTCAAGATTTCCTCGCATCCTTTAAATATACAAATCATTGTTAAGAAAAGTCATAAAGAAGGCTAAAATCCTGAAACACGATCAGGATAGTTTGAGCTTAAATAAAACAAAAACAATGTGGAATATAATAAAAATACAATCAAATCAACTATAGCTGAACCGCTCGCAAAAAAAAACCATCATGGCGGACGTACCTTTGGTAAAGTCTCGGAGGCTGCCTCCACCCTGTGGTATCTGAGATTTCCCCTCTCGGCGATAAGGAAGCGCGTAGGCGACAAGGAGAGGCGACTGCGAGACACAGCGATCGCACTGACCGTCACTCGTCATCACTGCCCTCTTCGTCAAAAGAGGAGCTCGCACTCCTAGGAGTATCCAAAGAAATGACAAATTCATCATAATGTTGGTCCATGACATTGAATTATTATATGTCGCTTCTATTCCCTGCACATGCTCGCAGCATTTCATACATTGTTCGGCACTGTAGTGTGCAAACGCTTCTCTGCAAAACGTTTCCATTTCTTTTAAGGATGCACCAATTGTTTCTGCTGCCACGCGCCCTTTTATAAATCCCCAAACAAATTCAGACAGGTTCAGACACCACAATGTAGATCTGGATGGTACGGTGGAAGACGGAGAGGAATGTGGTCATGTTCAGTGATTATTTGATCAACAACCTATCGTTTTTCAGTGGATATACTTCGAATTATTTGTAATAATTGGGTTTTTGTGAATAACAGCAGCTACTCTGTAAAGCACACTGTCACTGCTTACTAACCACGGTCAAACAGGGACTGGAGACCAAAAATCTTCTTCAAGACACGGTTAATTTTCTGTTGATCGTTTGGACAACCCCTACTGTAGAAACACGTAAGTTGCCTTCCGTGTGACCTTTCTCACTCATCAGTTTGTTATCACCAAACTCACAGTGTTGAATTACCGCGCCCCACGAGAGAAGGACAGAGAGAGAGAGAGAGAGAGAGAGAAAGAGAGAGAGAGAGAGCTATGTTCAGACAAAGAGCGCAGGCAGGCGGGGAAATATTAGGAGCTTTGGAGGGAGAGGCCACGTTAGGGCATGCGCAGTGGAAGGTTTTTTTTAGAGTTACCACTCTCAAAAGTAGCTATAAGGTATCTAAAGCTCTACCGAGCTTTAGATACCTTATAGGGAATGTTGATTTAAAATATAGCGATAGAAATGTGAACGATCCGGCAAAAGTGGCTAGTATCTTTAACCAATACTTTTCGAGAATTGCTACCGATCTCACTAAGGGTCTTCAGCCACAAAATTCAACAGCCGACATTTCTCCAATTTTTTAGACACGCTGTTCGTTTCCGAAACTTCTTTCAATGAAATTCTCAAAATAATCGGTAAACAAAAAAATAAATATTCAACCAGCTTACATCAAAACGCTCCTTTCTTTCTGTACTCAAAATTCAAGTATTATATAGCTTAAGATAGGGATCACAGAATTTTGAAAACGTGCGCAGAATTCACTTCTTCCCGTAGCACGTTACAAACAGATTTTGACTGTGGACCACGCAGGGTATACGATTGTTTCTTAAGAGAGGTGATAAGGATTTTGGAAACAAAGGAGAAACTCGAAAATGTTACACTTAACTTCGTTAACTACGCATATAATATCATGTACTTAATTCAAGAACAATTTTTTACACTAGAACGCGGATCTTAATGAAACATCTAAAATTTTAACATTTTTTAGTTTATTTCGTTTAACTTTAGTTTTAATTAAAGTCAATTTATATTTTAATTTTTCTAATTTTATCCTTGTTTTAGACGTCTGACACAAGTGTTTTGAGCCTCCGTATATCCATTTGCCTCCCCTGAAGAAC
Source organism: Teleogryllus oceanicus (assembly GCA_964035755.1). Taxonomy (NCBI): domain Eukaryota; kingdom Metazoa; phylum Arthropoda; class Insecta; order Orthoptera; family Gryllidae; genus Teleogryllus; species Teleogryllus oceanicus. The sequence continues at coordinate 9,858,261 of CAXIVR010000001.1, forward strand.
ATACCAGAGGTTGTAGTTCACGAATTAGAATTCCCAATCAGACAAGTTTGAATTTTTGTTTTCATAAACCCCAAATTAGACACACTGTATGAGGGGCGTTCGATAAGTAACTTGTTTCGATATGAAAAACAATGATCTGAGTTTTGTAACTTACCTTATTTTTCGACATAATCCCCTGGAAGTCCAGCACACTTGACTCAACGTTTCTCCAGGTTCAAGGATCCCCTCTCTGAAGTGATTTTCTTCAACACCCACAAAATGGTCATTGACTATCTGGATGGCTTCTTCATTGCTGACAATTTTTTGTCCAGCCATAAAAGTTTTTAATTTTGGGAACAAATGAAAGTCCGAGGGGGCCAAATCAGGTGAACAGGGTGGATGTGGAAGCAGTTGGAAACGAAGTTCAGTCAATTTTTGCTGGGCGATATGGCTTGAATGTGCTGGGGCGTTATCGTGATGGAACAACACTTTTTTCTTGCTATTCCAGAACGTTTATCCGCGATAGCTGCCTTGCGTTTGTCCAGAAGTGATACATAGTATTTTCCATGAAAGTTTGAAGGTTTTTCCCTTTTCTAGGTAGTCTATAAGAAGAATACTTTTAGCATCCCAAAAGATTGACGCCATCACCTTCCCTGCTGATGGATTGCATTTCGCCTTCTTCGGAGCCGGTTCTCCTCTTGCAATTCATTGTTTTAACTGCTGCTGTTTTTTCTCGAGTGTAATGGTGAGTCCAAGTTTCGTCCATGGTAATAAAACGACGCAAAAAAATCCGCTGGATTTTGCTTGAATAGCTGCAGACACTCGACAGATGTTCTCAAGCGATTTCGTTTCATCTCTGCAGTCAGCAATAGCGGCACCCATCTTGCGCAAAACTTATTCATACTCAATTCATGATGCAAAATAAAATGCACTCGGTCATTTGAGATACCTGTGGCCTCTGCTAACTCGCGCACTTTCACTCGTCTGTCCGCTAAATCAATATCATGGATTTTGTCGATGTTTTCTGGTGTCACAGCTGTTTTTGGAGCCTCAGGTCTTGAGGCATCTTCGATGCTTGTCCTGCCTCGCTTAAATTCGTTGACCCAAAGTCTCACCATCTCATACGAAGGGCATGAATCACCCAATGTAGGCGCTATTCTTTCATGGATTTCTTTCGCGTTTTTACCTTCCATAAAAAAGAATTGGATAACACCACGAATTTCAGTTCTATCCATCTTTCACACTGACTCGCAAACGCTGTCCAAGAATGAGCTAGAGTGATAATGACTTGCAACAATGAAATTTTACCGTATATTGTTGTAGCTTTAAATTAAAACTCACAGAAGTTGATTTCGTCATCTCTTAGTTTGCGAACCAAGTTACTTATCCAACGACCTCCGTATGTTACATGACTTGTGAAGAAGAAAAGCAAGCTACAATTTCTGCCCGGTCCCCAACATATCTCAGTATTTCTCCTATTGTTTAAGAAACGTTTAAACAACCAATGGCGATGGAAGGGGTAATTGAGAACAATATGATTATTTTAACCGCTGAAAAAGTGGTGCGCTTCTTGATGTTTTAAGTCCCAAATGACTGAATAATTTATCTTCAACTACACTATTTCAAAAAATAAATAACATAAAAACAAAGTATGTATAATCACTGCAGAATACATGTTATCAACATGAAAAGGCGTCATTTTTCATTGAACTGAAAGTATCAAAAAACGTCTGAACTTTTGTTCGAGGTACCGCTGTATTATGTACAAAATGACTACGGAGAAATAAAAAAACTGCAAGGTCAACACACGCAAAGGTTTGCAAAACTTCGCGACCACATCCACGTCGGACACGTGGGCACGTGTCTGAAAGACTTCGTGGTTGCAAATCCACATGGCGCGGGACTCATTTGCCAAGGTAATTATTTTCATACAAAGGTTCAGTATCTTTAAAAACACGATGTTGCCTCCAACCCCTCCGTGTTCCGTCAGTTCACGTTTTGTCTGCCTTCATGCTTATCTTTTCACATTCTCGCCTGTATATATACAAACACACTATCCTTTTTTGGCGTAATCCTTCCGACTATTCAGCTGCTTTCCACTTCACTTTTTTTCGTTCACGCTTACCGCAAACATTTCGTGTCTTACCAGATTATTCGCCGTAAGTGCCACTCTTCAAGCACAATGTTCCTGCCAATCATCTCCAGCGGAGGGTCCTGATTTTAGATTGTGGCGAAATCAGCAAAATAATTTTTGTACACAATTACAGTTAATGTATCATCATTCTAGTTGGGTCTAGAAAATGGATATTCATTTCTTAGGTAATTGCTTTTTGCGATACAAGTTACATTGTGGCAGAGGGCGCTGACAAGACGACTCCTTTGCATTTAGTTCTCTTGACTCGAATGTATTCAATTACTGGTTTTCTGCAGCATTATCATTTAAGTTAATTAGTAATGATATTAATTTACAGGTGTATAGTCAGTAATAATGGATTGTGCGCCGTTTATACCAGTTACTGCCGCATTATTATTAGTTTTTCTTCACTTCATTTTGAGACTTGAATCGTAGTTCGTAATACTTATATTGCGTGGAATTATGATTTGTCGTTCAATTTATTTTTGGCTTATTTTTATATTAATTTAATTACGTTTACTAGTTATTCTGTTTTGTTTGTTTTTAAAAGTCTTGGTAAAGCAAAATAATTTGATTAATTTAATAATTTTACGATTTCCGTTTCATTTAAATTTCCTCATCAATGCCGCATTTCCGAGTTTGTTATCAAGTTTTAAATATATTTCTAACAAAAATATTGGTGCTGTGTTAAATTACAATTTTATTAAGTAATTAAATTGACATATTTTTACCATTTAATAAAATACTTAAACTGGTACACTTTTCTTCTTCCTTATGAGTGATGCTTCTAAAATGACATTTGTCGGTACAATTGGATAGTTCCGCTACGCGCAATACGGATTCGCACAGTCAATTAGTTTGGTGTTTGATATCACAAAAATTTAATTTCCAAAATACAGCAACACCTAGTAGGGTTCCCTGCTTTTGTGTGACACTTCGGGTCAAGAAGTTTCAACAATATGACAATAATTCTTGCATGGTAGTGTCTTCATTTTTGATTGTTTGGGATGCTTCTAAACAATCTACAATTCGCATTCAGACTATTTTTAGTACTTTTCGACAAATTACCTATTAGAAATCTAAGATGTAGACATGATACATACAATATAAAGATAGTTATAGAATCAACTGTTACGTAACAGATTGTTGACTCATCGCAAAATTCGAAAGACTTCTGGAAACAGAGTGCACATAATCTTCGATACAAACGCTGTTTGATTCAAAAATATTGTGTGAGTAAACGACTATAACAACTGATAACGACTATAAGTCTGATACTTCAGAGAGAGTAAATTAGATTCCTCCATAGGATGTGGTAACCAACTTGAGGATCCATAGTAGAAAGACGAGCAGGGAAAACAGGAAAACGCCAATAAAATCTGCCACTCACCAGCTGGGTCCATCAAATACTCTACACGAATTTTCCAAAGTTGAACCCAGATACTGGATCTTAACACACTTCCGAGGTACTGAAATCATCTTCAGAATATAAGCAAACATTTGAATAGCCCGTGGGAAGCAGCCGACAACCGATCGTGAATCCAAGAAGAAGCGAGGAAGTAGTATCGTAGATGCACTGCACCAGGAAAATCTCTCCGCACTGAGCGGAATCAGGGATTTTAAAGTAAAACTGCATTTGTGTTTTTAGGAACCTGATCACAGGAAAACACGTGATGGAGACACCATTATGCCTCAAACCATGCCAACACTTTTTATATATATATATATATATATATATATATATATATATATATATATATATATATACACATATATACATACACGCAAACACACACTTATATAAGTCGTGCCAAATGTTTTATATTTTTTAGCGATGTTAGTCAAAATCGTGTTTAATCTTAGGTAGTAATTGTTTCTTTTTTCATATACACCAATAAGTACATTTTGTTATTGTGAGTGTTCATTGTATTCCGTGTTACTCTCTTGTTTTTTCCTTAGTAAATTAACGATCACTTTTTGTATCACTGATGAGGCCTACAAATCAACAAACGAAATGTGCGTAGACTTAACCCGTGTCGAAACAGAAACTACAAACTTTATATATTAAATACATACTATGTTTCGTGAAACAGATGTGTTTGTTCTGGTACAATTTGAGCCAGTATTTATGATTCATGCCATTAAATTAAATTCGTCATTACCGAACCCTGAGATCGACTAATAAGGAGGCGATTGTTTCTTCTAAAATCGAAACAACGGCAAAATACCTCATTCTTAAAATGTAGTGATCATTTAAAAGTAGAATTAAATACAGATCAGTATTCCAGTGCTGAGAATATTTCTCTCAATCCGGGCCACATAAGTAATTTCGTAAGCAGGCAGGTGGTGATGTATGTACACAAGAAGTAAGATCCGGAGTTTTGTAGCAGCTCTGCCCAGAATGAATGTATATAGATACAGAATGTGTGGCCGGTTTGAAACCGGTCACCGAGTAGTGTAAAGTGACCTGTCTGGACAATGGATTACGGATCGTCCTTGACGGTGGGCAGAATAATATATCATGTATTATGATATCAGTGGCTAAGTCTTTTCGCCATAGCTGTAAATGGATAAATGATTTTGTTGGGTATGTGAATAATAATAAATGATTTAAATAATAATGGATAAATTGTGGAATAATACGCAGGACAAGCGGGAGAAATCCGAGAAAATCTGCCGCAAACTACTTGATCCATCACAAATTCCACACGAGTCTAGGAGGATTAGAACAAGATCAGGTCTTCGTCCATTCTCCCTGATCCATTTAGCGAATGCTGAGATGACCCCTTGTTTTGCTTCTGGTCATAAATGTGGCTCCACTCTGCGCATGTTTTTTGAGCTCTTTTTGCTGTTTGTTATAGGAGTAGAGCCGAGGTGTTTTTTATTATTTTGTTAGAAATTGTAACAACTCAATCTGTAGTTAATTTACCGATACAAATAACTTTGTATATCTCGGGAACGAAAATATTTTCAAATGCTACTAACCTCACCTTTTTGGTACTTTTATTCATCGTTCAACCATTTATGGTAAAAAGATGAGCAAGATATTCCACATCTCATGAAAACGTGCGCAGATTGTACTTCTTCCCATTTGTCACATACAGTTTTACTGATCTTTGACAAAATACATCAAATGAAAGGTGAGCAATGTGACCGTTACGTCGCGGGTCATCGTGGACGGGGGGCGGTAGGGAGAAGTTCGTCACGGCCCTCTAGTGTTCGCATGACGCGCGAGCCGCCGCGCCAGCCGCCGTGAGCGTGGAACGACCAGCGCCCGCGCCCGCGCCCGCGTCCGCGCCGCCGCAAGAAATGATGAGTCACTAGCTCGTTGACTTTTGCGCTGGAGGCCGGCCGAACAAAAAGTTAGCAGAAAATGTTATCCAATTAGAGAACAGTTCTACAAGCTTCCCAATTCGGGAACCACATAAAATGTCCTCAAATCCACTGGCGAGTGGGACCAGCGAGTGGGACTTCAGCTCTAAGCCAGCATTTCGGTCTCTTTGCAAGTGACTTTGACTGGGAGGTCGTAGGATTCGACACTAGACACTCGACGGGGGAGAGTTTTCAACACAAGAAAGATAACTTAGTCGAATGCAGCCACACCGCTACATCCCGCGATAATACTTTTACTACACTAACGGAGTAATGACCATAGTTGATGTGCCCGGAAACCTCTATCAATCCATAGGTGAGTGGGGAGATAAAGGAGAGTAGTGGGCGTTGGGATACATAAGCAATCGTCTATTGTTCACCACCCGATCGGCGACTGTCCATCTTACATTCCTCACCGTTTGTCTGAGAAGAATCCATGGCGTGGCGGTAATACTATTCATCTTCCATCTTAGGGTAACGATGTCCACTTCCCGATTGATCCTTATTACTTTCCATGGACCTGGATTCGCGGATGGAAATTTGTTTCACGAGTTGCTCAGTATGGCTTACAGTGCAATTCCCTAATTCAATTTTACCAACGAATAATTCTGTGATCCTGCGATTGCCCATGGATTTTAGCTGTCCTCTCATCAATTATTTCCTATGGCCTTTTCCTAAGAAACGCTTTATTTCTGCGCTTCATGTTGGGAAGGGACTCTGAAACTCAAGAAAGCGTGCGCAGATGATTTTCTCCCGCATACGTCACATTCAGTTTTTTTACTAAATAAATAAATAAATGTTTTGATGGTTTCTTTTCTTTTATAACACCCAGAAAGTTGCTCTTATAGGAAGACGAATAAATATTTCAAAGAAAAATTTACTTTTTGGATACAGACGAAGAAAAACGCAAATTTGTGAATTGACATAATGGTGGTGCAAATTACGACAGCCCTATATCGCGAGTGGCTCTCCAATTGCGCCCGATTTTAGGCTCTCAGGATCTTCACCTCCAGCCAGCCGTTAGATTTGTAGTGTATTCGCTGTTCATAAATGAGGGTAAAGAACTTCCGGGCGTACCAAGGCGCATTGAATGTTAGAGATGCTTATAAAGTTTAAGTGACACACAGGGTGCAATGAAATTGAAAAATTGCGGTGAATACCTTCTACTAGTATATCTGCTTCTGAGGCCAAAACGGCAAAAGAAATATTTATTGCTAATATTATGAAGAATGTGCTGGTGCTGTCCCCCCTAAATTGTCCCATTATGTATATTCTGGAGATCACTTCAACCCCCCAGAAGAGTGATCAGTTAAAGCACCGGGGTTTAACTCCCGGACAATCCACCAGCAATTTTTGACGGGAAAAGACGGTTCTTGGTGACTTTTCTCGCTGTACTTTGTTTCCTCCCTCTCATTCTTCCACTGTCTCATCAGTCAAAGCACATCAAGGATATTGCCCCTATCCTTCAAACCATTTATCATAGATATGGTTGAAAAAGAATTGGGCTCTGAGGACAATGTAATAAATGTCGCCGATTGCCCACCGCCCACTGCTTCGATGCCCATCGCCCCGCGCGCGTTGCCCATTGCCCGTCGCGTCCCCATTGCGTTGCCCGTCGCACATCCCCTTCGTCCTTCAGCCCCCGCTCACTTCCCGCTCCTGCGGAAAGCCAAGTATCAGAGGCCATTTTTGAGACACGATTTATCATTTTCAAATATAAACTCATCATATGATCTACCAATGTTTTCAATGAATAGCACAATATTATGTATTGTGTTATGTAAACCCCCGGCAGGGAGGGGATTTACGCTTTTATGTCCTCTCCTTTAATAGACGAGTCATCACAAGGGTAGTTTGCCTTTATTTATTTATTTATTTATTTAGTCGAAAAGCAGTGATATCTGTATGTGACGTATGGGGGAGAAAATCACTGCGCACGCTTTCTTGAATTCCTGAATCCCTGGCCAACATTTTAACTATAAATAGTTGAAAGATAAAAAAACTTTTAAAAAATTAATAATAATAATAATAATAATAATAATAATAATAATAATAATAATAATAATAATAATAATAATAATAATACGAACTACAGATATGATTTTTCTGCATTGCTAACAATGTAACTCACCCTCAGCTCTACTACCACTACAAACAAAAGGAGAGCTCCCATAACATGCTTCCCGAAAGCAAAATCCTTTGTTTTCGGGAAGCACATAAAAGGAATCATGATCATTGGGTGTTAATGAGAGGTGAATGGTGATGAAAGCAGTCAACCATGCCCCAATCGCGCAGTGAAAACCATATCTAACGAGAAACTTGAACCCGCAGTAATCCTCTTTGCGTGCATGGACGCTGCTTCACGTTCCAACTCCGAAGATGACGGCATGTTAGGCATATTATATTAAACAAGCACAATTGAGTAACCCATGGCAACTATATTATAGCAGTAAATACAATGGAAGGAACAGAAATCAATTATGTGCGGTGAAAGTTCATTGAAACGTGCTTGGAAATGTTTATATCAAAATTGGTTCCCGTTACAGATGCCAAAGCGCGAAGAAAACTTAATGTTGCCTATGTAGAAATGAGGTTTATTAGACAGAAAAGGAACCAACGTATATTGATCCCAGCTAATAGTATTCAACATAGTTTGCCAAGATTTCCAAACAACTTTAACAATATGTTGAATGTCATCGGATGTACGATTCGTCTGTGTCTCTTGGGGAATCGCCAGATTGCATAAAACGGTAAAGTTGTTCTCACACCCTCTTCCCAGATAACCCCTTTCACTTGTGGATACCCAATTAGGCATAGTTCGATTGCATCCCGGCCCGTGTTTTGGGACGGAACAAACAAAGAAGAAGCAAACGATGGAAGACGATGTACTAGTTTAGTTTCCATTCATGAGAAATCACCCAGAACATAGAAACCTCGAACACAGACGAAGGTGGCAGAATCTTCGGAAATGTTCATGTTTTCTGAATAAAATATAATTATTTAATTCTGCATATTTTAACAGAAGACCATCGCTCCCGTTTTCTCTCCTCCTTGGAGCAATCCACGGTATAACGGTATAATTACCAATGACATAAATTGAGAACATTCAGTACCGCTGAATTCCAAACAAAGAAGCTTTCCTCACGCTATCTGATCAGTATAAAAAAAGAGTAACGCAAAATGGACAAAGTTTTTTGGAGCAGTTGTTTTTTTCTCTTTCATGTTCTTCAAAGATGAATGTGAAAGGGCGATCTTGGAAGCAGTGATTCCTCGACGAGCTCTTCCTTATACTTTGGAGAGAAACCGAACGGGATGCAATGAGGCTATACCGTTTTGGGAAGGTAGGTAAAAGGCTTAGGAAATTTGATAGCTTGAAGCAATTGGGATACGTCCGTCTCTCGACCAGTGCGTGTTATACCGGCAGTTGAGTCACGAAAGCTTTCACCTCACGTGTAACAATACGATAAGAATGTGAACAATGCCCCAAGCTTGTCGTAGCTCCATATGTTTCTGTTCAAATCTGTGTTACACTGAACTGCAATTTGCACTTATTAGAGCTGTACCGCTTTACTTAAATGAAAGATGAATCAGAATTAATTGGCTTAATGCAACCGAGCATTAGTTTATAATTAATATATATATATATATATATATATATATATATATATATATAGGTTTGATATGAATATCACAATAAACGAGTATCGATTCGTTTTGATGTTACATCAAACGTAGCAACCAATATTTTTGCTATGACGGCTCCAGAGATTTTTTTTATTTCAGTTCATAATGTATTAACTACTCGACCTTAAAGGTGTTTGTGTTGACAACAACGATCTTTACTTTTGATTTGGTGTGAGCATCAAGAATTGTAATTATTTTGGTTTAACATTTACGATAAATGATCGCAGTTTTTTAAATTGTTTGAATCTAACATAGAAATTAAATTAATTTTTAAATAATAAATATTTGAAGTTATTTGTTAAGAATTCTACTTTCTTAAAATAGTGCCTAGAAAATAGTGTAATGAATTCTTATTAACAGGGCATCATTATCAAGCTCACTTGAGTGAGAGCATTATTCAGCTGTTAGCGTAATGTAGATAAAAGAAACGGCGTACCTAAGCCATTCTTTTAATAATAGGTAGATATTATCATAATACATAAAATAAAATATAAAATGGAATGGGTGTGTCGCGCGATTTTCTCTGTCTCCCCTCTGGTTGCAAAAAGTCGAATACCGCTGCTTTGGCGGAGGGGCGAGGACGGGGGAGGATCTCGGCCGCACACGGAAGTGGTGGTCGGGCGCGGGGGCACTCGAGGCCAATTGAAACGGCGCGCCTCTGCCTCGCGCGCACAATGGGCTCTGCCCCTCCCCCGCCCCGCCCACGCCCCGCCGCCGACCGACCGCGTGCCGTCGCAGACATCATAATAATTGTTTTTGTTGGTCGACAGCATTCAGCGCGGCGCACAATTGCTGTCAGCTTACTGGAGTTTAGCGCGCGCGCTCCGGACGGGGCGAGTCACGGCCCGGGCGCCCCAGGCGGGGGACCTGCGGAGGAGCTGGGGGCCAGAGCGGGGGCGGGAAGAGGAACGGGGACTGGCTACGGGAGCGGGGAGATGACGGAGGCAGTGATGGTAGTGGTGGCAGCTGGTTCGGGGGGGGTTACAGATCAAATTGGAGCTGAGGCGGTGAAGGGGGGAATTGGGGGGGGGGGGGGGTAAAGCAGGTGTTGAGGTAAGCAGGAGCGGGACGGGGGATATCGGGGGGACTGGGGGAATCGGGGTGGCGAGGGCAGCAGCGTGGGGCGGAGCGGGGCGGGAGGGGGAGGCAAGGGGGGGGAGAGGGAAGCAGGAGCAGGGGTGCGGGCGGGGGCGGAGTCAACGGAGCGGGCGGTCAAGACCAGTTGCAGCAGCGCACGCCGTGCGCAGAGGTCGCTCGCCGTGCGACGCACATATTTCTCCATCGTAAGCGCGGTAAGCCGGTTTAAATAGCGTAAGCAGATGCGGTGGTAAACGTTGCGCGCTGGGCCAAGTCCTGGAAGTTTTCACTTTTGTGATACTGACATAGACAGAAAATACAAGACCATTATGATTTTGCTGCCATATTCCACTTGCACCGTATCCCATGTGCACCTTTTGCCATTTCTAGAACTATAGCTCGCTTCTAATGTATCCTATTTTCTCCGAATCCAGTGTACACCACATCCAGTGTGCACCGTATCCAGCGTGTATCTATTATGTAGAATATTGAGATGGCATATTACCCAATTTACACCAAATCCAGTTTTCGCAGAATCATATAATTAAAAAAAATCATTAGGTTATTTTTCCAAAAATTTCGCCGTCATTTTTCAAAAAATCATTATAATCGTTTAACGTTTGTAACATTTTTACATTTACACATCTTTTTTCTATGGAAAAGCAAAAATATGCATTGTTCAGTGGTATAATAAACATATATGAAAAACATTTATATCAAATATCAAATAATACCTCAACTGATTACACCTGAACATTTGACAAACTTAAACCAAGAGATAGAAGATAGGTTGACAAAATATGTACTACACTACTGTTTGCAAAACGCTCACCACCACAGATTAGAAACAAGATAATACACGAATGATTAGAATTACAGAATCTGATATCTGACTTAAGATTCAGTGTATATAGACGACGAGACATGAAATCAAAGAGGTATGCCCCTGATGAATTTCCCTCTACAATGTTAACTGAAGAGTCTATATAGCTGTAACAGTGAGTGCTGATGGACCTTCAGGAACTAACTGCGAACCATCCGCATCCCAGACATGTTTTATGGGGACATGACAGGGGAACCGGAGGCAATGGTATACCCACTCTCACAGAATATGGGCGATGCCTTGTGCGGCCAAATCTGGCTTTTCACAGCTTGGACAACCATCGCTGGACACTTGACCAATCCTGGCGTCGAGGCGTATCCGCTGTTATCATTGGTTTTGCTCCAAGTTTCAGACACGTCCCCCTTCCTCCCCTCGAAGATTTTCCTCCTAGTTATCTCAAAGGGGCGGAGCAATTTCTGAGGTCAGTGACGCTGCCTCGCTAACGTGAGCAGGGGGTAACAGGAGAGGGAGGGGTGAGAGGAAGTAAGAGGAGGTAACAGGAGAGGGCACAGAAACGAAACGGATTGGTGCGCGCGGGCGCAGGGATCACTCCGCCAATTGCACTGGACGTTGGCCTGAACCCCGTGGACGCTGACGAACTAAGGGGCAGCGGGTCACGGGAAGGAGCTGTGACATTTTTATCGAGTTCTTTACCATGAAAATGAAGTCTAATTTATGGTATCTATTTTTGTGAGAAATTTGTGTCAGATTAAATTAATAGTATTGAAAGTTTTGTTTCTTACAAACTATTTTAAAATGCTAATGGTTCTAAAGCAAGGAACACTAACTATTACATAATAATTTTCGGGAAACACAATATAATGCATTTACATAATATACACATTTCCTATCAAGCAAATTGAAATTCATGTTCACGTATTTAAAAACTTGTATTTTGACATTATTACGCCTTTATTAAGGAAATGCAAGCAATACACACATTTTATTACGCATTATGAAATGTAATCGCCCATTTTTCTATATGAGCAGGTGCATGCAAACAGTGATTTCGTTAATCAATTAAAAATCACTGCCGGCTGTCCCAAGTAGATTATCATTGCAAAATTGCTATTGTTAATATTGTTTAGACTATTTGTAAAATTGATGCAATTTTATAGTGATAATCGGTGAAAAGGAACTAGGGAACCTCTCATTAGAAATATTTCGAAAATATAATTGTCTTATTCTTCATATATTTTGCAAAAGTTGCTATTTTTCTGTTACACTGCTGAGAAGATTATATCTATCCCTTCCCAGTGATATTTTATTTATTTATTTATTTAAGGTAATATACAGGCAACAGTACAAATCTGATATGGCCTGAATAGGCGCTAACATAATTAATTATTTTCAACATATCACATTGCATATATTAATAGCAAAATTGTAATAATTGATATCTTTAATAAATAGCTAATAATATAAACAGAAAATTTTTAATTTTTTACACTGAAGTTAAATATTTTCTTAAATATTTTTGAATAACCACGTAGTAAAAAAAGAATAAATTTGAACACCTTAAAATGTTACGAATCAATGTAATTTTCTTAAAACAAGCTGTTAAGAAAGAAACAAAAACTTGTTTGAATAAACTTTAAAGAGATTGAGTATTTAGTTAAAAAATTTCAATTCGGGACAATTTTCCAATTAAAATATTTAAGCGGAACACAGTGTTTCCGAATCGTATTATCTTTCCAATTTATGTTAGGTTTTTGTATGACCCCCAGAAACAGTTTCTGGAGTGTTTAGTTCGATTCAAGAAGCTCTCTCGCAATTCAAACATCCGGAAACCTTGACACGGTTATCGATATTGAAGTAAGAAACGGTTTTTATTCACAGGAAACACACCGTCCTTGTTTTCTAATGATTAATTGTGAAATAATTTTAGCCATTGTAAGATATACGCATGACAAATAATTTGTGCTCATAAGATCCCAATACTTGAATGCATATCGAACCTGAAAATACATTTGGTTTTAGATCAACACGGAAAACACAAGAGATTCAATGAGATCACAAGTTCTCAAATCTGAAAACTTAACTACAGTCTTTATTATTTTCACGAAATGAAACTATACCTTCTTTAATAATAAAAAAGAACTGTGTATTGTGCTCAAATATCTTGTCAATTACATAGTGAATATTATTCGCAAAATTTTCTGAAAATTTGTATAAAAGTCAGTTAAAATATTTTTTATTAATTACAAGATTAAAAGAGTAAAAACAGTAAAAAATGACAAATTTTAAAATGAAATAAATGACAAAACAGTGTTACATCAAAAACGCAAAATTAGTTATAAAAGGCATGTTAAAAATCATCCCCTTCACGCGTATTAGATTTATAAATCCATAGCTAAGAAAGTTTAAAGAGTTTGCGGAGGACAGTAGCCAGTATCTCCTCTATAGTCGATAAGCTATGCCTTCTTCGGCTCTTTCGTTATCGCAGTGCACAGGAGCATGCTTTACAGTAAGGTCTGTTCTTCATTTCTGGGGGATAGGGGGTGGGTAACTGCACGAGATGTCTGTGCGAGAAGTGGCAGTGCCCGATCCGAAGGTGAACAACAATTCTTGCCTCGGGCTTAGAGCCACGGGATGACCACGACAAGGGTCTTATGATCCTTGTGAGTTTGAAAAGAGTTCTGCCACTCTGTTTGCACTCAAAACGCAACGTTGGATAAAATCTTGGTAGTAAGAGTAGATAATACCATAAAGATGTCTTTCTGGCTTCCTCGAGGCCAACTTTACTACCTAGTCAGAGGTTTAATTTCCACGTATCCCCACGTGGCCAGGGACACAGGAAAAAACGTAATTCAAATGATGGAGAATTAAGCGATATCTTCGATGTATTTGATGTTGGATATATGATGTCAAAGGTTTACTAGGAGAGAAAGAGGAAATGGACGACAAGGCCGTAGCTTCCTGGGTTCGAAGGGCCGCGGGTTCCGCCTCGGACATAGATGTGTGTTCGTGATGTCCTTACGTATTCTCCCTACAAAAACAAAATTAACAAACAGGAAAAACATAAAAAACAACAACCAACATATATATACAACAAACAAAGAAAATTTCACATATTTGAATTGTGACTTTCAATAATCGTTGCCTAATAAAACCTAAGAACTTTATTTCCCTGGGTAAAATAGTATTACAAAACGGAAATTTATTCAATCAAAAATGAAATTTTCATATATGGTCAGCTAATTCGATTATTATTTATAACTTAATATTCAACTCTCTCAGAGATTTCCTACAATATTGCAATGATATTCATTGTAGCCAATACATATTTTATTCACACTTTCTCTATTTCGTTGGTAAAATAAACATATTTATTAAACTGAGTACCACTGAATTTAATAATGTTCTTTCATTACAATATTTCCATAGTTTTTTAAGCTGAGGAACAGTGACGGAAAATAATTGGCCTAATATTGAGTTAAGACTTCATTAAATATTTTACTATATTTTACATTCTCGAATGCAGCACTACAGAAACAATGATATCAAGTAAAAATGGTATTTAGGGGTTTTGAAGGAAAATTCGGCTTTTGAAATCACGAACTCCAAAAAAATATTTCCGAAAAGACTCTGCGAACATGTATTTATTTTTAGACTCGTTGTAGGAAAAGGACCTGTGTACGCATGGTACCGCAAAAAAATTAAAACATTACTGACTTCTAAATCAATGTATTCTTTTTCAAAATTGATATTATACTAGCAAGTTCATTGGGATTCTGAATCCAATGATATTCCAATATTTCTGGAGGGTATGTTACATTATGCTCATATTGCATTATTGAAACTTTCTGAAAAGAACTCTTTCTTTTTTACTTTACACTCTTCATTCAGATACACTATACCGTTATTACAAATACTGTAGTAAATGTCACCTTTTTATTAATATCTCTGGGATTTTCAACATTACAATTACTAATCTGTTTCAATTTCTCATGAACTCTTTACTCTTCTTCTCGGTATAACTAATTCTACAAATGAAGTTATAAAAATTGTATAAATGTTTTCCAAATTTAGAAAATTGCTTTGCAGTGAAAGCATACAAATTTTCCGTGAACGCATAATCTAAATTTTCTCATATATTGACTGCACTTTCTTCTTAGGAGTAGAAAGTTACGTAATGCTACGCGAAAAACGGCGATTGTCTGCAGAAAAACGCATATTACACGGCCTAGTGACGAAAAATGGATAAATCCACTTGCTAAATTTAGAAAAAAAATCCTCCAAATCGTGGTGTAGCCAGAATCCATGTTTTGTGGGTGGTTGATAGCAAAAATCGACTGACGGTAAAATGTCTGTCCGTCCGTCCCTGAACAACGCTAGCGGCTAAACCGTTCAGCCGATTTTCACCAAAATTGATACTCCCAATCGATCTGGCTGATGTCGTAGCGCCTTGAATTTGAAACCGATATTCAATTAGGGGGGAATTACTTACATGAAGCCCCTGAGACATTTTCAAATGTTCAAACAAATGGCTCCATAATTTTTATTACATTTTATGGTTGGATAGTGGGAAGTGCATTTAAGAGAATATTGCAGGTCTCTTGTTCGTTGAAAACTGATTTTTCGTAAGTATTCCTACAAGTAAAATATTGAAATTTGAGATTTTTCCCTTGATGAAACTTTTTCCTTAAAGATAAGATTTTAAATAAGATCATTTGCAATTTTTCGAAACTTTTAGTATTTTCAGCATAAGTTTCCGTGAAAATACGGGTGAGAAAGTACGCGCTGTTTCAGCATCACTAGTATTCTTTAAAACTGTCCTACTTCTAGACATTAGGCTCTTCTAAAACCCTAACGAAAAAAAATATATTGAAACGATTATGTTCTATTTAGCATAGGTTTTATTATATTTAACTACTTTTCTAAGTGGCAACTGAAACAGAAACTGCTTTAGCCGAATGGTTAACGTCATAGGTACGCTGTCAGCTTGCTAACGTTGTGAGTTCAAATCCAGAAGGTGATTTTTTTCTTCTGTTATGGTGTGATTTCAGTAGTAATATGTCCAATATTTTGTAATTAATATTAATTTTCGAAAAGACTTAAGGGCCGTAAAAAGGGCCAGTTTTGTCGTCCATCAGTACGACGACCAGAAGCCTCCGTTCTGTACTATCTGACCGAGGCGCTGGTCGTCCTATTTTCGAGGAACTCTATATATTTTTGAAAATTGAAACAAGTTAACTTTTCAAAACTACAAAATTGAAAATAGAGATCTTACTGTTTGAAAACTCTTTTCCCAATTCATGTAATAGTATAATATTGCGGAGCAGTGACATTAGAGAAGAAAGTATGTGCTGTTGTAGTACAACTACTTCGTTGTTTACATTATAAGCATTATAATTTCTTTAAGAAGCAATCAATCAACTATTTGCAGATAATTAAAATATTGTTAGCATTATATCATTCAAGTTTAGGTTACAAGTTTTCATGACTAACGAATACAAATTTGTCCGGAAATTCTCTTAGTTGTGTTAATTGGTTTTAAAAATCACATAGTTATTTCCTTAATACTACGCGGTTCTGTATTTCAGACTGGTGTTTCACGACGAGGTACAGTTCAGTCTTATCGCGTAATGTGGAGATCACCTTAAAGATATGGGAGGGGGGCAAGATAGCAGTTCGCAGGATAGAAGCTACTTCGCGAGCCCTACACAAAAGACATTCGAATCGAAATATTTCTAACTAGAATCAATAGTATCTAACTAGAATAGTATCGCGCTGATGATTCCACATTCTTATCAAGAATGTGAGTTTGCTGTAACCTGAAGTAAATGTTGTACATCATAAGAACAATAAATTTCAAGATAGAATTCATTCTACAACACCCCTCATCGGTGCTGTAAGGTACCTCTGTGATAGCTCCGTGGATTAAACGCGTAGTAAATAGAGGAATGGACGCCAGATCAAATCCTGCCGAATATGTATTTTTTTACCTGATGCCTGGAGCACATTATTCACTATCATCACGAGAGAGACATTCCAAAATTCTTGCAAGGAGGAACAAACTTGTTTTTGTAAACGATAATGTGATTATATTAGGATTGTGTGCTGGTATCTTGCATTTCAAGCAATGTGACGAAACGAAATTTGGAAGAGATAGCTAAAATATTAACAGTGTCTCAATTGCAATATCATTATCATATTTTTATGTAATCGTTAGAAATAATATGAAAAAGTCTGTACCAAGTTGTATAATCACTAGTAATTTACATATTTAACAGTTCTAGAGATAATCAGAATCCTTAACAAGTCTGTGGTTTATTATAAAATTTTGCAATAAAGGTAATTTCTTCGTTCTTTTATTAATTGAGAAAGGAATATGTCTTTTTTATACGTTTAACAAAGTTCCTTAGAGACTATTACGAACTCATTAAAATTACCATTTTGTGTTTGTGCCTTTGTGATAAATGCTAACAGAACGCATCCCTTAATTGTTTGTAACAATTGATAATTTTATTTCTTTTATGGTCTTCTTAAAATTTTTAATGTAAGTCTTCGGTAGATGGAGCCACATTTCAAAATGTATGAACTCCAAAACATAATAAATTACGATTTGACGTGGTCATGAGAAAGAAATCAATATTTTTTTATTATTATCTTAATTCTTAAATAAACAATGTTTTGATACGGCTTATCTTTAGTGCGGGGTAGACTGAGACTAAGTGGCGAGCATTCAATCAGTCCCAATTTTCACAAAGAAAATAAGGAATTTTAATTATTTAGTTATATCCAATGATTATTCGCCATGCTTGTGTAGGTGATCAATGCACAAATCACCTGTCATTTAGTCTCAATATAGGAAAAACAAGGAACAAATATTTCGTATTCGTAGATTATAAAATTCATAAATATGATAACGGAGTTAGATAAATAAATATATTATCATGAAAACATCAGTTGCCCTAATATTGCATTTTCCAGAAATTGTACTGCTTGAGAACGAATATGTTTAGAGAATATGATTTCTATTACGTCTTAAATGTTACTCTAAGAGAAAATGGAGAAATTACAGAACAAATATTTCGTATTCGTAGATACATTAAGGCTTGCAGATTACTGAAAGACCAATAACTCTCTCTGTAGCTGAAATCGTTTGACACCGGGTGTTAAATCGGAGGTATTGAGGATCGAGTTCTGCGCGATGCCTTTTTTTCTTCTGTTCCGCGGTCTGTTTTACCTAAGTCTGAGAATTAAAAGATAAGAATGTTTGGCGGAAAATACGTGTATTTATTTATTGCTTATAAGATCTTTGCTGAACTTTTATACTATATAATGTGAATTAGTTTGATACCGCTTTATTACAAATATTTATACAAATATGTATTTATTTATATTTAGTTAGTAAGAATTTAACCTAACCTCGCTTGGAATTAAGGTAGTGAACGTTTTGACATACATTTTGCATTCACTTCCAAAAAAGTTTGTCACAACTCTGTCACTTTTTATGGGAAATGAAATATGAGGGAAATGTTTATCCCGTTCGTTAGTGATATCCATATTGTGACCTGATAACCGTATTAATTGAGTACTAAAGATGTAATTCCCTTCGGACAGGAATCAAACCCGCATCGTTCGATTTACGACCAGTTGCTCTGACCACTGAGCTTCCGAAAAATGCGTTTTACAGTTGGGTTCTTGGGCTCGTGTATTCCCACGCATTTGATATTTGTCACCGCTGTCATCATTTACGTAAGTCAATATGAGGAAGGTTTGGACCTTTAAGTAATTGATATCAAAGTTGTGACTTTTACACAACGTCGTGCCCAGATTGTGACAAATTACTCGTTTTTTCTTGATTAGATAAATACATTCATATTTTGCAATAAGAATCATTTATGTAAAAATAAACTCACCTTGAAATGACAATCAGTAATGCAGAAAATTCTCAGTACTGTTTTTTGTATCTCACCTTTTGGAACTGCTGTAATACGTTTAGATGGATTTTGAACTATGATAATTCGTTATCTCAGCACAAAACAAAACTTGTACTTCTCGTTTTTACTTTCTCGTATACGCACGAATATACGTAGTATACGTAGTATATTCGTATGTGACGTATATACGTAGTATATTCGTGCGTATACGTAGTATAGAAAAGTTATGTAATACAGCGGAAAATCGATTTCGCGATTACACGTTTGGTTACAGTATACGCGTTACACGTAATACACGTTTTGGAGTCGAAAAAGTGGTTTTATTCAAACCGTCCGTCCATCCGTCTGTGATCACTACTAGCGCCTAAACCACACGTACGATCCTTTCCAAATTGAAGAAACCCCTGTTTTTCTGGCTGTAGTTGAAGCTTGGAAATTTTAAAAATCTTTGAAATTTGGGGGTACTTTACATGAAGCCTTTCGGACATTTTCAAAATTTTCTCAAAAACGGCTCCTAATTTTCTGGAAAGAATAGAGTAAAATACACTTGGAAGGATGACATAGTTCCAATTTTCATGGTTAACTCTGAATTTTCGAAAATTTTAAAAGTTTGAACATTTTGGGGCGTCTTCCTACAACTACAAAATTGAAAACAGATTTGTCTTTGAAATGGAATTTGTTGTCCATAATTCGTTCTTGCATAACAATTATGTAGGCTTTCTTGAAATGATGGCATTTTTCGTGCAAAAGTGCAAGCAATATTTACAATTTTAAAGAATGGTTTGAAATGCAAAACTGCAATGAAACCGTTTTTCTTTTCTTACTATTAAAACGTTTCAAAACCGATTTTGCGAAATCGTACTTTTTACTGTTTCTTTCGTTGCAAGCAACATTCCTGTCTTAAGCTAGCAAAACTCAACAAGTATCACTCGTCAACACATCCTAATATGTAAAACATTGTATAAGTGACTGCGGGAAGTGACGTCATGTAGTTCAGGTGCTTGTTTGAAGAACTGGAAGACTCGAGTTCACGTCCTGGCCTGTTCATGCAACTTTTTATTTTTGACTATGTGTGAGATTTTAATTAATACTTTTCCTTTTTAATAATTTAAGGTATGCATTTGCGGTTGTCGTTTGAGTTTTCAAAACGAATGATGTAGTAATAGTGTAACATTTGTTATATATTAAGAAAACATTACCAATAACACGAGAAAATAAGAGTTTATTTTTATATAAATGTGAGTAGATGAACAAAAAGATAATAACTGCGTAATGATAGGTGATTTTTCTTGAAGTCAATAAATGTTTCTTAGATTCTAGTAATTACTTGCAGCAAATGAATTCTGAATGTCGGGCCGTGTCGAAACTTGTCTGCTAGCCCAACGTTATCACGTCTAATAATCTCACCTTGGGCAGAGGCGATAAGGGTTGAGCGTCAGGCTAGGACCGAAGCCCCTGCACGCAAAAATTACATAGTACTGAACTGAAACATTCTTAAGTAGAATTAACTATTTTATAGTGCCGCGTAGATTTCTTTGCTTTCTTATTGTCTTTTAGAGGTAATTTATTTATTTATTTATTTTACGTCAAAAAACAGTTAAAAACTGCGTATGACGTGTAAAAAGTAATAATTTTTTATTATTTTTAATATTTATTATTATTTTAATATTTTAAAGTGCAGAAGTGCGGAAAAGCAATGAGTTTGAAGACAAAATTCGTAAGATTCTTAATTGAGTAAATTCACGGAAATGCTTACGTACGTCTGTGTTGGGAGCGCAATCGCTTAGGTGCGTGGCTTCACAATAGAGGAATGCGTGTTAAAATCCCGTACGATATCAGCGGTTTTTTACTTGACGAGCAATGAAAATAAATTCTTAATAACGATGTCGAGAATGTTCTAAACATTCCTTTTCTTTGCAAGAAGATACCATTACAAAACTGCGGAAAGAATTTGATGTACTTTCGATTACTGGTCGTTTACCAGATCATTCACTACTCCATATTTTCCTGTTCATAGGCCGTTTTTGGTTTTTACATTGGTACGTTCGTTTCTTCCCAATCCCCAATACGAGTATTACGTCCTTTGTAA
Source organism: Teleogryllus oceanicus (assembly GCA_964035755.1). Taxonomy (NCBI): domain Eukaryota; kingdom Metazoa; phylum Arthropoda; class Insecta; order Orthoptera; family Gryllidae; genus Teleogryllus; species Teleogryllus oceanicus. The sequence continues at coordinate 9,879,368 of CAXIVR010000001.1, forward strand.
TTAACTTTATTTATTTGTGTCTCACTGTTCTTTTGTCAAGTTTTCTAGCTGAAATTTTTTCTTTGCTTTTAAAAATTAAGAAATGCTTACACTTCGCTACTACCAAAATATGAAGAACTAGAGGTGCTACAGAATGGGACAGACTTTCTCGTAGCAAATGTTTATAATTTCCTTTGTGTGGACTGGTTTTAAGGTTCTTGCCAGCTCACATAAGGTTCTTGCCGTTCTCTTGCCAGCTGACATCTATCATGCACAAAATACATTTTTGACATTTCTCAACTTTTCGGTTCAAAATAGCTCTTTTTCACAGGAATCTATTGAGTTTTTGAAAAACTTCCTCTAAAGTCATTTGAAGCACTTCTACTCACAAGTTAAATAATCTATACAAATCTATTCAAATGCTCATATTTAAAAGCGTGAGAGGTATTTCAAAAAATTACATTTGTGTAATTTTTAAAAAATTGCATGATCTTATTAAAAGATCTAATTATAAGCAAATATCTCGTGTATGTCATCGGATAGTCTGCATTTGGCATTACCCCAACCAAAAATTTAAAGAAAAAATTTGGAGCCGTTTTTGAGAAAATCTTGTTTACGTAAATTTTTAAAATTGCAAATATTGCACGCCATATTGTGCGAAATCAACTAAAACTTTTAAAAAATTGCATGATCTTATTAAAAGATCTAATTATAAGCAACACATTTCATTTGAAGCAAAAATCTCTATCTTTAATTTTGTAGTTGTAAGACGCCGCAAAATATTCAAATTTTAGCGATTTTTCAAAATTCGGAGTTAACCGTAAAAATTGGACATATTCTACCTTTATAAGAGTATTTTACTATAGAGTAAACAGTCCTTACAAGAAATTTACAGAAAAAAATTGGAGCCGTTTTTGAAAAAAATTTAAAATGTCCGGAAGGCTACAAATAGTCCCCCCAAAAATTAATGAATGTTTTTCAAAATCGCATAGCTTCAGTTCAGGCGAAAACGACAGGGGTTTCTTCAATTTGGAAAAAATCGTATGCATGGTTTAGGCGCTAGAGTTGTATCAGACGGACAGAAAAAAAGGTTTGGCGCTAGAGTTGTATCAGACGGACAGACGGACGTTTTGCTTCCAATTGGTTTTTTGGCATCACGGATCACGGATCCACAAAACTGGAATTATGGCTACACCGCGTGTTAGAGGTCTTTTTTCTCTTAATTTAGCAATTTTTTTTATTCGTTTTTTCGTCACCAGAGCGCTGCAATGATTTTTTCGCAGAAAATGCGCAGTTTTTTCGCGCAGCATTATATAACATTCTCTATACTACGTATATTACTCTGTATATACGTAAGTATACGATTATATGATAAATATGTTTATCATGCCCATTTGCTAACATTCTGAAAGGCTACATTGTTGTGAATGATATTGATTAATAAATAAGTCCATTATTAAATATTCTTCTCAATCATTCATTCAAGAGTATGCTACAATTATTTTACTAAACCATCCCAACCGCGGATCCAAAATAAAAGATTCAGGGTCACGTGCCCTCTCTTCATCCTAGAAAATATTCATTTCTCTCTCATAATGAACTAGTGGTAAACTAGTAATGAAGATGAAGATGAAGATGAAGATCTTTTATTTATATAATATTATTTCATCAGAAACAGCTCTTTACCCCTTAACTTGACGTTGAAATACTTGTTACATTATTTTAGGAGACGCAATAAGTCATGCAAGACTGGTAAAACAAAATGTTGAAAGGTTTGATTAGTGCATAATCCAAATAACTAAAAAATTTGGTGGATATGTTTAAGACTTCGAGAACGGCTGCAAAACCTTTTGAATTCATACATAAGCGATTTCCCGCTTTTTGGAGTCAGCGTATCACTTGAAAAATAGGTAGAGAAATATTTTTTTTGTATCTGTAACATTTAATCCAGAAATTAATAAAAACATAAAAAATGGAGACTCAAAATAAATAATGTAAAGTCAAGACACATGGTTGTAGGGGAAATCTCGATATGATCTAGAACAGAAATAGGTATATTTCCCGTAGGAAAGGAATTTAAATATATCGGTGATTATTAGAGCAGGGGATCTAATAATATTGACTTTATTAAAAAATAAGCTAGGGAAGGCCAATTATTAGTAGACTTCATAATATTTTATAAAACAAAAATTTTCGAAAGAAAACTAAGAGACAATATTCACAAGACAATGGTGGAAGCTGTGTTACGTATGAATCGGAAATTAGAATTAAAAATGATGCAATAAACTCTCAGTTAAATGCTATGAAATGAATTTTTTGAGACGATGTTGTCAGTATACTGTTTGATAGAATACTAAACGAAGGGCAGAAGAATAGAGGAAGGAAATCTTGTAAATCGTCAGATTTGACAATGAAGGGCAGAAGAATAGAGGAAGATGCCTGACGGAATAAAAAACATTGGTGTGTAGATTGCGAAAAACGGTCATTAGAACTGTAAAATACTCGCTTAAGAATTAATAATAATTACCTTAAACCCGAAGTGGAAGATACCGGATGAAGAAGCCTTGTTATTATGTGCTGGCACAAGTAAGCGGGGCAAGATCTGTTAAGATCTTGCCGGAATACCAACCAAAGCAAAGTAACGTTCTTATTTGAAAGATTAAATGAAAACAAAGAAAATTTGATTATTTTCTAGAGGAGTCCTTTAGATAACAAATATCAGATATTACTCTATTTGGTATTTATGATATTTGTAAACTTTGTCCATTTATCAGGCATGATCCTTTTTTTCGAAAAATTAAACAGATATACTTTTCCGAATTGACAGGTCGGAAAGTAAATATTGTATTTAGGTAAAAAAAAAAGATGATTGAATTATGTTTTCGAAAAATTGACGGGACTGAAGTAAAAAGAGAAAACTATCACATATAGTAAATTCACATTTCTTGTATGTTGCACCAATGAATAATGTCAATTCCACAATTAAAATCTATTTTCGATCCACCAATAACATATGTGGGTCTCTTTAACCTGGAAATCTTTCGCTTTAGCGGCGATAACATAATTCACCGGATAGTGTTCGGCAGTTTATCCACGAATGACAGAAAATGTAATTACAATAGCCAGTAGGACTTCTGATGCAGTATTCCAAAGGCAGATTTTTTTTAAACTCCAGACATTTGTTCATCATTTCTCTCTCATGGTATGCAACATGTATTCTCAAGTTAATGTTGAAATATCTAGTATCACTTTCGGAATCCTAAGACTTAAGTAAAAGGACCGCAATGGTGACCCTGAAGATTTGGTTACGAACCCAACAGCGATAGCACAGATTTCTCCTTCTTCCCGACCTTGCATTAAAGTGGTCGCCGAAGTGTGCGACCAAATGCCAATGAATTATAAATTTGAGGTTATTTCGTTATTATTTAGATTTTCTTTGTAAAATCGTCTCTGCGTGAATATACTATATACGAACACAAACTATCAATCAATGGGCAGTACATTTTAAAACGTTACATTGTAATATAGTAGCAATGCGTTTCAACAATAATAAATATTGTAGTTAGTTTTAAAATTCAACCTTAATTCATATTATAGTACTTTAATTAAATTACTTTATAAATATTTATAACTTAAATGAAATTTTTCCCAAATAAAAAAAATTAATTGCTTATTTTGTTTACAATATTTATTAACAATTCATTAAAAATTATAAATATGCAGTGCAATATTACTGAAGATGCGTTAGTGAACACATATCCAATAAATTGGCAATTTTGTATGAAATGTAAAAAATGTATGAAAATAGAGAAAATTTTATTTTGCAACAATATTTTACAGAAGAGGATCCCTATTCATTTTCTAACGATTATCGTGACACAGATTTCCGAAGTTTGACAAAATTTTGAAACATTATTAACAATTACAATTTTGAAATAATTTATGACAGGAGAATCTCTAGTGATTCTTAATGGATTAGCAAAAACAGTGTTTGCGTAGGTCTGTTTTCTGGAAGAAGTAGTGTAACATTCCGATGACGTGTAAAAACTTTGTGTGCATTGCTCGTCTCTCGAAAATAAAAATATCGTAATGTAAAAATATACTTGCTATAATAATATAAATATATTAATTTCATTGCGTTGGATTGGAAATCATACATAAATTACATGTAAGTAATATATTGATATGAGTGTGTGTGTATGTGTGTGTATGTGTGTGTGTATGTGTGTGTATGTGTGTGTATGTGTGTGTATGTGTGTGTATGTGTGTATGTGTGTGTATGTGTGTGTGTATGTGTGTGTGTATGTGTGTGTGTGTGTGTGTGTGTGTGTGTTCCTCCCAAAGTTCCACGCAATAGACAAAAGCTGGTGTTTCTACCTTTGCAAACATCAAGATATTAAAATGTTATATAAGAGTCATATGTCGTTTTTGATTCTCACGCAAAAATCCTCAAAGACTAGGTATCTCATATGATTTTTAATATTTGCGGTAAAGAACTCCATGTAAAATGCAATCACCCTAACGTTAGATTGAAGAGGTAATTAATTGTGATCCCCAAAACAAAAGATCAAAAATCATTACTTTGCTTACAGCTGCACTTACCAGTCATAATGTCTGCAGTAGAAAACTTTCATTGTGACTAAATGAACTTTAAATACTTTAAGTTTATTTAGTATTTTACATATCAAAACTATTTTATTACAATATTAATGTCGTGACCATATAGTATTTTTTTAATTGGGTCATCTGAGAAATTGATGATGAAGTATTTCACAACTGAAAGCTGCTATCTCGGAGACGTGTTTGTGAAACTGACTCTAAAACGTATTTCTTTAAGTTATTAATTTTTCTAATAAAATAACTAGGTTAGACAATGCATACAATGCAAATTATTTGCATTTATATTAAATATTACAATAATAAACGACGAAATGTAGACATGGAGCTTAATAGTAGTTGTCAATGTTATTTTGCAAAAAACCCGTTTTATAACAGTTTTAAAATATGTTTTACTGGGAAATTGCATGCCTTTATTTATGTAATTAAATGTATAAACAAAATTTATGTAAAACTGTTGGTTGATTTAATATTTATATTCAAATATTTACTATAATATAACTCGCCATCACCGCCATTTTGTAATGTTCAAGATGAATAGTCCCGCCTCCCTGAAATGAAGCTAAAGCGGATTGGTCAGCTCGATCCCCAGGGGGGCAGGGTCGGAAAACTCTGGTAAAGTTCGGCTCAGGACATCGCCCATTTTTGTGCAAGCGAGGGTACAAACGATTTGACCAATGCCTCCATGAACTGTCACACTTGGCGTTCGGTACATGTCGTTTTTAAGAAGGCTTGCACAGTCTTCGTCAAATGTGGCCGGAAATCATTCTGTTCGAATATGGGATGTTGAATTCCCTGCATGATGGACAGTACTTTGGACTCAACACTTCCCTGAAGTAGCCTCAAATTGCCATCAATACATAGGCGAAATCGCATGATGTATCCAATGGCTCCATGAACTGTCACACTTGGCGTTCTCTATACCGTTCAATAAAGAAGGCTGTCAAATTGCGTGTCACAGGATAGCGTCTAATACGCTTACGATCAACATTCGAGGAGAATTTGAAGCGGAACTCATCCGACAACGTATTTCGCCACGCAGCAAAGCATCACGTGCTGATTGCAGTGGGGGACAACGTGATTTATGGAGAATGGCATGCGTACCATCAGTCCACCTGCAGCAGTCGGCGTCGAACTCTAGAACTCTACACCTCTACAAATTGCTTCAGCTTCGAGTCAACCCTGAACACGATGCTGAACGGTCCATCACGGGCAAGCAGCCAAGATGGCGGTCATGCCGTGCTGTCGTCACATCGCTTGGTCCAATACCCGCTCGTCACTGCGTAAGACTTATTCTATAGTCTAATTCTCTTCTTCTAGAGTCTAATATTAAAAGTTCCGCTACATTTTTTGGAGTGTCTCCTATTGTGTATATACCCACAATTTGTTTAGTGCATATCCTATTTCTATAATCTACAAAAAACGGTCTCGTTTCTAGGTTATATGGACATAGGTTAGCATATTTTGTATGCAAATCATACGGATTAAATGGAAGACCGTTCTTGGGTATTACAAACATTCTTTTTTTGTTTTCGTGTAATTCAGTGTATCTATCACACCAGGTTTCTATATCAATAGTCAACGACCGATGTTCTTCTCGTCGACATGCCCTAAAAATACCAAAAATGACAATTAAGTTTTTAAATAGCCATTTGCTTCTCGTAAAATTTTTCTAAAATGTTCTGACGATAAACTCTTGACCTTCTTGCAACTGTCGCGTCTGAAACAACAATCGTATCGATTTGAAATGGTAGCTGGCATTTCACTCCTACGCATTAAAAGCAAAGGTGTTACTTATGTATATTATTTTTTCTTATAAGAAGACGGTCTTACGAAAAGTATTGAACGACACACGGCCAATATCACAAATAAAAATCTTGGTTGGTTATAAACCTCGGCTATCGTCTCGGATTACAAACTTCAACCGCGTCTGTTATTTGGTGTTTATCTGCCTAATGATATTAATAACTGTAACGGACTGAAGTATTTTAACGGCCGTTGCTAAGGACGCCATCTTAAAGCAATGTTTTCATGGTTGGTTGCTAAAGAACTAAGCGCGTATTTATCGACGGAAATAACAAAAAAGTGACATCACGGCGTGGGAGGAAAATGGTCTCAACAGGGTGGGGAGGGAATCTAGGAGCAGCCACTCCAACTGGGCCTCAGAAGAGCAATGATTTGCGGCTCGTCCTGTAAACTGCGTGGGGAATTTTCGCGAGTACACTTTTAGTAAGGCTGTGGTGATGGAAAAAAGAGTGTAGTCGAGTGGTTGTAACACTTTTGGCTTACACCGCTTGCATTGCGGACCAAATGACATATTTCTAGAAAGAGAGAAAACGCCGAATTTGTCTCAGAAAATCGTATTTCATAATGTTATTTATTAAATTATACCAATACTTTTCTGTATTAAAATATGTGTAATTCAAAATATTACCAATTTTCTATTGTAATAGTTCTTCATATTAAGAAAAGGATTTTGCCGGGAAAGACAGTAAAAAAGCCCAATAATGTGAAACTTTAGAATTGTGATTTTGAACCAAAATAAATTGCAATTGGATACTATTCCACACCACTACAAAAACTGATTTTTTACAATGTATATCAACTTAATAACTATGCTTCATACTTTTTAAGTAAAAACCCTTTATAATATATTTGACAAATATTAATTATCAATTTAAATAATACAGAGGGTGCCAAAAAAATATATACACACTCCAAAGAAAAAATGAGTTAAAGAAACAAAGCTGAATTCATAAAAATATAACATCTTAGTCTTTTACAGGTACAATAGTTAAAACAGCTATAACTGATGCTCAAAACGCCAATTATCGCCGCCGATACACTTCTGAGTTCATTGAACACGGTGAAACTCAATCGAACCTCTTCGTCCTATCCAGTGCACTGAAGGTCAAGGTAAACACGTTAATCTCTGTGGTAATGAGGCGATGCACGATCCTGTTGGTTGTAAAATTCCTAATTTTCATAGAGTCTATGAATGGATGGCATAACAGATGTGCGTATTATGTCCAAGTACACTTCACCTGTTACTGTTCTAATAAAGAATGGTATAATGAGACCCCTAGAAGACAACCCACACTTTACATTAAATACAGGTAAATTAATAGTCTTTTTCACAAAAACATGTGTCTTGTTTGCACTCCAGTAGTCACAGTTATCCTGGTAAACAGTTCCATTTTTATTCTGGTGCTGGTCTTCCGCTAATCTTGGTTTCATTTCGTTTATTGTTGAGCTGCCATGCAGCTTCGCTTCATTATCTTCATTGTTCATTACCTATCGCTTAGCAACGCTAGCATAACGTATGTGAGTGACATCAGTTTACAGAACATCATACTACACAAAACTGTCGTTTTCCAGATAAAATTTTAAATATTTTAAATAAATATATCCTGTAATAGTGTGTATACATTTTGGCACCGTCTGAATATTTTCTTTAAACAAATATTTTAGAAATATATTGTAGTACTAATGAAGTTTTTTGGATATTTCAGTTTGCAACTTCACACCGTAATTTTCTAAAACTTATGATGTTCAAAGCAAAAGGACTTGCAAGAAGTTCAATTATACTACCCATGGTCGAAAAATCACTAAACGTTATTGATTTGGGAGTCTATTTTGTGCCGTCGTCTCTGCGTTTCGACACACTGTCCCCTTCGAAGACAGAAAAGCGAAAGATAATTCACGTTTCTCCTGGCATGAGTGCGGAGTCCGGAGTCATTGGTTGAATGCGTTCAACTGGCCTGCAGTCCCCAACACATGGCAGCACGTGACCGAATTTATTTCTTTGACGTCAAAAAAGTTAAAATTGTGTGTGACGTGCGACGGGGAGAAGTGAATTCTGTGCACGTTTACAAAATTCTGTGATCCCTATCCTAAGCCATAAACTACTCGAATTTTGAATACACAAAAAGGCGTTTTTTTGCAAGGATTGTTAACAAAAGTGTTCGCTTCGATGTAACAAAATCTGTTTTCAAGGGTAAATCAGCAATAAATTAGGGCTCTTATCCCTCATTATGTCCTTGGTCAAGGAATAATACTTCCTGCCGCGACAACATGGAGAACGATAATTTGAATAACTATATTTCCCACTGAATTCTAGAAGACGTGCACAGACAGTGAAGTTACATTTATGTCCAGAAACAAAACAAGGGGCTATCTCAGCATTTACTCAATGGATCAGGGAAACTGGACGAAAAACCTGATCGATATGGGGGTCATTGACCCTTGACCCAATTTCGAGGTTTGTGGGACCGAGAGATGCCGCTCCCCGAGCTTCCGACTTGATCAGCCCTGGACTACAGTACCGGCAGCGTATAAAGCGACTCTGTCAGTTCTCTCGCCACGTGCTGTGGTACGTCATGTGACCTGCTCTGAAGCAATCGCGTGGCGAGGATTTGTTTACTTTCTCACAGACAGGGATCAGCGTTGCCGTTCATATGTCCGACATGAAGTCGCTCAAGAAGCGCGCAGATCCCTGTCATCGGCAGTATAAGTGCGAATGAAATGTGCCTTTGCCGATGCGTGCCAGGCCAGTTGGTGTGTGACCCAGCGCCAAATGCATTGGAGCAAGGTTGAGAGTCTCGTGAGGGCTACGTCCCGGACATCGCGCAAACGTGTTGGGTTAAAGAGGATGGTGAGTTTCTGTATTTTTAGCGAATATTTCGAGACGTAAAAAATGAACGGCGGATTATTATTACTCTCGACAATGTTGTCTGTAGAGTTGTGGCTGCACTGCAGATAGGCCCAATAGAGAACGAAGCCACCCGGAACTGACGCATCAAGATTTCAACGTGGTTTGGGAGGCGATAACTTTCGGTTGTGGCAAAAGTAATGAATATGATATAAAAACGTCATCGCCTGTCGGTAAGTGTTAATGTTTGGAGATTTTATCTCTTATGCAGGTGGTGCCATGCGCGTAGCAATGCGTGGCAACACGGTATCGAACTGTCAGAGTCGCTTTTACGCTGCCGATACTTTAGGAACACCGAAAGGGGCCAAAGACGCACAAAACGAAAAGTTACATCTATTACATACAAACATGCTTATGATAGCTCAATGATCGAGACAGAAAAGTGAGTGTGGTTCTTCAATTTAGATATTCAATTCCCTAATTTTCGTTACGGGGGCTTTGAAATCGTGAAAGTGAGAAGACATGAGGTCAGGAGCACTGGTGTCACTACTGAGCAAGGTTGTCATCCGTGTTTGATGCTTCCCATTTCACTTCCCCGATTCCAGAGAGAGTAGAGCGCATTACCAGTGGCATGGTGTATGCCCTTGGAAAATTCCTCCCCGCAAGCAAGACAGAAATTAAGGTAGCAGCGACACGCCAACGTCCCCAAGGTCACCATGCTGCACCCGAGCCCTCGTGACAACCCTTAGTCCCCCCAACCCCCGCAGACAGCGTCATTAAGTGCCCTAACGACATACGCGCGGAGTGCGGCGCCTGCCGTCACTCGCCGCTACCTGACACCGTCATTATCTTTGCATTTATAATTCGTTAGTAACGTGCCCGAGAATCGAATTCCTCGCATTCTGCCGGCCGGAGCGATGCGGAGTCGTGTGGCGGGGTGAGGCGCGGGGAATCAGGGGGAACGGAGAGGAATGATGCAGAACGGAACTACGGAGAGACGTGAGCAAGGCAAGTGAGGCGGGTGACGTAGGATGTATGTGTAGGGCAAAACGGAGGCAGAAGGTCCGAGAGAAAAGGAAGGAAGCGCCAGACCGAGCACGACAGGGCAAAGCGGCAGCGAGAAGTGGAGTGGGGCTGCACCAACGACGGGAGGCGTGGGAGATGCCGGTCAGAAGGGCGGGCGAATGGGCGAGGAAAGGCAGGATGGAACGGCGGAACGGGTTTGACGTGGCGTGACGTGACGGAACTGGGTGGGACGGTTCGAGTCGAATCGCGTAGGGACGAACCGCACATAGCTGGACGAGAACGGAACAGAACGTGCCTGAAACACTACGGAACGGAACGGGACGGCGAAGGAAAGGGCGCCGAGGGATGACAGGATGGGAAAGTGGACGCCAAGGATCGGGTGGGATCTGGCGGGGAGACGCGAGGCTGGGCGGGACGTCATGACAGAAATGAGCGTGTTCGAGGCCTGGCGCCGCCCTGGCGGGCGTGCCCACTCTGCTCCCCGTCTGCGGTCGCCGGGCGTTCGGGCAGAGCAGTGGAAGCGTAGTATTGTGGGCGGTAGCGTGCTGCAGGTAGAAGAAAGAGAAGGATCGTTTGGGATTCGAAGGTCGAAATGTAACTGCCGGAGAGTTGAATACGAGGAATGAGACATGGAATAGCAGCTTCGCATGGTGAGATTTGTAGTAGTACGTTGAAAATTCCTGATTTTTATATAAACGATTTAATGAGAAGAAAAAAGAAGCGGAGACATCTGCGTCAAAATGAATGATATGAAAGTTCGCGGATTACTGCAAATTAATAATTTAATTCAATGTTCAGAAACTATTGGAAGTTTACAGAGCACTTTAAACACCCTCAAAAGGTATAGAAAGAAATGATGACTAAAAGTAAGTACGCAAAAACGAAAATTGTTTCAAGAACGGATTTATTTGGAGTAACATGTGACACAAGTACAGGAGGAATTCCTCTCACAGAAATCGTTGGTGCAGTACGCACTTGTTATATATTGCCTTTAAAGGTTTGCAACAATGTTTAAATCGCCAGCCCTTCCGGTTATGAATTATGGGGTGGAAATTTGGGGATTGCATAGACCAGATCCATTGGAAAGCATAGAAACCTATTATTACAAATTAATTCTTAGTCTATATACGCAGCAAATGTCGCCGACATAGGGGAGGTTGTTAACGTAGCAATTTTGAAACATTTTAAAATCAAGTCTATTGAGCTATGGATTATATTCACAAGGGAACACCTAATACACTTCATGAAAGAATTAGAAAATTTCTAGGAACGTTTATGAGTATTATGAAAAAGGTAATTAGTGGATGGAAAAATAGCATTTGCCAGTAGTAAGCAGAGCAAAACCTAGACTGGTTACAAAATAAAAAAGTAAAGTAAAAGAAAATAAATGTTCAGTAATAAGTAAATAAATAAGTATACCAAGTAGTGCACCCAAGCGGGAGGGGGATTCATGGTTCAACCATCCGCAGAACGTAATAAATATTAAAAAATTTCTTTCACTAATTTTAAATTTCTCGCTACTGCTTACGCAGAAGAGAAAAAGTTATGTAATGCTGCGCATAAAAACGGCAAATTTTCGGGAGAAAATGTCTTATTACACAGCCCTGGTAACGAAAATATAGATAAATACAATTGCAAAATTTAGAAAAAATCCTCTAGCACCTGGTATAGTCAGAATCCATATTTGGTGAGTCCTTGATAAAGAAAAATCGAATGACGGCTAAACGTCTGTCTGCCCATCAGTTCCGTCTCTCCGTCTGTCCGTCCGTCCGTCTGTCCGTCTGTCGTTTCCGTCTGTCCGTCTCTCCGTCTGTCCGTCTCTCCGTCTCTCCGTCTTCCGTCTGTCCGTCTGTCCGTCTGTCCGTCTCTCCGTCTGTCCGTCTGTCCGTCTCTCCGTCTGTCCGTCTTCCGTCTGTCCGTCTTCCGTCTGTCCGTCTTTCCGTCTGTCCGTCTATCCGTCTGTCCGTCTATCCGTCTGTCCGTCTATCCGTCTGTCCGTCTATCCGTCTATCCGTCTGTCCGTCTATCCGTCTGTCCGTCTATCCGTCTGTCCGTCTATCCGTCTATCCGTCTGTCCGTCTATCCGTCTATCCGTCTGTCCGTCTATCCGTCTGTCCGTCTATCCGTCTGTCCGTCTATCCGTCTGTCCGTCTATCCGTCTGTCCGTCTATCCGTCTGTCCGTCTGTCCGTCTGTCCGTCTATCCGTCTGTCCGTCTATCCGTCTGTCCGTCTATCCGTCTGTCCGTCTGTCCGTCTATCCGTCTGTCCGTCTATCCGTCTGTCCGTCTATCCGTCTGTCCGTCTATCCGTCTGTCCGTCTATCCGTCTGTCCGTCTATCCGTCTGTTCGTCTATCCGTCTGTTCGTCTATCCGTCTGTCCGTCTGTATAATCTAATATAAGAAAAATGAGGTCGGCTGGACACTATACCTGCAGCATTCCTCCCGAAAAATTCTGGGTGCTGGTTCTGGGTACCTTTGAGTACCACCGAGTCGCGTCCCATTAGAATCACTTTTGAGTCTGGGACAAGTCAAGAAAATCGATTTCCTGGAGATGCCTTTGAGGTTTTGCAGTAGGGTTCTCCCTCTTCCCCGTTCCTGATTTCACAAATTCTCAGTCATTCATATGTCTTCATGGCTATCACTCCAGATGATAGTTCATTCATTCATTCGTTCATTCCAGGTACGGTGAGGTTTGAGCGCTGACGTCATAATAAAGAATTACACTTGTTTTGCTACAATGAACTATCAACACCATGCTGGAGCAAAGGGTTCCCTTGGCTTTTTTTCAAGTTTCCTACGTCGGAAAATGATCTGTATTAGTAGTGAAATGTTCATTTAAAAAAAATATTTATTAATTTTTTTAATTATTACTCCAATATTGATAATTCCCAATCGATATGCCCGAACTCGAGGCCCAGCGAGTTTAAAACCGATATTTGGATTTTCGAATTATTTTACGCAAAGCCTCAATACTATTTCCAGTTTACTACATTATTTAATTAAATGTTTTCCTCGACAGAGCAAGGAACGCATACAAAACGTGCAGGCCAAACTTTTCACGAATTCCCTGGATTTTCTAAAAGAGTGAAAGTGAACACTTTATTCGGTTTCTCACATCAATATTGAAGGTACAGATTTTATCTTAATAATATCTTTTCTTGAAACATAGATCTTAAAATAAGCCGTGTACAATTTTTCGAAAATTAGTCCTTTTCACGTTAATTTTGAGTGAATTCTTTTTTGAAATATTTAAAGAAATTCTTTTCTCGAAAATGGCTCAAAAGTATTTCTTTCAACTTTTTTGTCAAATACGGTAATAGTCATAAAATTGATGCAGGCCCCATTTTAGGGGAACTCAGTATTTTTGAAAATCGAAAATAATAACATTGAAAATCTTCAATATTAATGAAATTTTTTCTTCGGAAAATCTGTTCTACAAATAGATCTTAAAATAAGATCATGGACACCTCTTTTGAAAAACCGAGTAGTTTTCGTGTAATTTTTCCTAGAAGTGAAAGCAATGTAGAATTTTTTCCTAAAAAAGGCAACAAATTTTTAATTATTTTTACCCGGAATAGACCAAAAGGCTCGTAGAAACGGAGCAGATCTTATTTTCGATGAACTCTCTGAAGTTACAAATAATGCGAGAAAGTATGTGTAACACCACTAGTTCTTAATTACAGGTAGTGGGCTCAAGATTTGCTATCATTTGCGCTTATTAAGCGGTTTTATAGTACAAACACTAAATGTCAGTAATACAATTATGGAATGAACTATTATTGGCCGTCTTTTCTTCAGTGTCTTTTGTGGTGCGAGTTGCAATCGACCCATTGAATCCAGGCGACGTTTCGTGGAGAAATGCAATAGGGTGTGTGATATTATATTTAGTGAAGCAAGGAGAGCGAGTTTTTTAAATTCAAATATTGAGTGTTCTCATTTCCGAAGATTAGCAAGTGTAGTCTGACACATTGGTCCTCTTACAAAAACATTTACTCCCCACTAAGTCATTTAGTAGTTCACACTAACGTACGATCGCCGTACAGATCATGGAAACTATATAAAAATATCCAATACATTTTTAGAAACATGAATGCAACACTTTTCACAGTGAATAGTAATTGTATTCTTACTCATTTTAGTCTTAAAGAATCAGCAATGAACGACACGAAAGAAGAAAGAAATTGGTTTTCCATTTTCCGTAGAGTGCATCTGTAGTAACTATCTGTAATAATTTTTTATCGCTCTTCCTTTTGTGCGAAGTAATCGTAAGAGGTCAGCTAGTATTTATTTAGTTTGTTGGGAAGACATTGAACATGTAAGGTGAGGCACATGAGTGATATAACGAGTAAATGTTAGTGATAATGATAATGAGGGGAAATATTTTCAAGAAAGGAATGATAAACAGAGAAACAGGAGAACCCCGAGGATGCGTCTCGCGAGTTCGCTTTGTCCGTCACAAATTCTTCACGACTGGGCCGAGGATCATACCCAAGCCCCACCGGGGAAGGCGTTTTAGAGTGACATTGCGGGAGGAGCCTTTTGCGCAAGTCTAATTTATTTATTTATTTATTTATTTTACGTCAAAAAAACAGTTAAAAACTGCGTATGACGTGCTATGGGGAAAAGTGAATTGTGTGCACATTTTAAAAAAAAAAAATAATTTTTAATTTAAAAAAAAAATTAGTATAAAACATTTTAAATTAAAATTAAAGAAAAACCCAAATTTTGAATTTTTGAAAGGGAGAAAAAAAAAAAACTCCCATGTAGTAAAATCTATTTTCAAAAATAAATAAGCAATAAATTTTCAATTTTGAAAGAGAGAAAAAAAACAAAAACTCCCATGTAGTAAAATCTATTTTCAAAAATTAATAAGCAATAAATTTTGAATTTTGAAAGGGAGAAAAAAAAACAAAAAAACTCCCATGTAATAAAATCTAATTGACACCTAATGTTAGGGCTAAATAAATGGACTTCGGCTCAAACTGTAACAAGAAGATTTCTCGACACTGTCGCTTGACACACACGGTACAAAGAGACTCCGAAAGAACAAGATATAAATGCAAGCACTTATCCCTATAAAACACGCAGCCGTTTACGATGGCACTTTAACAGTAATTAGGAATATCCTGTCCAGCCATTAATAGAGGCAACAGGCGCCTGCAGCGGAGCGCAGTGCAAGGCAGACCACCCCGGCCGGCGACTGGGCGACCGCGCCGCCGCTCCTCCAACGCAAGAAGCGCATGCGCTGTGCTGGGCAGGGTGAAGGGGGCGAGGGGAAGTACCGGCAGAGCTGAGCGCTCTGAGACGACTGCGAAGAACTGACTGCAAAACAGCACCTTCCCTTCGCCGGCGGAGCGCTCCCGCGAGCAGCGCAGGCGAGCGGCGGTTCCGCCTTCAACTCCCGTTCGCTGGCTTTTGCCCCTGCACCTTCCACGAACGACAGGCCGGCACGCGTGAGCCTACGTGAACCCGCACCCGGCGCCCGGTGGTCCGAACGGGGACGAAACGCGCGCATACGATGTTAAGTTAATTAACTATTGATTTAGTGAATTTAAAACGGTTCTTTAAGTATAAATCTATTGAAACCTGTTCTAAGTCTAAAATAATAATATTCCACCTAATTCATATTGTTTATTTACTTATGTAGAAAACAATACCGATATTTATTAGACATTATTTAACATGAACAAAAGCTTCATTTATTTGCCCAAAAGAAAAGACAAGGTTACTATAAGCATTTATCACATGACTCAACGGAAAATGTGTTAAAAACTAGGTGGAGATTGTGTTTAAAAACTTTTTAACAATAGATTTTAAAAGTAGAAAAACACTAAAAATCTTTAAGTAGTAAAAGGAATAAATAGTATATAATAGTAGTAGAGAAATACACTGTAACTACTGTACTACTGGTTTGCCATTTTTATCGTCAAACAATAATGAATCAATTTATATTATTTCACTATTATGTTACTTAACCTGTCAGAGGTTGTGCATGGATGCTTTGGACCAAAAGCCAGAGTGTGATGTATTGCATGATATGGAAATGTCTGAGACCTGACCGCCTGAGTTGTTATCATGTCACTTGAGTTTTACTTTTAGCAGTCGCGATTACGCATATGTGAGAGGTAATTTTCTGTCAGGATTCCAGAGATCATTTAATTAATGAAAATCACGCTTTTTTAACCTCGTCATGTAAACTATAAATGGACGTCAGTTTGAAAGAGGTTGGTCAAGACAGTTGTTATCAACGAAAAACTATTTACGATTGTTCACTTAAAAACATATTAATTTCACCAAGATGTATTTAGATGTATTAATGTTATTGGCTGTTTAAGTTTTATTTATTCATTTATTCATTTATTTATTTATTTACGTCAAAAAAACAGTTAAAAACTGCGTATGACGTGCTATGGGGAAAAGTGAATTGTGTGCACATTTTCAAAATTCTGTGATCCCTACACTGTCATATACTACTTAAATTTTGAATTTTTAAAGGGAGAAAGTTCTCTTACTTATTGCATGTTCCAGTTCAGCAGATCTGAATTTCCCATGTGTAAATTTATTGAAAAAAAAGAAGAAAATTGTCAATTTGAAAGAAGGAATATTTTTGAAAAGATATTGAAAATGTTATATAATTAATGTAAATCTGAAACTTGAGAAGATAATAAATCTTGTCGGTTTCTGTATTATGTCCGGAGGTAATGATGCTCTTTCCAAACACTTAATGCAAATTTTAAACGGTCATCATTATGAGAGGGGTGGACCGGGGAAGCTGATCTCAACTGAAAAATATTTAATAATGTTTTTTGTAATTGCCTGTGAAAACTTACTTAATCAAACGAATAAGCACTTTTTGCACACTTTAATTACGTAAGGCTTAATTTAATGAAAAATAAAAAATGACACCGCGACTGCTTTAATATATTTAGAAGGGTATATGAAAGCGCACATAATTTCTGGAAGTTGAAAAGTTGATTAGGAAAAAGTTATAAACAATGAAAGATAAGTGAAACGGCTGAAACGGTTGGCTTTGGGAATGTCCTATGGCTGTAAGTATTGGTAAAACTTATTATTTTTCCTCGTTTCTAGTCATTTGAAGTATGTAGAAACGACATTTATCAAGAAATAGCTGGTTTAAACAAATTAAAATTCGGTGCCTATGCGCGCGTTTCGGCCCTCTTCAGGCCACCGAGCGGCGTCAGTCCAGGGGCGGAAAAGCACGGGCAACAGCGGGAAACGATGGGAACGGTGAGAACGATGGGAAGCCTCCAGGTTACCCACATTCATGCGCGACACACAGGCTTCCCGAAGTGAGTTCTCCCTTCTGTGAGAACTTGGTGAACGACATGAATTCACGGGCGGTACATAACCTCTCAAGATTAAGGCCTTATTGACCCTTCACTACGCGTGTCCAAATCGATGACGCATTTATCATATTAACCATAAATCAACTTAGAGTGTGTCCAATACATTTAATTTCAATTCTTTAAAAAACAGCTCATGAATCGCGACGCGTGTCAAAATTGATAACAAGACTTTGTCCTTCGGCTACAGGATTAGCATAAAACACTTTTGTCTAACGCACAATTTCCCACACATTGTATACCAAAATACTTTTTTGTCGTTAGGAAGTTTTCAGTTTGTTAGAAAAAAATTCAAAATAATTTATTGAAGAATTGAGAAATTGCATCTAAAATGCCTTTCAAAGAAATCTTTTACAATTTATTAATGTATTCACGCCACAAAATGTTTCACGCGCTTTATAATAATAACTATGCACAATTAAACAGCGAAATAGAATGCCCTCATTCCGCCCGGAGTTCCTGCCTCTTGTTGACCCGTCTCGCTCGTGCAACAATTTGGTGAAGTCTAGAGTTCCGAACGATGAGAAATAGTTCAGGAAACAGCAGCGTCTCTGACCGGTAGATCCTCGAGTTGAGTCCAAACGGCGGTGGATTTTCGATACCAGCTAGGTGGCTGGGGGAATTCAACTGCTGTCTGGAGGAGAATTTTAGCAACCGGCTCCTTTGATCCATACTTTTCCGTGGTTTCGCCAATTATTACCTAGCGAATGCATGAACACTTTCCTAACAAACGGGTTACGGACCGCGCGCTATGTTTCCGTCCGCAGCCCTTACTCATACATGCACTATACAGAGATACACACACACGCATTAGACCACTAAATTGTCAGAAGACTTCTCGGGAGCTTAGTACTTGCCCCGATTGAGGCGGAACTTCGCTGGCGGAAATACGTCATGAGGGGTAAATTGGCGTCGGGTCACAGTGGGGAGAAAAATCACCACTGTCCAGGATAGAACATGCACTAAAATTACAGAATGAACGACGACCAAACCTGTTGAGGCACCTGGAAACTAAATAATAAGTCAACCGAAGAATGATCCATGGCGTGGGGCACGGGACGCGCAAAAGACAAGGATCAGGGGAGGGAAGGGGAGTAGGGTGCGGGGAGCAGGGTGCGGGTAGTAGGGACGGGTAGTAGAGGCGGGTAGTAGAGGCGGGTAGTCGGGGCGAGGAGTAGTGGGGGGCGGGGGCTCGTGGCAGGAGACACGATGGGAGCGGGAACGCGGGCGGGGCACGTGTGGCGGGATTCGTTGGGTCGGAGGGGCCGGAGAGAGCGAGGGGCGGCGCAGATACCAAACGACTTCCTCCATCGCCCGGATCGCGCATTCAACAATTATTAAGTTTACGAGCGAGATAAACGCGCTCGCCAAGGGTATTTAGGTGCAGAACCTCCGCGAGAAGCGGGAGATTCACATAATCCCTTTCTCAAGATCTTTCTTAGAGCTATCTCAAAGGCATGATAAACACCTTACGGTTTTCCTGTATCTTCCCGTGGAACAATGTGCTCAGGATTCACGGCACGTTAACAGGCAGAAACATTGAAGAGGTCTGTACTATTCAATTCTTCTCCTGAATATAAGCTAAAACAATACAGGGGGAAATATTCATTAATCACTGAAAGTCTACGGATATCCTTCGGGGGTCCTCAATACTCACGTTCTCTCATTTCATTAATCTGTTATAAATTCGGCCAAGGCGTATAAATTGTTGATAAGATTTGCCAGCAGTAAAATCAACACTCAATTACCCATATATCCCATACTCTTGTAAACAATATATGGTTTCAAATACAGAAAATGCTGCCAACTCACATCAGCCAGAAGGGTTTTCCCGTCCGGGTATCAGCGCCAGCGGGGCCCCGCCCCAGCCGGGACAAGCTCACGACTAGTTTCTCAACATGATTCATAGGAAACTATGTTTGTGTGTGGAAAGGGAGATTAGAAGACACGAGTGAGGAAGGAATGATGGTGCGCGGTCCGTTACCCGTTTATTAAAATACAACTCTAGCATTTGCTCCCTATACACACGACAAATCAAAGAAAACTATTGATCAGAGCAGCTGGCCGGAGGAATTCTCCATCTGATGCTGAATTCAGCCTCTGCACCTAGAGTTGACAGTCCGTCACTGTCAGAACTCGAACCGTAGGAGCCCCCGGTCAGAGACGTTACAACGGGACTGGATGTTGTCACAGAACTATCTCAGGCGGTCGGACGGAGGGATGAGGAGGGAATAAAGATGAGCAAGGGAAGATCGTGCGCTGTCCTTCAACAGATTGTTAGGAAATGGCTTCGGCATTCCCTTGGTACTAATCAGAAAACTAGTGGTGCTACAGAATGGCACGGACTTTCTTGATCAAATTAATTTTCTGATTTCTTTGGACTGATATCTATACAGTCTTGCTCTATCCTCTTGCCAGCTGCCATCAATCGCCTCCCAAAATACAATGTTTGGAGTTTTCGCAATTTTTCGGTTTTCTAATGGTAGATTCGAAATATTACTTTTAGAATATTAAAGAAGAGTAAAACCTCATTCTATATGGAAATTTTTGTTGAAAAATCTACAACCATTTTTAAGAAAAAATCTAGTGTAAAACCGAAATTTGAAACTTTTTCACACGAATGTTTTGAGAACGTTCATTTGAAATCATTTGAAGCACTTATATTCACAAATGCAATCATATATACAAATTGCAGCAAATGTGTGTATTAACGGTGTGAGAAACATTTCAAAAAATTACATTTGTCTATTTATTTTAAACAAAAGCTGACAGAACTAGAGGTGCTACAGAATGACACAGACTTTCTTGTAGCAATTTTTTCTAGTTTCCTTGGCGTGAACTGGCTTTAAAGTCTTCCTCCATTCTCTGGCCAGCTGCCATGTATCGTCGCCGAAACTACATTTTATTGACGTTTTCTTAACTTTTCGGTAACTTAACAGTAGAACTGAAATATTACTTCAAGAATATTAAAGAACAAAATCTCGTCCAAAATATAAATTTTTATAAAAAAATGTCAAGCCATTTTTAAGAAAATGGCGGTTAAGCATTACAGTAAACGCGAAATTTCAAGCTCTTTTTCACAGGAATCTATTGAGATTTCGAAAAACTTCATTTGAAGTCCTTTCCAGCATTTCCACTCACAAATGTAATAATGTATACAAATCGATGGAAATGTGATATTACGGCGAGAATATTTAAAAATTAATTTTTAAAAAAACACTAAAATGAACCTTACGTCTAATAAAAGTGCAATTGGAGAAATGTGAAGAAAACATTTGGAGCAATTTTTAAGAAAATGGCGTTTGAGCGTTTCTAAAACTTCGGAATTTTGAGCTAATTTTTACAGAAAACTGGCGGGTTTTCGAGAAACTTAATTTGACATTATTTAAAGCACATGCACTCACATATTTAATTGTGTTAAGAAGTCGCCTCTAAGGTAAATATAACCGGCGTGAGAGACAAGTAAAAAAACACATTTTTGTAATTTAAAAAAAAACAAAGAATAGAGCAATATGACTTTTATGTCATCGGATAGGGTTGATTGGGAACTAACCCTACCAAACATTTAAAGAAAAAATTGAAATCGTTTTTGAGAAAAGCATGTTTTTGTAATTTATTAAAATTGCAAATATTGCACGCTCTATTGCACAAAAACGACTATAATTTTCAAAAAAGTCTACACGACCTTAATGAAAGAAGTATTTATGGGAAATAAATTTCATTTGAAGGAAATATCTGTCTTCAATGCTATAGTTGTAGGAAGACCCCCAAAAATTCAAACTTTTGCAATTTTCGAAAATTCAGAGTTAACCGTGAAAATGGGACCACCAACACCTTCATAAGTGCATTTTACTCTATTCTTACAAGAATATTAAAGGAAAACTTGGAACCGTTTTGGAGAAAATTTTCAAAATATTCCGGGGTCTTCATGTAAAGTGCCCCGAAATTTTAAAGAATGTTTTTCAAAATTTCAAAGTGCCAACTAAAGTTAAATGGATACGGGTTTCTTCAATTTGAAAAATATCGTAAGTGTGGTTTAGATGCTAGATTTGTTCACAAATGACAGACGGACGGACGGAAGAACGTTTTGAAAACGACTACTTTTTCCGTATCAGGGGACCCCAAAACGTGTATTTCCTTTACTATCTCGACGTGTGGTGGCGTGGGATTACCACAAAGCCATCACCAGAGATGGCAGTTAACACGATTTCGCTATTACTTCCAAGATTTTTTAAACTCTCAGGAAATTTAAAGCTCACTCTATCCTTCCATGATGATAGCTCACGACGCAAAGATAGTGTGCAGCACCCACAATAGACGGCAAGATATAACTAGGTTCCTGGTTAATCCGTTGTTGCGTGCATGCCTTTAATTTATCTAACATACATCAATGGGCCCTGGTATACCTCCGATAGAGCTTTGAGCCATTTCCCTGTCTACCTAGAGCTTGTGTACCGGTTTTGGGGGGGCCGAGCGGCGTTCATGAAATCGTTCCTTCGCGCGCCGGCGACGGCGGCGGCGGCGGGCAGGCGGCAAGCGACGGCTGCCACGGCGTCAGCCGACGCGTGCAGGGCGCCGCACAAAAACGCCACCGCCGCTTCCGGGGCCGCTGCGAAAATACTTTGCTCGGCCACGTCGCTAGAGGGCGGCGGCGGCGGCTACGGTGATTATGATGGTGATGGCGGTGACGATGGCTACTGTGGGTAGATAGTGGGGGCGACGGGGGCGTCGGTGGGAACGGCAGTATGAGTGGCGATTGCGACATGCGGTGACGACGACATCGGAATGAACATGGGGAGGGCGGCCGTGATGGCGGCCACATTGATAACGGTGGTGGCGTGGAAGGTGTGTAGGCAATTGCGAAGGTGTTTGTGCTGGTGTCGGAGAAGTTGGCGGCGGCACCAGTAAA
Organism: Teleogryllus oceanicus; assembly: GCA_964035755.1. Taxonomy (NCBI): domain Eukaryota; kingdom Metazoa; phylum Arthropoda; class Insecta; order Orthoptera; family Gryllidae; genus Teleogryllus; species Teleogryllus oceanicus. The sequence continues at coordinate 9,901,915 of CAXIVR010000001.1, forward strand.
GGTGGAAGTCGACTGGGACAATGATGGCTGTGGCGATGGTGGTGGTGAACACTGAGGAGGTGACGGTGACGGTGATGACGATTTGCATGCGCTGGTTCTGGTGATGTGTTACACACGAGTCTTTGTACTGTAGCTCTGAGGTCGCGCAATGAGACAGCAGGTACTCCAGTGAAATATTCTTCCCACGAAACTCTCCTGAAATGCTTGTTGAAAGAAGGAATTTATATTTTTCTGTTTTTAAATAAGGTGACTGGAAGTATTTTGGGCCGTATGAACTGTGAATGTATCTTGCATTGAAATTCCTCACTCGCAGTCGGCTGCTATTTCCAGTTATTGTTGAGCAAATTTGCTCGCCGCAGGAGGCATTGAAAATGGGACCAGCCGAGTTGGACGTTTTGAGTGTTATTACTAGAGCTCGGCGTTATGCGGAAAACTGATGAGCGCCCGGAGTAAGACCGGGCTCGCAGCTCTCGTAAATCTCGGAAGCCACCAGGTCAGTGGTGACTAGCCATTGGTTGTTGCCCGTCGGTACCCTGGGCGCTTTGCAAGCCTCGCTCCATCGTAGCGCTCTCAATGGCATCTTAAAACCCAGAAGTCGCTCGAACCCACTGAACTAGACTTTCCATCATCACGTTCTCGATTGATTAATTTTTTCATGTTTCCGGGCGCGTCAACTGCTTTGGTCATTAGTCCCGTAAGTGTAGTGCATGTTTTTTTTCTCGGAAGATGGCTGTGATGCGCTAGATGGCGAGATCCGGCCCCGACCTACTGTCGGCTAGTGGGGTTTCCCCCTAACCAGGACTCTCCCACCAACGGGGCACCGCCCCAGCCGGGACAAGCTTTAAACTCCCGACCGGTCCCCCGGAATATATGGTAGTGTAGTGCATGCTAGTGTGTGAGTGTATGTAAGGGGAGAGGATAGGACAAGGAAGAGGAAGGATCCGTGCGCGATCTGTGGCTCGTTTGGTACGGTACTGCTCCGGCATTCGCCTGCTGTTGATCGAAGAAACCACGGAAAACTACCTATCAGAGCTGCCGGCCGCTAGGATTCTCCTCCAGACAGAGACTGAATTCGACCTAGCTGAAAAGCTAGTGTCAAAAATCCTGCCGCCATCAGGACTCGAACCTAGGACCTCCGTGCCCCTCCAGAGGCGCTGCAGTGACATGAGTTGATGTACTAAGTGCCCCTCCCGGCCCACGTTCTCGAGTTCACAAGTAATCATATAATAAAATTAGCAGTGAGAAAATAGCGTTTAATTCATGCAGCACCAGACGAAATTATGAAATTGCAATGAGAATATGGAAGGAACCAATGACCCCAATGCCACAACTTTATGAATTATAAAAAAAAATAAAAAACAGGAAATTCGTATGTGGTATTTTTTAGATTATTCATGGATGAAAATTTGCAGTCAACTTAATGAACTTGGATTTATTATGAGAACAATTTTCTATAGCTTTATCGTCATCATTCTAACAATTGGTGGTGCCTCGGTCAGAGCTGCCACCCGACCCGCAACCCGTTTCTGGAATTATGACGAGAAAGCCGTAGATAGTCAGTTCTGAAACTAAATTCAAGTTGACAAAGACGATTTCCATATTTTATAAAAAAAGTATGTTTATTACAAGATTTTGACATAAGTATTCTCATCTAATTTTGCATATATGAGTCGGAATGTTAATGTATAGGCTTACAACATATGCACATGAATATATATTTAAGAAAATGCGCATAATTACTTTAAATCAAAATGAACGTTGCATAAAGAAAAGAAAATAATGAGAGAGGAAATTATATTTCAAAGTTACATTTTGTCCAGTTTTTTACTATTGCAATCTTTTTTACATACCAATTGAATAGAATAGTGCTTCCACACATCGTAGAAGAGCCAGTGAAGAACAGTCGTTGGAATTTGCCGAGAGGGAAACGTAATTAATTTTCAGTGTTTCATTCATAAATAATAAAAGAATGTCACTCTCAAAGTAATCAATGGCAGAATTTGTAAAATAATCCTCAGGGCGTTCGCTCCAACAAGGGCAAGTTGCCCCAAGTGAGGGATTTCGGTGGCGGCAGCGCGGAATTAAGGGCGGGAGCGTGAACGATCTCCGCTTCCCACCAGTTGCCAGCGCTTGCCACTGCTAGGCACAGAGAGCCGGATAGTTGTTTTCCGCAGAATGCAGAGATTTGTTTTTTTCTATATGCCTTATAAGATTCTCAAGTGAAATACCATTGTTTTAGGGAAAAGACAAACATTATTTATTATTAAAAATACCTTCAGGGCTGGATGACCAAGGTCTATCGGACATTGTGTGGCCATATTGATACATCACGGCCATACAGCCCAGAAGGTATTTTTAATAGTATATCCAGCCGTGAAAGCCAACATAACATTATTTATTCTTATATTATTACTGCTTAACACTACAGTTATAATGCAGAGAAAAAACTTTAGCACACATTAGTATTAAATTGTTGATTAGACTTTTTTCTCATAATATCTCGGTAAGTTGTGGGAATTCTGATTTGGTGTTGTTGACGTTCTGATAAGAAGAAATAAAAGAGGTCATCTTCGTCAACATATTAGCTTTATAAAGATTAAGGTTTTTGTAAGTAAGGCTTTTGACAGCATTGCCGTCATCGTCAGTCTCGCTGCTTTCCGCAAAAGTCGCTCGACTGTGCCTGGGCACAGCATTATAATAGAGGTTAATAAATATATAAGAATATAAGAGTTGTTAATAAATAATATAATTGTTCCAATATATAAAAAAGCTTCTTCCAATTGCTTGTGTAGTCAGAATCCACGTTTTGTGAATTCCTGATACCGAAAAATCGATTGAGGGCAAAATGTCAATTGATTATAATGTGAGAAATAATATGAGAGAGTATGACTGTTGAAGCACCACCAGATAAATCTCATCGCAGTATTTCTGTGGCGGCATTAATCTTTTTCAGTTGGACGTATTGCATCTAAATTTTTGTCATTTATCATTTGTATTTCTCTCTGTATATTTTGATTACTTATTTTACAATTTATGACCAGAATAACGCTCTATTCATTAATGACATCTTTGTAAATTTTGTCCCGAAATTTAGTCTTCGAGTGGGAATGAAACCAATCGCCATTTGGTGAACAGAAGTGCCAGGACCATATTAGTGAAACACCTTCTTTAAAATGTTTTTTATTTTCAAAATATCAACCTCAGTAAAAGATGAATTTTTTTGCACTCTACTGATTTCGATCTAATTGGTAATTCAATTGTTCTTTGTCCAAGTTGTAAAAAGTGTAATTCCAGTTTGATACTTATTGTGCAATTGTTCTTTTAAATTGCAGTTACATCAACACTTCATTGCATTATTAATAATAATCGTCTCCGTCTCCGTTTCCGTCTACCACAAATACAACCATGCCCGAGGAGGGACTCGAACCCGCGACCCTTCGGTCCGAGATCACTACGACACTACTGCCTTAGCGATCTCGGCCACCGGGCCAAAGTAGAAAGTTTGTTATAACTTTTCTGAAAGATTCCATGCAGCTACTTCCTGCATATTTAACTCGCTTTCAAATTGCGTATCGTTAATCAGTTCCCTTATTTGAGAGCCAAAAAATATTCCTTCCTTTAGTTTAGCATCACTGATCCGTGGTAACTTATTTTTCAGAAAAAGAAATGCATTGCCATCACGATCCATAGCTTCCACGAAATTCTTAATTAAACCTGCTGTGTTATGCAGTTGAGGCAATAACATTTTTTTCAGAACGTACAAGTGGATGGTGAAGAACCTTTTCATGTCCTAGATTAAGCGATTCTCTTTTCGGTCATCTCTTTATAATATAATAATTACATTTAACACTGCTAGTCCACTTGCACAAGAAGCAAGAAAATTTCGTACACCCAAGTTGTAACCCTAATAAAATGGCTATTATTTTCAAATCCTCACATATCTGCCAAGAAAAAAGGGTATAGTAAGAGTTTCATATTGTCATAATTTTCTTTCATACTAACTACATGGGCTAAAGGAACGGACGGACATATGTTTCCATTATGCAGTAACACTCCTTTCGAACTTGTTTTCAAGGAGTCTATGAATAAACGCCAATACTCAGATTTATGCTCAACACCCAGTAACTGGAACAAATGTTCACCATCATTGCAGAAATCTCGATCCTCCTCTTTAGAAATTCCTCAAATTCCTTTTGTCGTCGCCAGAAAAAACATACTTTGACGTCACCTAGCAGTAGCCTCCACCCTTAAAATCTGCAGGTGAGTAATTCTGCTTTGGTTTTACTTAAAACAAGATCCCGAACCAAATAATTTAAATCCTCCTGTTACAAAGTGAGGCTTATTTATAGCCTCATCTTCCAAAAAATCTGGATCATTCTGTAATTCATCCTGAAAATCGGAAAATTCTTCAGTCACATTGTCATCTGGTGGAGTTGGTATAGAAAATTCTTGCCAATGAAGCATCGGTCACATTGCTGAATCTAAAGATGGAGATTTAATGTGTGTCTGTATTTCGAACTTATTCCAGATATATTTGTGAAGTATAAGTAGCAGTCTGTGAAATGATCCTTAGAATCGCGCCACATCATAGGGACCGCAAAGGCATAAGACGGGATCCTTTCAACCAGCCAGTTAACAGTGTTAAACAGTTGGCACAACTGATTTCCGGAACCAATTTCTTGTTCAGGTCTATTTTGTTGTTGAAATAACAGATAAAAGCTCTTCTTATGAGAGGAGTAAACTTTCGCCTCTGCGCTTTGAAAGTCAGCTCACCACACACCAAACAGAAGTGTATCATTAACCACTTTCGAGACATGATTCTTATACACTATACACCCTACAAACAACTTATAATGCAATGGACGGTTTACACACTTCTATCACAATCCAATTGATTAAGAAACCTATTAAGATGCAAATCCCACCTTAAATCATATTTTTGTAGAGGAATATTGTCATTGTTGTAACACATGAACTCATGGTAAGATTCACCAAACCTTATAAGTCCATTGTTAACACAAAGAAATAAAATTATATTATCCCTATTTTTCATTTTCAATGGCGCATGCGATTGAAAACGAAAAACAAAACTGCATTGAAACCGTTTTTTTCTTAGTTTATTGCTAATTCGTTATTACGAAATCAATTTGAAACATCTGAAATCCTACTATTCGTGTATATTTTCGAAAAGAACATTCATGTCGTATTCAAACAGAACTGTTGCGTCTACTTCGACGCAACGCGTCTCCAAGCCGTGTTGAGAGTCTATAAACGCTTCGTTACAATATATATATATATATATATATATATATATATATATATATATGAATGTTATATAAATTGACACACCTACGTATTTTTCACCCAGAAGGTTTATAAGATGTTAGTTTTGTTGCAACGTCACTAAATGGCGCTGCAGCACAAGGTTGCGCTTCATTTTAATTGATTCCATTCAATCTACACTGCAATAGGGCTTCATTTTTGCTGAGCGTTGCCGTGTGACGCGGGGCGAGGTCGAGGTGAGGACAGCGGCACGCGTAAGTAAGAGAGGGTGAGAGACAGAAAGAGACAGAGGCAGGCAGAGACAAACAGATACGAACAAAGAGGCAGATAGACACAAATATCGAGAGACAGAGAGAGACAAAAGAGAGGCAGAGTCTGACAAGCAGAGACAGATGAAGACAGAAGCAGATAGAGACAGATACATACAGAGACGCAGAGAGAAATACAGAGAGAGAGACAGAAAAAGAGAGACATACAGAGAAATCCGTGACAGAGTGATGAGACAGAGAGAGAGAGACAGACAGGCAGAGAGACAGAGGCGGAGGGCGAAAAGGAGAGGAAGTAGAAAGATGGAAATGGAGGGCAAGGCAACGTCTGCCGGGTTTACGCTGGTAAATTATAGTTGTCCTTTGCGTCGCCAGCGGAGCAAGGATCTTATCTCAGGTTGCACGGAATACAGGTACCATTGTAACCGCATATTGTGACTACTACAATTGATTTTTTTTCTCCCTTTCTCCCTTAAAAATTCAAAATTTAAGTAGTATATGACTTAGTATAGGGATCACAGAATTTTGAAAATGTGCACACAATTCACTTTTCCCCATAGCACTTCATATGCAGTTTTTAACTGTTTTTTTACGTAAAATAAATAAAAATAAAAAAGTCCCAGAAACGTGATGACATATGGCGAGATGACGTATGGTATACAAATGGCGTATTTATACACACTGGCTTCCTAGTGACATGACCTAACTCGCTTAAGGATAGTTAGCGGACAGGAAGAGCGTTGGCTCAGTGCATCAACTGATGGCACTGCAGTGCCTCTGACAGCGAGGTCCCAGGTACGACTCCCGGTGGCGGCAGCAGGATTTTCGACACTAGCTTGTCAGCTAGGTCGAATTCAGTCGCTGTCTGGAGGAGAATTCTAGCGGCCGGCTGCTCTGATCGGTAATTTTCCAGGGTATCTCCGATCAACATCAGGCGAATGCCGGAGAATTATCGTAACAAACGGGCCACGGACCGCTCGCGATCTTCCCTTCCTCTTCCTTGTCCTATCCTCACCCCTTACACACACACACACACACACACTCACACTAACAAGAACTACCCTACCACACATGCCGGGAGACCTGTCGAGGACTTAAAACTCTTCCCGGATGGGGTGGTGCCCCGCTTGGGAAATACCTGTTGAAGGAAATGACGGTAGGTCGGCGCCGGATCTCGCCATCCAGTGGAGGAATATCACCGCCACCTCTCGATTAAATCATGTGATAATGATGTAAACAAGTTAACTGAAATATTGCATTGAAACTATTTGCTGTATAAATTAAATATATTTATGGAATTCCATATATTTATTTCCATAGACATTATATATTTCCATAAACAAAATACAGAATTCCATAAATTTATTTATGAAATTATATATTTTGTCTATGGAAATATACCTATTGCATCTCTGTAAATTTTCACTTATTGTATGATTTAAATCTAGTTTCTTTATTTTGTATGTTCAGAAAAACGTAGATTGTATCTGTTAAAAAATAAGAATATGGTTAAAAACACGCCAAACAAAAAAATACTATGTAGAAGTAGACAAATAATAAATTATAAACTCAGTATTGCTAACCATTACAACTGGTTATGGATGGTTAGTAATTCCCAGAAACAACAATTTACATTATCTCTATAAAAGAAGTTGGGAATAAATATTATTATTATTATTATTATTATTATTATTATTATTATTATTATTATTATTATTAAGCTTTCACTGCCAAAAAAATCAAGTTAGACTGTTACGTATGCAGTGCTACCTACCGCGCAAGAGTATAATGAGGGTTATTCACAATATAAGATTGGGAAGTAAATTATTCCAACACGATTTCGATGCTGTGCAATTTTTCAGATCTACTTGCTGCCAGTCTATTATTTCTGCAACGTATCTGATTACTGGTACTGTCCAACTGTTGATAGCTTCGTTGAGATGTCCTCCTTAGAGAGTTTTTCTTACAAGTTTACGTACGCCGCTTGTAACAAGGTGGGGTTCATAACTTGTTAATGGCAGATATCCGCAGATGGCACTCAAGCTTCATTTCAAAATATAAAATGGGTAGTAAATTATTTGATGTAGAGACTCGAGGTTGTTACGTGTGAGTCGCGAAAGTCGGAACCTTGGTACGAAATGTATTCGCAACGCATTTCCTAGTTGACACCATAGGGACACCTGTAGTGAGCTACGTTTGGTGGTATAGTGCATATAAATATACCCTAGTGTACGAGACTTTCTAGGAACCACTGCTCATGTGATCGTACCACTTTCCTCCTGACGCACCGGCTGAAATTGGCTAACGTCCAGGCGCGGCCGCCATCGCGCTTACCACGATTCCCCCCACTCTTTCATTGAAGTTGCCCACGGGCCCATACTTTCGGTGTGTACGACTACATGCTGTTTCTGCACTAGCGTATCCCGTCATTGCCAGGCAGCGATAAGCAGGTCGATTGAGTCATTAGTGATTCCGGGCGCGTCAACTACTGAAGTCACTAGCCCCATAAATGTAATGCATGTATTTTCCTCGCGAGGCGGTGCTCATCTTTTCCCGTTGGATGGATCGATCCAAAAACAACCCACTCGTCGGCTACCTACTTTTTCCCAAGCAGGTATCTCCCATCAGCGGATCACCGCCCTAGCCGGGACAAGCTCTAAGCTCCCGAGTAGTCTTCCGACATGTGGGGCAGTGTAGTGCATTTATGTGGACGTGTGTGTGTAAGTAAGGGGAGATGATAGGACAAGGAAGGGGAAGGAAAGATCGCACGCTCCGAGGACCGTTTATTAGGATACTGCTCCGGCATTTGCCTGGTGTTCGAATTAGCTATCTAGTATCGAAAATTCTATTTATCTGTACGTCAAACCTTTAAAAGATGCATGTGACGTGCTAAGAAGAGAAGTGTATGATGAGCACGTTTCTCCTCACTTAATTCTAGGAACCCTGTCCTAAGTCATATAGAAGTTGAATTCTGAACACGGAATGAAATGGCCTTTTTTTTTGGCAAGAATTGGTAACAAAATATTCGCTCCAATGTAATAAAATTTATTTTCAAGAGCAAGGAATATTGTTATAGATTTGGGTTCTTATCCCTCATCATGACCTTCGTGAAGGAATCATGGTGTCTACCATTACAACATGGAAAACTGTAGTAGGCTTCCATGGCCAGAGTCCTGTAAATGATCTTGGCTGTCCGGGTGACGCCACGTCGAAGGCTGTGTTGTCGAGATCATCATACAACATGGTTGACGATCATTTGAATAATTATGTTTCCCGCTGAATTCAAGAGGACAGATAATGACGTTACATGTATGTTCAGATGTAAAGCAAGGGTCCATCTCAGCATTTGCTCAAAGGATCAGGGAAACCACGAAAAACCTGATCGAGATAGGGGTCATTGACCCAGAAGCTGAATCCTGCCATCCAATCCTCACCCACAAGCTAAATCCGGAACCCAATCCAGCCGTCGTCGGTACATGAACCCTATGACCTCCCGGCCGTAGGCACAACAGTGACATCTGTTGATGCCACGAGTCACCTACGTTAGTAATTAGCTTGTGAGCGACTAAGGTTGCTCCTAGGTAGCACTCCTCTGTGTCACTTAGTGACCATACAGAACGACACCTGATGTCGCCTGACCCACACTCTTACTGGCAAGAGGTGAGGTAGCTAGTAACAACGCACATGAGCTTTTGCGAAATTTCTCTGCATCTACTTACATCTACTTGCATCTCTCTACTTAACCTCACCAGTTCTAATAATGAAATGAGATTATTTCATCTTAATTAAGGTGATATATTTCTAAATATTTTCTGGCCAGTTGGGTATATTTGGTTAATGTTTCTCCTTGCGCGGTATCAACGTTAAGATCTTATGGATACGTTATATCTATGATGAATGTCTTTTCCTCTGTGATGATGTATATTACAATATCAATTCTATTGGCGGCAATGGTTTCTTCGTGTGTATATGGTCGCCATGGTTTGGACAGAAGTGAGAGATTTACATTACTGGACTGCCTTTTACACTTACTAAGGATTGATGTCTCGGGTAAGATAAGAGCACATTTCACTGCGAGAGGTTTATAGATGTTATTGCTGCTACGTTCAGGTTTTTTGTCCAGTTTCCCTGATCCATTGAACAAATGCTGAGATGGCCTCTTGTTTTGCTTCTGGACATAAATGTAACTTCATTATCTGTACACGACTTCTAGAATTCAGTGGGAAATATAGTTATTCAAATTATCATTTCCATGTTGTCGCGGCAGGAAATATTATTCCTTGACGAAGGACATCATTGATAAGAGCCCAAAATGTATTGCTGATTTATCCTTGAAAATGGATTTTATTACATGGGAGCGGGTGTTTTTTTAATTCAAAATTCAAGTAGTATATTACTTAGTGTAGGGATCACACAATTTTGAAAACGTGCACAGAATTCACTCCTCCCCATAGCACGTCATAAACAGTTTTAACTGTTTTTGACGTAATAAATAAATAAATAAAAAAATTTCGTTGTGCCGATTAAGGTAGGCTGTCTTTACCAGGTTCCTTCTGAATGTTTTTATATGGCGTAGCGTTTCTAGTGATTGACGACACATTCTTCAGTTATCTCGGCCGCCTGATTTTCTACATATTTTCTGTAGTTAGAAGTTATCCCTTGGTCGTGAATGGCATGTGTATATGATTGTTGTTGTTGTTATTATTATTATTATTTCTTCGTAATTTTCTTTATTTTTCCATAAGGACAAATACACAGGTTATACATGACCAAAGCATATTTATCAACGTCTTTTTGTTAGGAATTCACATCTACACTACCCCCATAAAATTTCGAGCTATTCCAGTTGTTGAGACGACCACAGCTTTCTGTATAGTCTTATAAATATTCACATTAACATTGAGATCTTTTAAACTTTTTAATAGTGTCTTCGGAATTACTGCGGTGCTAGAGATGACAATAGGGATGATTCTCACATGGTCCATATGCCACTCTCTCTTGATACTTTCAGCAAGTGGAGCATATTTTGTGATCTCGACATACTTCTCTTGTGTTTTTCGTTTTTGGTATGACTATGTCAATCCAGTAAGCTTGCCTTTTTGTCTTGTCTACTAAAACGAAATCAGGCCGGTTGTGACGGGCTGTCTGATCTGTGTTCAGTTGTTCAGTCCCAATAAAGTCGGCATTCACCATTTTCGAACACATTGTTAGATACGTATTTACAGTAGAGTACCTTGCATTCTATAAGCTGGCGTTGATAAAGTCTTAATGCAGGATCTTTCCAACTGCATTATGGCGTTGTTTGTAATCAGTTCCCGAGAAATGTGTGAATGTAGATGTAATATGGTGGATGTTTTCCTGTGCCTGGCAACCATAACCATCCATTATTATTATTATTATTATTATTATTATTATTATTATTATTATTATTGTTGTTGTTGTTGTTGTTGTTATCATCATTTGGATCGAGGTATCGCTCATTTCTTCTTGACATCATTATTGACAGCGACATGTCCAAAGAGAAGGCGAGGAGATGAGCACGGCGATTGGCGAGGTGGGCAGGTGCGGGGAGGCCGGGCAGGGAGGCTGGCGCTTTGGCAGTGCAGGGCGGCCGGCCGGCGGCCGTGGCCCCGAGGGCATGCCGCCTCCCGCCTCCCGCACTCCTGCCGCTTGATGGCGTGATGGCGTGCGGCGAGGGCCGGCCGAATCTCCGCGCGCGCATGCTCGCTCATAACTCATGAGCGTCCGACGCTACGGGCGCAACCGCCGGCCGCCGCGGGCGCGAGCGCGAGCGGGGCAGGGTGGGCGGGACGGGGCGGGATGAGGCGCTCGGAGAAGCGGAGCGGAGCGGGGTCGGGGCGAGGGCAGCGGCCCGCGCGGGTCGCCGCTGGCCGAACAGAGGCGCGCGGAGCACGCGAGAACGGGAAAGGAGGATGCGCAGGGGACGCCCGAGGAGGAACGGGGAATCACCAATCAAAGGGGTGAAGAGGATAGAGTAGGAAGACGGAATGGGTGGAGCAGAAAATTGGAGGAGGAAAACAATAAGATAGGATAAGAGCAAAGGAGACAGCATAGAATGGGAATGCAAAACGATAGAATTGAAGATGGAAAAGACGAAATGTAAAAAGAAAACATGCGTTGAAGGGAAGGGGAGGGAAGTAGAAAATAAGGGAAGAAGTCTGGTAAGAGGGATAGCGGAAAACAAAAAGTAGGGGAAGACGAGGGAAGATGTCGATGTGATATTCGCTTATGTGTTACATTCTGCGAACTAGAGGAAGATCGCTATTCGGTCGTTAGAATTCAAGTAGATGTGCTTGAAAACATTTATTTCAAGAAATATAATTAAAGAAACAATTTTAATATTCTCATGTCCTCTTTGACAAGATTTCCTATCAATTCTTGTAATATTATTTTTAGAAATAGCATCGGAACAAACTAAATTACTCGTGGAAACTCTACTACGTAGCCTCCACAATCCTCCATAGTTTGTATTTCGCAGGGCTTCAAGTTCCGCCGGATCGACTGGGAAATGTCAAGTTTATACAAAATAATTTGAATACTTTATGCGCTAGAGTTCATTACGAACAGACAGATGGTTTTAGGTAAACCAATTTTTCGATATCAAGGATCGTCAAAAGGCGGATTCTGACTACACAACGAATTCGAGGAAGTAAAGAATAGGAGCAAGATTAATTCACTTCTTCGATATCCCGGACTCACAATAGGACTTTTTCTGCAAATAAATATTTTTTTAAATTAAAAAATGTTCGCTGATACATATATTACTTTACGTACGTAATAAAAGGAAAGAATTATTTTGATATCTTCGTACGTAGTATGCGAGGAAGTAAAAACTAGTGTTTTAGAAACCTATATTACTAATGTACAACGCGCTCAAAATTGTGAGTATTCAGACCATATGAGAGTTTTCAATGGTTTTTGTTAGATACGCAGGAATTAGGGAAATATCCAAAAACAATGAAACAGTTTTAATTTTCCCGGAATAAGGCAAATGTTTGCGTTATTCCTTCAAGTCTCATTCTACGCATACCTACTGAACTCAGTTACTCCATGCATCACTTTTTACAGCACAGCGGATGTCATGGGATGGGAAGGCTCCAAGTAAGAGGCCAGTGGCTATTAAATTTACTCTTTATATGTTGCGTTATGAACAGCAATTTTTCTATCCTTTTATGTAAAGAACTATTGCACGAGTATTCGCTGAGATCGCAGGATTCGTGATGGCAATTTTTGCTAAAATATTTAATTTATTGTAGTAATATACGAGAGAAAATTATTTGTTGTTTTTTAGCAGTGTTCGTGCTACGATTTGGAAAACAATTTTGTATGATCATTGTTCTGGAGTATATTTGCTGCTGTATGACAGTAAACATCTGTTTAAAAACATTGATATATAATTTTTTCAATTAGCAGATGTTAAAAATATCTAAAAATATTGTAAATTTCCTTAAATTTTGTTATTTTTATGCCAAAGCTGAAAGTGGAATTCGTAGTAGTTTAATTGTAATAAATTAATGATCCATAGATGAAAGCGCCTTTCTCGCGACAACTTCTCGTGGCTGTGCTTGCTGCCATTCTTTGAGTTGTAAGGAGTGCATTTGAAATTCTAAATTCAAGTAGTATATTACTTAGTGTAGGGTATATTCAAGTAGTATATTACTTATTGCCAATTGTTAGTACAAACGTCAACTTGACAAGGGTCAACTTCAACTGTTTTAAATCCTTTTGTTTGCATCTGTCCACATAACGTGTGATATATATATATATATATATATATATATATATATATATATATATATATATATTCACACTATTCTCCTTGTTTGCCACAGCATATTGCATTGTAATGTCATCATTTCTTGACAGAGGAATCACTAAGTGCCAATTTATAGTACAATGAAATGGCTGTTTTTTATATTGACTTTTTTTCTTTTTACCTTGTATAAAATTGAAAAGTAATATTATTTTTGCTTTTCTGGGTTGAATCAAATAGCGTTTTGAATGAGCTATTTGAATTTTCTCAGTCTGAAAGCTGCGTCTGCTTGCAGCGCTTTATGGTTACTCTGATGCCTTCGCATGGTCTTTTACCATTTGATGCTGTATGTAAGTGTCATTCAGCACAAAATCCAAAATAGACGTTTTGATGAAGCAGGAAAGTTATTCCCGTTTTTATATTGAACATTGGCTCCTTCACAAAAATAAATTATTTTCTTTTATATTTAAATTTTTGTTTTAAAAGATTCCTGACTGAAAAAGATGGAAATTGTTACTGCTGTCCTTGAGATTTTCCGAAATCATTACTACATTCTTGTGTGGTATAATTTCATCTTTTTTTTAAGAAACAACCAATGGGTAAATAGTGACTTCTTTATTCTTCCAATGAATTACTTGCACAGAACCTTCCATTCTAAAAGAATTTACTCTTAAAGTAGTTATAAAAACAACCAATTCCTCAGTTTACGTTTATCGTTTCCAATCATGTAAAAATAAGCTTCCTTGTTTACGAAAGAATTTATGAGTACGAGTGTATTAATAATTTTAGTTGTTTGCTTTCGCCAAAACTCCGCAGGATATCTTGTACTGAAGAGCAAATATTTTGTAAATTCGTTGGGTCTGTTAGCAATCTGTATTTATTAAGCCAGAATGACATAAATTTATTACATAACTCGTGGAGAGTGGCAGCGGCGTCAATTAAATGTTTCTCACATAGCTAAAACAACAAAGTTAATTAATAACAAATGTTGCTGTCAAATGCATGCTGCGTTTTCTTTCTTTAAACATTTTGATACGAGTTTTGGAATAGTTTAATCACGGCTTTACAACTGATTTCATATGAAAAATCAAGGGTACTAAATCAGCACGTACCTTCTCGCCCGGAGCATAACGCAAAATTAAGCGAAAATTATTCAAATTCTGAAGAAATTGTACATGATCCTATATCAAAAACTATCTTTAAGAGACAGATTTTATCCAGGGAAAAAATCACTATCTTCATAATTTTAGTTGTAGTAAGACGCCAAAAAAATCGAATGTTTGCAATTTCCGAAAAATCAGTTTTCAACAAAAATTCTCTGAAAACTCCTTCACATTACCCAACAACGAAAATTTAATGAAAAACGATGGAGCATTTTTTAATTTGGAAAATGTCCCCGGGGTTTCATGTAAAGTATCCCCAAAATTAAAATAACGGTTTCAAATTTAAGTGGCCGCGACATGAGCGAAATAGATGGGAGATTATCAATTTTGGGAAAAAAATCGGCTGAACAGTTTAGCCGCTAGCGTTGTTCACAGACGGACGAACAGGTAGACGGACAGACTTTTGCAGACATTCGATTTTTTTTGCATGAAGGGCCCACAAAATATGGATTCTGACTATATCACGTATTAGTGGATTTTTCTAAATTTAGCAACAGGATTCACACACTTTTTCGTTATCAGCGCCCTGTAGTAAGAGGTTTTCTGCCGAAAATTCACTGTTTTTCGCTCAGCAATACATAACTTTCTCTCTACTGCGTAAGCGGTAGAGAGAAAGTAAAAACTTCCATTAGTATCTCCAGAAGCAGCGGTGTTTCCCAGTAACATTCCCGTTTTGCGAGGTGCAATATTCTATCAATACGGTTTCGAATGTAAATACTGAACACACTTTTGTTACATCGCAAACGTTGCTCAACTCACGCTTCACATTCGCTTCAACTTTTACAAGTTTTGATCGTCCAAACGATAGTAGTATCTATATGTGACCGCGAAATTTGTTGTTACAGCTGCAGGCAAAATTCCTACAATGACATAATTACTTGCATTTGTTCGACAAGAAATGAGAGAGTTAGCCGCACACTTATGGGAATATAAAGTTAGCAGAATACTCAGCAGCCACAATTATGGGACTGTACATATATCATTATTATATGTCTTGTACGGTAAAAATTCAAGTCATCTGACTACATCAGATCATTCTGGTGAACTACGTTTTTGATGATGGTTGCGATAGTTCAGCGGCAAAAATTTTCTTATGCAGCATCTTTGACTGGGACGTCCTTCGGTTCGAGTCCATACGATGGCGTATTTATCTTACATATCTGTAAGGGAGACGTACATTCGCATACTCCACAACTTAACATCCACCCACTACATTCATTAGTATAAAAAATAGTCAGCTCGAAACATATATATTCACACATGACAAATTGATTGTTAGTGATTCCAGGCGCGTCAACTGCTAAGCTCATTAATCTCGTAAGTATAAAGCATGTTGCTTGCACGTTTGCTCAGGAGATTGCGGTGATCTTCCCCAGCTGGATGGCGCGATTTGGCGCCAAACTGCCCTCGGCAAGCGGGGTTTTCCCTAATTAGGTATCTCCGACCAACGGGGCACCGCCCCAGCCGGGATAAGCTTTAAACTCCCCGACCGGTCTCCTGTTTTTGTGTAGTGCAATGTAACCGCCCATATGTCGGTTCCATGGATTTTTGGAAAACACCCGAGAACGTCAAGTCACGACAAGATGCAATTATAGTGTTACCGAATTGCAAGAGATCGCGCCAGCAGTAAATGGTATCCCTTGCGAGAATTTATTAAAGTTTTTTGAACGCACTCACGTAGAATAGAACGAGAACCAATAAAAATTCACCCTTGAAAATATCAGCACTAGAGCAAAGCACCGCTACGAAAAGTTCAATCTTTTGCTGCCGACCGCCGATCTGGACGCACCGAAACTGTTCGTGTTCGACGGAGAAGAGAATTCGCCGTATTCCGACAATAAGAAGCTTGAAAAAGGGAATTCGTCTCATCGTGTTAAAATGACGATACCATGTATGAGAGAATTAAGAATTTTAAATCATAATTATTCTTATAAATTCACGTGAACGCATTACGCAGAAATATTCTATTTTTCTATCAACGAGGAAATAATACATTTCAACGTTCAAGAACGTATACGGAAGTAGAAAGCATGTGCTATAGGAAATATTTCTTTCTATATCCAGCTTTTTTTGTCTTTCGTCTTGGCCTACCACGTAAGGAATTCATTACGCGGAGATATTGCAGTCACATTGTATAAAATTCGAAGGACTGTGGTAGCGATTCACCAGAGCACGTGTTCGCCGAAGCAAAGGGATTGCCACGACCTTGAAAGGATCTGGGTCGCCGTCGCCGCTCCAAGCTGTGAAAATATTTCTTCGAGACGACGTGTCGTGAGTCAGAAATCTACATTAGAAATTCTAAAAAAAAACTGTTTAAAGAAGCGAGAATTATTCTACAGAGATAAAATTCACTTCACTTACAGACGTAGATAGTCGAGTAATTATATTAAAATCATTTAAACGTAATCTTTTACAATAACGTAGTCGTAAAAGAAAGCCAGATAGCTAATCCATGTAAAGAATTGTAAAATCCAATTTTTTCTGTTTACGATAATATTTGTTAATTTAGTGTGCGTTTTCAATTTATTGTTTAATCGTTTTCAAATTGTTCAAAACCAATAATTAGTAAAAGAGCTATTATTGATTTACGTTCATTGCATAACAATATTTTTCTTCGCTGGTTAAATTGTATAAAGTAATAATCTACATGAAAGAGAAACAACGTCTTGTATATATTTCATTCACTATTCAAGTGACAATTTCTTTGAAAGTGTATGTAGAGCATTTTGGTATGTGATTCTTTTTCAGTATTTTGTGTTTCCATGTATTATTGTCTTGTGTACAGGTATTTTATTGTTTTTTTGTGAATTGTAGGGTAATATAATTTTATGTAAAGTGTTTATGCGAGTGTTAAAATGCAACTGCAGTTACCTAACTCACGTAATTGCTAAAGGTAGAGGAAGTGATAGAATTTTTCAATGCAATGTGTAAATGCTAGATAAAATTGTATCCAAGTATTTAACAGAATATATCTAGAACTCTGTTTATTGTTAAAAGACTAACGTTCCTATATTTCTTTTATTACGAAAAGCAGGATAAAAGACGATCCAACTCCTGTAGGGCAGTTAGGATATATAAAACCATTCCTAATTTTTGGTTGATTAATTGATTGATTTTTCGTGTTTCCAGGCACATCAACAGCTCTGGTCATTAGTCCCGTTAGTTTAGTGCATGTTTTTTTCGCGGGAGTTGGCAGTGACCTTCCCCCGCTGGATGGCGAGATCCGACGCCGACCTACCGTCGGCTAGTGGGACTTCCCCCTAACCAGGACTCTCCCACCAATGGGCCACCGCCCCAGCCGGGACATGCTTTAAGTTCCCGACCGCTTTTACGGAATATGTGGTAGTGTGTGTGTGTAAAGGGAGAGGATAGGACAAAGAATGGGAAGGAAAAATCGCGCGCGGTCCGTGGCCCGTTTGTTAGGGTACTGCTCCGGCATTCGCCTGGTGTTGATCGGAGAAACCACGGAAAACTAACGATCAGAGCAGCCGGCCGCTAGAATTCTCCTCCAGACAGCAACTGAATTCGACCTAGCTGAAAAGCTAGTGTCGAAAATCCTGCCGCCGTCAGGACTCGAACCTAAGACCTCCCGGTCAGAGGCTCTGCAGTGGCTCGCTAGCTAGCTGCTAACCTAGTGTCGAAAATCCTGTCACCGCCGGCAATCGAACCTAGGATATCCCGGTCAGAGGCACTGCACTGATATCAGTTGATACCCAGAGCCACCTCTCCCAGTCATATATTCACACGTCGACACACACACATACAAATTCCTTGGCCGCAACTCACAACACCATATCATATATTGCAATACCATGGCATCCAAACAGATTGCGGTAACACATTGTACATGATCGAACGCTCAACACACATACACTCTTCCCCAGGCACGCACCCGCTCCAATTTGTACCTGCGTACAATGAACACAATGTAAATTTCATCGGAAACTACAATGCATTTGATACCATAGGGTTGGTTGGACGGCGGGACCGACTGCAGCGATGGCGGTAGCGTCGGCGGGCGGGGTGGCGGCGGTGGCGGGAGTTTTCGGAAGCCAAAAGGAGAAGTGGCGTGGCACGCCACTGTGGTGCGGCGGACAGTAGCCTTCGGCCGGCAGGGCTGCGTGGCCGTCGGGCTGTTGGGCGGCCGGCTGCCGAAGCGCGCGTCCGGTGGTTCGGCCCGCGGCGGCGCCGCTCCCGTCCACTCCGTTCAGGCAGCTGTCGATCGCGCGTTGCCCGCTGTGGGCCCGCGCACTTCTCCTGGAAACGAGATTCCGAATTGTATTTTATTTTGGAAGTGGCTGAAATAGACCATTATGTGCAAGCAAGTTAATCATTCACGAGCGCGTTAGCGCGAATGTATAATTACTAACGAGCACATAATGATCTTTCAGCCACGTGTAATAAACGATATTTTATTTTATCCGATCGCCTTTGCAACATTTCGAGCTTATTCTCTTCTACAACTCGGCGTAATGCTGTATGTTGTTATATTTATTTCGGTGATTCGTTGGAGGCCTTTGAGTTGACAGTCGCTGTCTGTTGAGAGACAAGGGAAGATACATATGTATTCCTCAAAATATTGAAAGTGAAGCTGCGAAAGCTGTGGAAGGTTTACTACCCATTTAATCTAAAGATTGTGTATATCGTAAAGAACACGAAATTTTCAAATAATCGAAGAGAGAAAGAAATATTAAACAGGTACGCGAGGAAGTTATATTAGCTTATTTTGCAGAGAACTTACCAATACTTAATGCGGGTTCGTAAAAATGTGAACGAAAGTGCGTATTATACTATGTTATATGTTTGTAATATTATGAGTAAAAGCGATATTTTCATTAAAAAATTATTAAGTATTAGTAGGTTTTTATGTATATTCCTTCATTTTCCAATAAAATAATATTTTGTTGCATCATAATGTTCAGTTCACCGGCAGCAGTTTTGGTATTGTTTATCATGACAATTGATAGCTACTTTATTAGAGGGATGCAATAAATACTCGTTTCACCGACTCCGGACACGTACCTAAACAACCTTCAAAGGCGTTCGGATACAATTAATTTATTTTAATAACGGTTAATAAATTGTTTACCATTTCTATCAGATTTGATGAGTTGTAACAAGTTTTGTATTTCAGCTTCTGGTGCAATGACCGTAATTTCCGTCAGGTTTTTCGTCGTTTCCCTTCATCCATTAAGAAATTTGTTTTTGGTCCATAAACGTAGTCTGAACAGTAAACGTATGATGTATTTGCGACTTCTGGACAGTAAATGTAGCTTCAGTATTTGCTCACGTTTTCTTTTGTTCTGTGTGGGGGGGAGTTGTGGGTAGTTTACTTATTAATAAGATGTACCATGCCATCAAATAGATAGAATCATGGTAACTCAAATCTGTACTTTGTTTGCCGATGTAAACAGAGTATTTCTATGGAATGAACATTTCTTGTTAGAAAACAACATGCTGCGAAATGTTGCCAAAAGCGCTCATAGGTAATACCTCTGTTCATAATTCAACGAAGTATTGTAAAAGAGATGGGTAGTGATCCTCGAGCTCAAGGAAAAGTGCGCAGATTGTATTTTTTCCACATGTCACATATTTTTACTTGTTTCTAAATTGCTTCTTGTCGTTATCTAATTTCGTAAATAAATAACCTAAAAGCAGTCGAGGGGGTGTCCCTATCAGCCCAGTGTCGTAGATACTTCGTTACTGGGAAAACGTAATCTCTTACATAGTGCGCATTGGCATACCTTTCCAGAAAGTAATTTTGATCACTTCTATAGTAGGAAAATGAATTCCTCTACTCTCCATTTTCCTAGAAAGCAAAATAATTTTTGTTGGAATGTCCCCGATACATAGCGCGGCACTTATCTCCAGTTCTTTGTAGCGAAATATTCATTCATAATTTATTAACTGGGTATGTCTTGTTTAAGACTGTCCCTGAAGTTAAATAAAAAACAAATTAGTATTAAAAATTCCTTAAATAATGCAATTTCCATGTAAACAAAGAATTTTTAATACATTATTCGGCATTTTAGTAAAATAAATTATTTGAAAATTCCAGCTGAAATTCCAGCTGAAATTCTTTCCAGCTGAACGCTTATAATCTTCACCGTAAGATAGAATTGAAAATTGTGTGGTGTATTAAAGACAATTCCTAATCAAAAATCATTAATAATGTTGACAATCGTTTAGAATCAATAGTGTCTTAGTACGTAGATCTCCATCCAATATTTGATTAGGAATCCAAATTTGGATAGGAATGCCATGAGACCGGTCGGGAGCTTAGAGCTTGTCCAGGCGACTTGTCCGGGTCGGCAGACCCGGCGACCGACGCCGACCGACGGCGACCGACGGCGACCGACGGCGACCGACGGCGACCGACGGCGACCGACGGCGACCGACGGCGACCGACGGCGACCGACGGCGACCGACGGCGACCGACGGCGACCGACGGCGACCGACGGCGACCGACGGCGACCGACGGCGACCGACGGCGACCGACGGCGACCGACGGCGACCGACGGCGATTTTATTCAGGATATTAGGTACGATTCTTAAGGTAAAAGATTGAATCGACGGTGGTGAAGCTCCCGAAGAAACATTCATTTAAAAGTAAACTCTGTATTCCTTCTGTCAAAAACGATTCTGAGAATCCATCATACTAAGTTCAAATTTTCTGGCGTCGAAGAACAATTGACCATCAAAAAAAGTATAAGAATTATTAACAAAAGTATTAATGGAGAAACGAAATTTTTTATTTAAAATTAGAATTTACAAAACCATAAACTACTAGTCAATTCACTCTCTCTGCAACCAATGGCCACTTTTGAAACAATAGTGATGTGAAAAAGTGGGGAGCCGAAGACATTAGAAATATATTAATATTGCTACTTTTCGGAAAAGAAAAATCTTACGAAATATCAAATTTAATATCAAACATTGTTTTCCATGACAATTTTTGTTTGTATTGTTCGCAAATGGAACGGAATAAAATGAAATTAAAATATTACGGGTGATGATAAAGATACATTATCGTTTGTATAAGAAATGACTATTTATGAATACTGGTACTACCACTGCTACTAATAATAATACTATTTGTTACATAAAACTACTGTTTAGATTTGATAGAGAATCCCTCCAATACCCCGCTCGCCCACTGCGCGCGTTGCCGTCGCCACCGCCCGCGCCATCAGCGGTGACCAGGCCGGCGCGGCGCGGCGCGGCGCGGCGCGCCGGCGGCGGCGCGGCACGGCGTATATTGCGCATACGCGCAATATACGTGTTGGGCAGGCTGACGGGCGCGCGTCGGCCGCAGCCACGAAAGCACATGCTAATGCGCGCGAATCACCACGCGCACGCGGCGCGGCTCCCCGGCCACCAGCTCCAGGGGGGGGCTGAAAGGGGCGTGGAGCGAGGCGGGCCGTTGCGGGGACAGAGACGGGGCAGGCACGGCGGGGCGGGTAGATATAGGCCGCACGGTGTTAGGTGGGAAATGCGGGAGGGTATGGCGGGCGGGGGGGTATCGGTGGGATGTGGCGTGCACAGTGGGTGGGGTATGGGGGAAGCGTGCGCAGCTACGGCGAGTCGCGGTAAGGTAGGCAGGACACGCGATGAACATACTTATGTGTAGAATTTAAAAATTGCATACCAATTGGGGGTCTTAGCCCTTAATGGGATATATATGCTAAAATAATTTTTAAAAAATAATGCCAATGGTGGGTGTCAATGATAGATGATAGCTTTTCCTTCTATCTTTGAATATTTATCGTATGGACTTATCGTTTCATCGTTTAGGACATTCACAATTAAAATCTTTCCAAACCCTACATGATAGTTTCGTTTTACGCTTATCGGATGTACCGAAAATGTCCGATATACTATTTATGATCTTGTCATATCTGCAAAACTGAATATATTCTATCCCAAACTGGCAAAAAATTTCTGTAAAGTATTGCTAAGTACATGTAGCATTAGTTCTTAAATATATACATTTTTCCTGCAATGATATTGAAATTTATTCTGGAGGCCGGTGTTTACGCTCCTCTCGTCATTGGTGTTTTCCGGGTACCTGAACGGCATGGCTATGTGACTGTTTATATTACAAAAGTGGTAAAACAAGTGGAATGGGCGTTTACATTCTAAATTACCTCCAACATTACACGTCGTTCACCCGACATATATCCGTAATTAACTCCCGTCCTAATAAGATCCAATATCTGCTCAGCCAGTGAACGACACAAGTATCAGATTCTAGCTGAATATGACACCGCCGATGTTTTGAACGATTTCTAATCGCAGAGCAGAAGCAGGACATCTACGAATATTCTAGCTAAGCAAACAGTTCATAGTGGAGTATTTGAAAGACATATTAGAACAGGATTGCTCAATGATGACCAAGGGAGATTTAGGAAATTTATTTTTATATTAATCTAACTGTAATCAAAATAACTCTGCCGGTCTTGACGGTGCAATATGGATAAATGCAATAATAATTTAATGTAGGAAAGATACAAGAATTAGAGAAGTGTGAAGAAAAAGACCTCCACAATTTTTCAATGGAGGAAATGACGGATCTTCCAAAGCAAAAGAAACCTCAAAAGTAAGAAACAGAACAGAAAGAAACTTCAACTGAATTGCTTCCTAAAACGTATGAAAGGATGATACATTAGCGTGAAGTAGGATAAAGAAAAGATTAGGTATTCTTTCACGAATAGAAAAGAACGGCATTAAATAAAAACAAATGTAATCTTACATAGGAAAATATTCTCTTATGCATCATACCATCAGTGACAAGAATAATTTACGTAGAACAGGCCCTTCTCAGAAAAGATAACGGCTGGTATCACCGAATACTTTTCAAGTATGACTTAGTACAGTCATTATTAATTTTGAGACGCGTTTTAAGTCATGCTTAACTTAAATGCATCCGAGATTTGGTTCGCAATGCTGGATCCTGGTGGACTAGCCGATAACTATAACTAACCTAGATTGTTTTGGTTCTGCTTTGTACTGTGGTTCAAAGAGTATATGTGTGTGTGTGTGTGTGTGTGTGTGTGTGTGTGTGTGTGTGTGTGTATATATATATATATATATATATATATATATATATATATATATATATATAAACACACATATATCCTGCTCAGTGGAAGGATTCGTAAATCCATTGAATTCGTAGAAAATACTGACATCCTCTAAGCTACCACTGTGCCCAATGAACAAAGATATATAATTGAAAATCACAAAACAGTGTGTACGGGGAAGACATCTACATGGCGTCAGTGGAATCCCCAGATGATACAGCAGCCTTTACTGTAGCCACTCATAATTCTTTGATATCTTCAATGTGTGACAACAGTTCTAGCAATTCAGGAAGAACCTGCAGCTCCTCTGAAGTACCGACTTCATTAATATTGCGTATCAGCTAATGATCAACAACAACAGGAGCAGCAGCAGAAGTTGGCTAAAGAGCATGAATGAAAATGGGAAGAACACGAGTGGAAAAGAAAAGAGCAAGATTAGAAGCGTCCTACGCACAAATTAGTGGTGCCAAATGCGTGAGGAAATATTGAATCATAAGTTATTGCAGCGCATATTCCAAAACAAAAAAAATTCAACCTTAATTTTTTTTTTCAAGTTTACTACAACAATTTTCAGCGTAATATTTTAAAACATACATAAATAAGGAAAATGCATTCCCACATTTCATTTCAAAGATTTCAAAGTGAAATACATACTACAGGAATTATATTATAATGTACTACAATGTTTATGGTAATTAATAAAATATGTTTATTGTAAATTATTTAAAAATTATAAAATTATAAAAAAGTATATATTTTTTCCTTATTTATCATATTTTTCAGTCACATAAAATAATGTTATGTTGCCGAAAAACTTAAAATTAAAAATTACATTTTTGACTCTATAGAGGTGTGGGTGATGGGACGGGGGCTAAGAAACCTTTCAAAAATATTATTTTTATGTTAGAATTATTATGCAACCACTCATACGTCTTTTGGTTTAGGGAACTTTTTACCATCTTATCCGGGGATACCCTTTGTCACTAACGAAACCCATTGACTCCTGGTTTTTAGAATTCTGTTAAACTAGTGAAGATGAAAGTTGTTCTGTTAAGTAGGAGTCGCGGTAAAACCGGACGGGCGAAACTGCCACGATTACGGAACAAACTGCATTAAATAAACGTAGCACGTGAGTAGATGGGGGCCTGGCCACACCTAGATGACTTCGTGAGCTACGACACGATGGATGGGGAGACTGGTTGGCACCAAGTTGTGTGCACCTGGAGGAAACAGACGCAGCCAGGAGAGAAGCCTGAAGCCCGAAAAGTGCAAAGACGTAAAACATGAATACATAATTCATCCGTAAGTACATACAAACATAAATACTGAACAATTATGAACCTCTTTACAGTTACACGAACACAATGAGATCTCCGGCTCTCGTGAGAGCGCGAGCGGCTTTGTGGAACACGAGGAAGCGTGTCGCAATACACATTCAACATACGTTATAACTGATGAGAATGTAATTTGTCGAGGCGTAGAAAGCTTTGTTGTATTTTTCCGAATAGTAATATCACACTTCACGCTACATGGCGACCAGAGACAGAGAGTCATGAAAGTTATTGGACAAGTTCGTCTTGCTAGCGTCTTGCTAGTACTACCCGGCACTCTGATGTGCTGCAATTTACCAAAACAAAACTTCCTTTCAGATATTCAAATATTCAATTAGTGCAAAAATACATCAAATATAATAATATAAATGAACTAAAAACTTTATAAGTTGTTAAAAACATTGCGTTCGTGAGCTGCAATAGTGGCACAACCCAAAAAGTCCGGCAATTGGCTTAAATGAGTTTCACCTTGTATTGAAATGCATTATTCTTGCATTCACACTTCTGCAATTTGTTGGTGGAATACTCAATTGTCACCACTATGAAATCGGTACAGTGCTACGTATTTGTAGTAAAAGACGTACTAAATATAAATAAGCACTCCCATCACCCCCAAAGTAAACATTTATAAAAAGCTTTATTTCGAACATCACGGAGAACTGATAATCATTTATGCAATAAATTCCAAAGCTGTGTGTCGACACACAAACTGAGGTTTTTATTTATATAGCGTTTGGCCATGAGGAAAATGCAAATAAACTTTGTTATAGATAAATTACGTGCCAATTAAATGTAGGCAGCGGAAGTACATTTCGATTATAAGACACTACATTGTTCCTTTGTCTAAAAATGAGAAGCAAAAAATCTTTCAGTTGCTTTGATGTCATTCTTATATACAGTGAACGCTCGCCCTCCACACTTAAAGAAAATGTGATTCATGGTTTCGTCTTCTGTACCTCATTGATATTTTGGCAGTGGTACATTCAAAAAGGTCCTGCTTATCAATGGGTGCTACTTCAACGGATGCACACAGTATGTGACTTTTTAGTTGTTTAGGGAGAACAGTTTTATTTTACAGCAAGTTCTTTTTCAATGGTCTTAGCAAGATTTGGCTATCGTGAAATCACAAATGGAGTACTGAAATGCAAAATAACAAGTGGAGGTCCATGCAAGTGGAAGTAAAGCTTCTGTCCTTCGCCCCACCCTCGCTGCATCCTCGCTACGCCCTCGCTGCGCCCTCGCTACGCCCTCGCTACGCCCTCGCTACGCCCTCGCTACGCCCTCGCTACGCCCTCGCTACGCCCTCGCTACGCCCTCGCTACGCCTCGCTACGCCTCGCCGCCTTCGCTACGCCCACGCTCCAAGCCCTCGTCTCGCCGTCGTCACTTGCTTAAACGCCATATTGAGATGAACGAAATAGTTTTAGTGAAAACTTTTTGAGATAGTGAAACGGTTCATTATTTGTTCATCGTTGTTTATCGTTGTTCATCGTGTTTCATAGTTGAATAGGGATCATGCATTGGCTTAGGACAACAGGAGAGATACAGAGAGAGAGAGAGGGGGGGAACCTTTCTTGATAATCTTTCTTAAGCGGACTGGCGCAAACTCAGCAGAATAGCTGTTCCGCGTCAAGTTATAAGTTGCTGAACAGCTGAAAGTTGGAACTAGTCAAAATGATCTTTAAACGTCCAGGAGACTCTTCAAGATATTCGAAAATGAAAATTAGACTAGGATGGCTGTGCGAGGCTATCTGGCCTCATGAACGATTCCGGAAGAAATGAACAAGCCCAAGCGAAGTTCATGTCCCGTAGATACGGTCACGCCCAAAAAATGTATGGCATTCTTAGTTTGTTATCCTATAACGCGAGACAATGAACAGCGCCCTTTGAGGATTATCGCTGCAACCAGATCTCCGACAATTGTCGGAGGTGTCCTGAGGAAAGAAGGATGGACCTTATGAGATTGGTGCCCATCGCCCGGCCCAAAGAATGAAGCGAGGACAGGGTGGGCAAGGATCGCGCGCGGTCTGTGGCCCGTTCTTGAAGATGCTACTGTGTTTTTGTTTCTGAAATTGACCAGAGGAAAGGAAGGAAGCGACTGTTAAGGACATTCGGCCTTTTGAATTCTTATTCAGGGAGGGCTCAGCGTCAACTCATTCATTCATTTGGCGAACCATACCGTTGCGAAATTGAAAATCACATTGTTGAAACCGGTATGGAAACCTATGCAGGAAACATCTAAACAATGTTTGCGGGAAAATCGACTGTGATAGCGCAAACGTTTAACCTCTTAAAGGAAGCAGAAAAAGAGTTCGTTTTTTAAAAGACTTGAAGGCCAATAAAGCAGCGGCAATTTTTTTAAATGGAATTTCTGTTACTGATGCAGATCGTACTAGAGGCAGAAGAAACTGTTATTAGTTTTGCTCTCTTCATCGCGCTCGACTCCCAGCCCGCAGAAAAGCGGCCCAGCTGTTAAGAAGGCAAACGGGCGTCGCACTTGAGCTTCCCGGCTAATGGGAAGAAGATGGAGCGGCGGCCGGCGCAGGAGCGGAGGTGGGACGCGGCTTCCAGAAGACGCTCGGGAGTGCGTCCCGCCCGGGGCGGAGGGAGGGGCGATAGGGGGTCGGGGGAGCGGGCTCGAAGGCGTAGCGTGAGCGACTTGCGCGGCAGGCTGTATAACGAGCAGCTACTGCACCGCCGAGCGCAATCTTGCGCGGCCGGGCCGAGCCGGGCCGGGCCGGGCCGCCCCGCGCCGGGGCGTGGGGCGTGCGGAGCGGGGGGTAGAGGGGGCGGGGTGCAGCGGGGCGGGCAGGAACGAGAGCCGCGGGCGCGCCCGGCTCGGGCGGCTTCTGTGGGCTGTGGCGCGGCGCAGAGCCGAGCCGAGCGGAGCGGCGCCCGCGAGCGGCTCCCGCTGATGACCCCCACTTCATTATGCACTCCAATTAAAATGCGGTTAAGGCGACTGCGGGGAGGCTGGCGAGCCGGCCACCTCGGCCCCGACTGGCAGGTGGGCGGCGGGGCGCGGGGCGCGGGCCGGCTCGGGACCGGCGAGTGGGCGGGCGGGGCGGAGAGGACGGGCGAGGAGGGTGGAGCGGGCCTGGCGTGCGGGGCGGGGTGGGCGGGCGGGGCCGGGCGAGGCATGACAGCAGACGAAGAGCCGGGGACGCCCATCGATCAAATAGAGGCTGCCACTGCCGCCGCCGCCGCCGCCGCCTTCGCCAGGCTTGCACGCGCCGTGAAAAGAAATTAGACGATTCCAGAATGCGTTAACCTTCCTGAGAGTAAACAGTCGTGTGTGGGATCGAGCATAAGCGAAATTGTTTACTTAAAGAGCGAATGACTTAATACTACGATTGAAAGAACTGGTAAGTGGGTATTTTCACGGCCACGGACAAGGGAAGTCTGTGAGCTTGCGGACGCAATGTACTAGAATATACAAGTAATAACTCATATGGGCATAGGTGCGCAGACTGGTCGTGATGTTAGGGTGTAAATACGCTGTGCTGGTGTGTGTAGGACAGGAATTATCTTATCTGTAGTGAAGCTATTTTAAAACTGAAAAGAGAAACATTACTGACAAAAGGACTGTATTAATGAGACGCCGGTCGATGATACGAAGATTGCAAACGAGTGAATTTCATGACTAGAAGGATTCACTTAAGTGATAAAATAAATCGTGTTAAGAACAGAGTGTGAAATAAAAAACGTTTCTTCAAAACAAGTCCTAAGCCCTCCAAAGCAACAAATAATTTCGAGGATTGTGAAACGAGGTGAAATGAACAGTCGACAAAGAAGAAAGCAAATGTGAAACAGAAGCAACATTTCAACTGTGTTCTAAGCTTCCTGGAAAAGAAAGTTCCCTCTTCTTGACATCTACGACGGCGAAACAGATTGAAATGCTATTTATTGGGGGTCAGAAAGCGATGAGTCTGAAACTGAACGTGGTTCCCTACCTATTCTTTTGGGATGCAACATGGAGGGGTGCTCGGCGGCAAGTCTAGCCTAGATCTAATACCACATGTTCCACAATTATAACTCAATTCACAATATTTTTAGAATTAAATCTGCATCCATGAACAAATGTCAAGAAATACTGCGTTTGTTATTTCGTAACAAACACGTCAGTGTATATTTAAAGCTGCTGAGAAAAAAAACAACAACAATGTGTATGGCATGATGTAGTGTATCATTTACAAGCTTTGTACACGAGTCATCCTCAAGGTAGCTTCACATAAGATGCATCTACCGAAACCTCTCCACCTTCTCTCGTAAAATGAACGCAGATGAGAACCTTATGGCTAACTTGCATAAGATATTAAGGCATTAGCCTAAAGAATGGTGCACGCTTGTTTTGTTACATCAAATAATATATCGTTTTATTACACAATTTTCTACAACGTAATAATATGAACAAAAACCCATTTGTCATCTTTTGCAAAATAGCCCCCAACATTTAGAAATTTCCGAAATCGCAAAATTATGTAAAATTCGTATATATTGTACTATATGTCATCAGTTCATAATCACTAATAGTGTTAATATTGGTTAGATATTCAACAAATTTAAAAACCTACTAACACGCAGAATTATAGCAATATTAAGTATATCACTTAAAATCTATTTACAATACATTACCAATTACATAAAAATATAACAGCCTCTTTGAAAGCTACATGGTAATGGAAGTATAGAATTTGATAACCACTGACATTGACGGCCAATTTAATTAAATCTGTTCTAAAAATGAGATTATTATATAGGGTCATACATAATTTTTTGAAAATATGAGAAGTTTTCCTGAAATGTTTGCTTGAAATGAAAACATTTTTTTTTAATTCTCAAAAACGGTTCCAATTATCTTTTCTCGAATACAGCAAATTATAAAAAGGCAAAGTTTCTATTTTGATTGGACTCACTGAATTATCGAAAATTAAAATAGTTACAAATGGCGTGAGAAAGCATGTGCTCTTGTAGCAACATCAGTTACGTATGTATTTAATACTGAAACGTGATTTGTATTCAGAAATTATCCCGCGATTGATTCAAAAACCTTTAATTTTCATTATTCTTGAATAGGGCGTTAAGTTCATAGTTTCCTCCTCCCCCTCGTGACATTTGGGATGAAATCGAGTTCTGCCTTGTAAAAGAGAAAGAGAGAAAGGAGCATAACTGATAAGGGGGTGAGTTAGATGGATAGAACCCGGGATGCTGTCGGGCCGTTCCCACTGGTCCAGAGCCTAAAGGGCTCTTGCCACTGACGCCCCTGGAAGCGCGGGAACGACGGGGCGTGGCGGGCACACAAGGCGATGGGGACGGGAGCAGTATGCGTAAGGGTGCGGAGTGGCGGGAAGGAATGGTGTGCAGCGTACGCGGCTGTGAGCCCTGTGGGCAGCACGGCGAGTTGGGACAAGATAGGAGTATGGCGTAGTGGTGGTGGTGTTAGTTTTGGTGGTGACGGTGGAGGTGGTGCTTCTATTGGTGGCGGTTGTTTGTGGTAGTGTTGGTGCTGGTATTCGTGTTGGTGGTGGCGATGGTGGCACGCAGGGTGGGGCGGGGCTGCGTGTGCCAGGGCGATACGGAACCGAGCGAGAGGCGGAGTGGAGGCGGCGCGCTAAGCGGAGGGGGGGGGAAATGAGGCGGTGGGTGGGATCGGCTCCCAGACGAAGAGCGAGTAAACGGGGCGGGAGAGCGGGGTGGTGTGGCAGAAAAGCGGTGTGGGTTGGGTTGGAAGAACGGGCGGGGCGGGGCGGGGCGGGGCAGGGCGGGGCGGGGTGGGGCGGGGCGGAGCGGAGCGACAGGGGCCGCGCGTGCTGGGCGGAATGCCTGAGGGGATTAAAGCGGAGGAATTTTGCGCGTTTTTGCCGCGACCGCTGGAAGCAGCGCGGCGACGCTGCGCCACCGCCTCTGCCTCCGCCGCGCTCCGCGAGGACTTTAAGGCCCTGGGCGACGCAGCAAAAAGGCGCGACTGAAAAAGGGATAGTGTTTGAGGAAGAGAAGCGTTTACTTGGGCCGGTTGTTGCCCTATTCTCAATTATACAAGTATAAAGAACTTCAGAGCTTCTACATCTCTGAAATTCGGTTTAATACGATTTTAGAATCCTGGTGAATGTCAACAAATTTGAAACGTAGTTTCGACCATTTTCAACCAAACTTCCACGTTGACTTCTGAATAAGATCGTAGGAATCCTAGCTATTTCTTCTGTATTCGGTTAAATTTGGCAGCATTCAATCTTTAAGTGACAGATTAATTGGGATCACATAGGAAGTTAGAAAATTGAATTGGGAAATAAGGAAATATTTAAAAACACTACATATTCTGCACAACTCTGGTCCACAAAGGCAAATGTGTTTAAAGACCATACGCCCCAAGGTATTCTTATAAATGCATTTCTGCATCATGCATTTTGCGTGAGAAATAATTTCCTTCCAAATTTCATGCATTTTGCGTGAGAAATAATTTCCTTCCAAATTTCATCCCCTCGATCGAGATCCATCGCAGTGGCAACTCTCTCGTGCTGTATCAATATGTCATGACGGCAAGATCTAATTTCATTTAGAAATTATTTACACTGTAAATAATTATGCGGCACAGCGCGCTGCCGAAAACGAAAGCAGTCATAAAATGATTAAAATATCCTCAAGTTCGTTTAGGGGAGTGGCGAAGCTTTCCTTCTTAATAGCAGTCAATAAAAACTGCCATGAAAAAGAGGATGGTCATGGCTGGGAGGAGGGCGGGAGGCACGGACGGTGAAGTTCTGGCATAGAAGATTTGGACCCTGATATACTCCGGACCCTCAAGGGTGGACGGAGGAGAACGCAAAAACGGTTAAAGTACCAAATAATTAGCACAACTGCACAAAAAACACACATTGCATTTATTTTTTAATGTAACGCACTTAAAACTACGACTTTAATGACTGAATAGTACTCTGCAGCAGCAGGAATGCTGCTTAACAAAAACCTCACAAAATGTTTTCAATTAGGAGCGAGAAGACTCGATAACAAGAAATGACATACTCTCGTATAACCGTGCAATAAATTAAATATTTTAACAGGTCTTCACGATTCTGCAATAACATAATGTAGCATAATTACAGTTGAACAGTTCGTTTAGATAGTGCGAATGACAACAAACCTCCTTTTTCCATATGAATATCAAATATTTAATGGCAAGCTTTAAGTCAGATGACGTCAGTTGTGACGTAAGCAGTGGCGCACTGAGTATGGGACTATAATCGATACGTGCAGTATGAAAATACACCGAATAACACAATCAAATTATTGCATTTTTTAGCCAAATGCGAAACTGCTTCGTCGTTTCTAGCAGTCCTTTATCTAACGAATTTATTTTAGTATTCGTACATAAACTTGTACATTGATTAGGGCAGAGATCTGAGAATTTAAGAACACGTGCACAGAATACACTTTTCCCCATATCACACCGTTTTTAACCGTTTTTGACATTATATAAATAAAATAAATAAACAAAAAGATGACTTTATTTACAAAACCATGGGCGCCTCTCACAAGGAAGGAGGGCGAATGGTCTTCTTTCAATTTCTGCGCATGGCTGTTCAAAGAATTGCATGCCCCAGCTTCGACTCGAAATCTGATCTCCCAGTTGCCCTAACCACATGAGCTACCGAGGCAGTCAACAATTCGAACAGTCTTTAAAAGTTAAGAGCCCCTGAGACGGATATATTTTACGTTTCACCTCTAAGTCCCAGTTGTATGTTTTAACAATTATGTGGATGTATGTTTTTCGTTGTGCAATTGCCAACTACCGTTACGTAGCACAAGCAATGTTATAAATTATTTGACTGCCCCAGCCGGGTAACGAACCCGGATACCTCGGTATACGCTCAATTGCTCTGACCAGAATTCATTGAAGTGGAGTTTGGACATTTATATTGCGGACGGAGAGCTGATGATTATAATGATTGATGGTTCTGATTATTATAAAAAAATGTTACGTCATTAAGCAATGTTTTTTGTTGCACGTGGCGTTTGGGTCTTGTAAAACTACTTTTATTGTGCACAAACAAACAAAGCATCATTTCACCATTCGCTCACAGGAAATTAAGACAGAAACATAAATCGAGATGGGGATCTACCCTCAAGAGCATTTGCGTACACATATCAGTCCACATTATTGATATTTGCGGGTTCAAAAATTTGTTAAGAAACTAATACATTATGAGATAATAAATTGTTGATTGATGTAAATGATGTATAAAAATAACAATCCAACAATATTTGAGTAATTTGAAATTAATATAAATGAATATGTACAAACTTGAAGTAATAAAATAACAAATATAAAGGATTTAAAGATCTTAGATGCACATCCATAAAAATGGACATTTAGTTCAAGCAAGATATGTGTAGCTTCGTTACATTTGATGCATTCCAGCAAGAAAAATGTGGCAGAGGAGACTAGACATTTACGAGTTGGCAGAGGGGGCATTTAAGCCTGACACACTCCTATTTTTTCATCACACAAATATTACAAATTCAACAACATTGCCTGATCGTTATTTGAGTCCTTGGGATCTGAGTTGAAAGTAACCTTCTAACTACCATCTAACAGGTTTCGTCTTCGAACGGAATGTGTAGAGCAGTCACGAGAGCAAGGGTTGCAGCCTGACAGAGCCCTATAATAGAGGAGGGAGAGAATTCGGTCATCCCGTCGAGAAGCAGTAGCGCTACCCTCACGCTGCATTCTTCCCCTTCCTTTTGTACCTCCCTCCGTCCCTCTTCGCACCATCCCAGCACGATGACGCTGACGACGACGACGACGACGACGACGGCGACGGCTTTGGTGATGGCGGTGGCGGCGGCGGCGGCGGCGGCGGCGGCGGAGGCGGCGCCTTCCTTCCCGCACGCACAGGGCGTAAAACTGGTGGCTGAACACGGGCTCTCTGCCTGCGTGCCCTCATTGTTTAAAAATTTATAATTTAAAATTACATTCTAACCATTTTAGAGCCTTTAGGCACGGTTTTTTCCCGCCGATCTTCGTATCAGAAGAGAGGTCAGGCTTTTATTATTATGAAGAGAAATTCCAGAAGAGCGGAAAAGAAAGGAAGAAAAAATATGTAATTTTACAGGGGGCCTTTAGAGAGAAAAACAACTCGTGAAGGTTGATTCACGCACACTTCTGGTTTTACGCACGAAACGATGGGACGCAAAACACATGTGTGATAAACAGTAGCCGGGCTGGCAGCCTCCGCCCGGGGCGGCCGCCCGTCGCGCATTCCACCCGGGCAAAAGGAGCACGTGGACGCCGCGACTTGTGATTATTTGATACTCACGAAAAATGTTTTCGAAAATGAATTAAATTCAAGCCATGGGCATTGAAACGTGTATGCCGTGTTATTATACTTGCCATTTTAAATGGCCACGTAATCTGCGGTAGTTTGGCGGCGAGCGCGGGCCCGCCTTCCGGAGCGCGAGCGGTGGAGGTGGAGACGGAGGAGGAGATAGAAGCGGAGGAGAGGAGATCGCGGAAGACGATAGCGGTTAGAGAAAGATGAGTTGAAGAAGGGGAAGAGAGAAGGCGGGCAAGAAAGAGAAAGAGTAGATGTGGGGGTAGAGGTGGAGGCAGGGGAAGAGGCGACAATGGGGGTGGAAACGGATGTGAGAGAGAGATGAAGTGAGAGGAAGGGGGGGGGAAGAAGAGGAAAATGTGAAAGAGGAAGAGGGGAAGGAGATTGAATAGGAGAAAGAAAAAGGTGAAGGAGTTGAAGGAAGAAAAGACTGTGAAGAAAAACGCAAGACAGATGCATGGAGCAATGAAAAAGGGCCGAGGGTGGAAGAGATGACGTATGTTGAGCTTCACTTCCTCCATGTCCCCTCCATGTCCCTCCATTCTCCTTTTCATCCCCCACCTATTCAGCCTCCAGGTCGACTCAAGACTACGTTTCTTCTACTCCGTTGCACACGTTTTCTCTCTACCATCTACTCTTCCACCTTCTCGACGTCTTCGACCACCTCCACCTGTTCCCCCTCTACCACCTGTCTCCTCGTGGACTTCTTCCTCCCCATCATCGTTATCGACATCGTCCTCCACCTCTTGTTTCACTTCGTCATCCTCATCCTCTCCGCCTCTTCGGAGTCGTCGTCTCCCGCATCTCCCTCTCCCTTCTCACCCCTGTCCACCCACTCCTCGTCATCCACAACGCCTCTTCTCCACCTCCGCTTCTTCCTCCTCCGTTCTAGACGTAGCACTGGCCTCGGCAGAGGCGATAACGAAGGGGCAGCCGAATGTGCGTGTGCGGCGGGGACAGTGGCGACGGCGACTGCTGCAGCGGGGCTGTGGAGACGGTGTGGAGGGTGTGGAGGCGGCAGCGGCGAGGAGCATTGCGTGGCGGCCCGAGCTGCGCCCGAGGGCTCTGCGCCGCCGCCGCCGCGCCGCCGCAGCCGCCCGTCAGCTGCGGGGCCGCCCGCCGTCACGGCCCGTCGCTGCCGCTGCCCCTGCCACCGCGTCTCGTCCTCCTTCGCCCCGGCCCCGCGCGCTGCCTCCCCGGAGGACATGCTCCCGCCAGCGGAGGGCGCTCACGCGATCACCGCCACCCCCATGCGGTACAAACGAAGAGACCGGTGACAGTCATACGTAGTCCGGATTCTTATGAAATGTCTAGACCGTGAATTTTTAGATTTTAAAATATGCGTTTTGAATGCGTAAAATAGGTTCTTTCAGCAACTCAGTTAGGCTTTATAAACGATAATGGCAAGGGCCTGAACAATCACAAGTAAGGACAGGACACTTACAAAAATCACGTTTTTACCATTTTTATACACATTGAGGCGAAATTCTAAAGTTTCACCTCAAAAAAGAATTCGAGTGTGTAACTAGAAATTTCATAAGTTACAGGTGCTTAAAGACAAAATTGATTTGTTTAAATAATCCAGTTTTTGAATAGTGTACATATTTTTACTACATTTCTAGATAAAAAATTATTCACTATTTGTTCATGTAACAATATTGTTAATCATAAATTCTGTAAATGTAACCTTAATCTGAATTTGTTAATGTTTGTAAATTAAAAATCAAAGCTAATCTATTCAATTCCATCACAGTTAAAGTTCTGAAATTGCTGATTGCGATCAGTGCATACAATATTTTATACGTTTTCCCTAGAAATCATATAACACGTTAGATTCGGTAAATTAATACAAAAGTAAATGAAACTAATTGATATTTAATCTAATTAGCAGCAGTATTAATCTAACATTTTATCGATAAAATAGGTCGACGCTTTACCTAAACTTACCCATGTCTTTGACCGTAAAACACGTATTTCTTGAATGCGGCTTTGAATGCATGACATACGTAAACAAAATTCACCTGGAAGAATGAACGACTTCAAGCAGGCATGTCAAGGGCCCGGGCAAGGTGATTTACGACTTATTACTTTATTTCATATTTATTTTCTTCTAAATTTCTGTCTCGCATAATCATTTTGCCAAGAGATAGGAATATGTTGGAATTTTTTTATCTCTTCGTTTTGATTCTGTTATTTGTCGTGTGTAGCGATAATGTGAAATAAATGAACACGTCGCCTTGTAGCCTATCTAGTCTAATAAAACTACCTCCTCTTAGATTTACATATCGCTCTTACGTACGGGCGGACAACTCTTTTAATAGACAAGTATCTTTGTTCCTAACCCCAGCGTAGAAAGTTAATGCCAATATTGAACTCAAGAAAACGAAGCGAAGTCAAGTTCCTTTCGATTCAAAATAATAAATTTACTCACATTTGATAAGTTCAAATATTAGTGAAGTATTTTATTTATAAAATTATAAATGAAAATTAATATCACTAAATTTGTAACCATAACTGACAACTTACTTCTCCAAAAGATTGTTTGGGGCCAGGATGCACAGTCACACCACAGAAATTTTTACAACCCTTACCTTTAAATCTCGCGCCAGTTTCTCCGGATGCAGTACCCGGGACCTCTAGTACGCTATTCGTAGTTACATTGCCCGCGAAGTAGTGTCGTAGTGTTCTCTGACCGAAGGGTCGCGGGTTCGAGTCCCGCCTCGGACATGGTTACCATACCGTTAACATCTTCCCGCCATCTTCATAGTTACCATACCGTTAACACCAATAGTGGTCGCTAATGACCTAGATGTTGATGCGACCTTAAATAACCAATTTACCCCCCAACAAACTGGTTAAATATCTCAACCGGACTTCAACTAGACACCAAACTAAACTGGAAGCAACACCTAGATACCAAACTAGACACCAAACTAAACTGGAAGCAACAAACTAATTCAGCCAAAATAAAACTACTGCAGCTAAAACCATTAATGTACAGAAATAGCTCGGTACCATTCAATTCCTCCATATTAATATTCAAAATGTCATGAGACCTCTACTACTTGTACGCCTGCCCCATATGGATCAACGCCTCCAAAACCAACATTAACAGAATTCAAGTAATACAGAATCAGTTTCTTAGAACAATTGGCAAAGCCCCATGGTTCGTATCCAACATCCAACTTCATAAGAAATTTAACCTCGAACCTTTATCACAGCATATAGCTCATCTCTCCACTAACTTTTACTCCAGCTTAAATCAAATCCCCTCCCTGGTGCTTTTCAGACTCGGTAAAAATCCCATCCATCAAACACGAATTACAAATAAATACCCCTACCATTCATTTCTGATCAAATTCACCGAATTAGAACCTAATTAGAGGACCCACTTGGGATTCCTCCCCATTGTAATAGTTGTAAGTTAATTTTAATTAATAAATAGCAGATCATCAAAAGGTAATAAGCAAAGAAATCTATTTGCAGTGTACATAAATTATCAGAAAGCTTATGATTCGGCCCCACATTACTGGCTTATAGACATGCTAAAAATATACATAATCCATCTTACGTTGATAGACTTTGGTGCAACCTTAACAACAATGTGAAATACAGAAATTATATTAAAAATCTCTGAAGTGAACATTATCACAAATAAAATTAACATCAACCGTGGTATCTTCCAACGAGATTCTTTGAGCGCATTTTGGCTTTGCTTAACTTTGAACCCGCTGTCTATCATCCGCAGCAGCAATGAATATGGCTATGAGATAAAGAGTCAGCACGCCCCATACAGACTTTCCCATCTGGCATATATGGATGATATCAAGCTGTATGCATCAACAGCCAGTTCGTTGAAGCAGCTCCTTAATATCACCGAAACTTTCTTTAAATACATCGGAATGTGTTTTGGTATAGATACGTGTAGAACGGTTAACGTGGTACGTGGCAACTTGACGAGGGAACTGGACTATGAGACGCTAAGTAGCGATCTTATATAACCATTAGAGCATGATGAACTGTATAATTATCTTGGTATAGACCAGTCTCGAATAGTAGCTCACACGGAAGTGACGAAACGTATTATCGCAGAAGTCAAGAACCGAGTCACAAATGTTCTTAAAACATCTTTGAATTCGCGAAATATTGCCAATGCAATAAATACTTACGCTATTCCCGTGATCATCTACTCAATGGGCTTAATAAAATGGAGTCCGACAGACCTTGAAGCAATGGATAGACATGTAAGAATCCAAATGACCCACTATCGATATCATCATTCTAAATCTTCTCTTGAGAGGATCAAACTAGCATGTGAAAAAGGGGGTCGAGTCATTACAAATATAACCAATATTAATGCCAATCAAAACTCTCAGAGAGGAAGTACTTCCTTGAGGGAGCAGAAACGTCGACACTGCACAAGGCTATAGTAGAGGCTGATTTCAGTCTCACTCCCTTAAATCTTGCAAATGCTCAGTTTCAACAAGAGTACACAAGCAATGCAAGCCTGATACAACAGTGGTGTCGAAAAGAGTTTTATGGTAGACATCCCAATGAACTATCAGGCCAGAACATAGATTTTAAAGTATCTAACAGGTGGTTGACACGTGGTTTACTGAACCCAGAAACATAAGGCTTTATGATAGACTTAGGCTTAGAACTAGAACCATAGACATAGAACTAGACCATTCAAGACCAAGTTATCACAACAAGAAATTACTTACGCTATATAATAAAAGACACCTCAATAGTAAGTGATGAATGTAGAAGATGCGGTGCACAGCATGAAAAAATCCAGGACATCCTTGCAAGTTGTAATGTGTTGGCATCAACCGCCTATAAAGTTAGGCACGATAATATGGGTAAAATTATTCATGGACGCTTAGTAAGAAAATACGGACTTGAGAGTCTTGTAATGTCCCATATTATAAATATCAACCTTCTACAGTCTTGGGAAATGAAGAATGGAAGTTATACTCGGATAGAAGTATAATTACAGACACCACAATTTCGAATCGTAGGACAGATATAATTGTTCTATGAAGAAATAACAGAAGTCATCTCCGTCAATTTCGTGTTTTTATTGAGATAGCCAGATTTCGACGGCTTTGCCATCATCATCAGTCTACAATGTAAAAAGGAAAATATAAATAAAATACAAACCAAAGATAGAAATTTAAATTACAAATGTGTAATGCAAGGGGATATTAATATACAGAGCAGAAGAAAATGACATTTTACTACGCAATGGGGGTGTTAAAAATTATAAATTAAAATTAAAAATAGAGATAAAAAGAAAAAATGAAAATGCGACGGGGTCATTAATATAGATAATAGATAACAGTTCAAATTAGAAATTATAAATATAAATAAAGAAATACACATTATAAGATTGCAAAAGATACGGGAAAAGGGGGGATAGTAATAACAATTAAAACTACTAGCAAATGATATTACAAAGGTGAAGATATAATAAGTTGAGCCGCTTTGCTTACCTTGCTGCTTTCGACAAAAGTCGGTAGAATGGGAACACGACACGGGGTTTTTATTGATTTCTGAAGATCTGGCGAGAGGTCGGAGGAGGTATGTTTTGTGTGCACTTGGCAATGTCTCAGAAGGCGGAGGGGGGTCAAATTGTGAGGTCGGGGTGTGTAAAATTATTAGTAGAGAGGACAAAGGGAAATTATTTTGTTCGTTGAGGAGAGCTTCAAATTTCTGCTTGGCTTCAAATATGTGAAAGATTTCTAAAGCGCTTCTCTTCCAGAATTTATTGTTTGGCTAGCTGAATGTTTCTGTACATAGTGCAGAGAGCGAAAATTTTGGAATAATAATAATAATATTACCAATAAAATAATAATAATAATAATAATAATAATAATAATTATAATTATAATTCTGTGATTATTTAGTATTTCCCGTTACTCTCCACTTGCATGCAAGGCCATTACCTATTATTATTTTAATTGAAAATTTGTTTAAATCTAATCCAAAACTTGGCCATTTTACATTGCTTAGCTTTATATGACCCATTTAATAACATTCCTGTTGGAGGAATCATCAGCTTACTTAGTCGTCGGGCATTTCACTCGGTCAATTATGAAATTCAGCTACAGAAAATGAAAGCATTGGGCTTCGCTAAGTCCACGATACGGTAGTTCTCACAATATCTTTCAGATCGTCAAGTCGTAGTATCAGGTGAAAAACGATCCAGTGCCATCAGAACCGCCCGAGGTATTGCACAGGAATCAGTTCTAGGACGCATAGCATTCTTAATTTACGTAAAAGGCGTAGGACAATGTCTTAAATACAGTGCTTGTTGAGACTCGGCGGTGTGCGGACGTCCGCTGCTCCGCTGTGCTTCCTTGCGCGCTATGACCGTGGCCGTTCTAGATAAGCGTCAAGAACGAAAGCTGTTATAGTTTTTTTGTTTTGTGGTTAATAGTTGTTCCTTAACTGTGTGCAAATTCGGGTGACGAGTTTTCCTAGATTTGTGAAGTTCAGTGTTTTAGTGAGTGTTCTCTTCATTTTCACGCACCGAGAAGCTCGAAGTGCGTATGTTTCTGACTCATCGTGTTGCTGCTTGGCATCCGAGCAACAACATCGTAACCATCATGGAAGTCCTCCATCCCAATCAACAACCAAGTATTGTTTCAAGTAAGAGTTATGTTCAAGCTTGTAATAGTTCCTGTTTCCTAAGAAAGAAAATGCAATTGTGATTGACTCTGCAAATTATGCACCGACAGTTGACTTCATTGAAGCCCTTGCAGGAAAAACTAATCCTTCTCATATTCGGTTTGCATCAAAGATCTCTAATAACAGGCTGTGTGTTTATTTGTCCACCAAAGAAGTTGCTGACGATCTAGTATTCAAAGTTAAATCAATAATTGTATCTGACCATGAATTCACTATAAGACCGCTAATTTCACGCAACAAAAGAATAATTCTTTCCAATGTTTGCCTGAGTATCCCTAACAATCTACTAGAAGATAAGTTATTAGAATTTGGCGTTAAAACTGTGGCATCAATGTCTTTTATTCGGGCAGGTTCTCTAACCCAAACTTAAACCATATCATGAGTTTCAGAAGACAAACCTACATAGCACCGGAACATGAAGAACTACTCCGGAGTCTTTCCAAGTAACATTGATGGTTTACCGCATTGGATATACATCTCATCTGATATCCCTACCTGCTTTCAATGCAAGCTGCAAGGTCATTTTGCTAAGAACTGCCCAAATGGCAACTCACCCTGCGCAAGCAGCCATCAGCCCGAAGGTAACAACCTTTCCCTTATCAGACGGCGACCTTCCGTTTCTCCTGCCCGGTCCCGCTCCTGTCATTAACGAGAACGAATTCCTGATCTCCCAAGTGTTTCACAACCAGATCCTTTACCGGCATTCCTACAACTTCAGTCTCGGAATCCAAGACAGAGAAGCCAACGGAAAACACGGTAAAATCAAGAACTAAAAGGCCACTCTCTACTAGTAGTTCCCAAGCGACGCCTCTTCCCGCTAATGTGTCAAGAGATCTCGTTACGGAAAAGACTGTCCTCTCTGATTCGGAGATATCTTTAGACTTAGAAGACCCCCCTGTGAAACAAAATAGTGTTCCCTAAAAAAATAAAACCACCTCAGATAGTAAAGAAGACATTCAATGGTCAGTGACCAAAGAAAA
Organism: Teleogryllus oceanicus; assembly: GCA_964035755.1. Lineage (NCBI taxonomy): Eukaryota > Metazoa > Arthropoda > Insecta > Orthoptera > Gryllidae > Teleogryllus > Teleogryllus oceanicus. The sequence goes on from CAXIVR010000001.1 coordinate 9,943,813, forward strand.
GATTGAAAAGAGCCCAATTAAATACCCGTTATCGATGAATGAATTGTTAAGCTTCTTTGACAAATCTAAAGGTTCCAGAACATTGCAGAAATTGCTAAAGACTTCTCTCCAGATATTTCACCTTTACTTTCAATGTTACAGGATATTTATACCACCCTTCCTAACAAAGGTATTAAAAACAGATGTTCCAGAATAATCAAAAACTTGAAAGTGCATTGATTCTGATATGGATACGTCCCAGGCATCTACAGTGTAATACTACGGCCATATATTTCCTGTATTTCCTCATGGATATTATTCAATGGAATTGCAATGGATTCTACCCCGAATGTCCTTCTTAAAAATCTCATCAATGATTTCAGTCCCCAAGTTCTCTGCCTACAAGAAACCAACTTTAAAGGCAATACATGTGCTCCGTTACGTGGATATAAAAGTGTATTCTGCAACAGAAGAGACTCTCTAATTGCAAGCGGGGAGAGGACATTTGTGAAACAAGATGTTTTCTTCATAATATTCCACTACAAACTCCCTTAGAAGCTGCGCCGTATCGATCAAGCTTAATATAGTGGTGACTGTATACAATATTTACTTACGAATAGCCAAACATTAAATATTCTCGAACTTGACAACATTGTCATGCAACTGCCTAAACCATTTATTATAGTGGGTGATTTTAACAGCCATAATATTATGGGGCTCTCGAAGAACTGACAGAAGGGCAAATCAATAGAAGAATGGCTCGATAAATATGATAATTTAATCCTCCTGAACAACGGAAGTGCTACAAGATTTAATACAAGCAATGGCACCGAGAGTGCAATAGATTTGAGTCTTGTGACTAGTAACATTGCTACAAAATGTGCTTGGAGCACCTTTGATCAACTTTATGATAGTGACCACTATCCCATCTCTATCAACTTCTCCGACCGACAATTGGCAAAAAATCTCAAAACTCACCCTAAATGGTTGATTAACCACGCAAATTGGTTACAATTCCAACAAATCATAATTAATAATGTCGATAACCTTCCTAAACCAGACTCGTATCCACCTCCTCTTATTAATAAAACAGTTCAGGACTTTACTAATATGTTGACATTAGCTGCCAGTTCATCCATCCTCTAAGTTCTGGAAGAATAAGGAAACACCAGGTTCCTTGGTGGAACGAGGAATGCACAGCGGTCATCAAAGAAAAGAAGAGATATTTCCGAAAGTATAAGAAGAATAAAACCATTGAAAACGGAATACTCTTTAGGAAAGCTAGGGCTAAAGCCCGCTTAATTTTAAAAACAACAAGACTTCAATCTTGGAATAATTTTACATCATCAATAACTAGACAGACTCCCTCCTCTTTGTTATGGCAAAAATCAAGTCCATTAGTGGCGCACGATGAACTCCATCCCGTTCATGCTAATAGACGCAAACGGTAATAAATACTCACAACCTCAAGACTCCAGTAATTTACTTGCGGTATCTTTTGCTAAGAATTCCAGCCACTGCAACTATGATCCGGAGCTTTTGAAATCTCTTGATTCAACATTTTTTATGCCTCAAAAACTTATTTCTTCATTGGTTGGTTCCAACAATGACCATTATAACAGAATTTTCACCTTAGACGAACTGCTTTATGTGCTGAAGAAAAGTAACAATTCTGCTCGGCCCTGACAACATCCCCAACAGTTTTCTTAAAAATCTACCAGCGAAGGCCCTGGACCATCTTCTTCAGATATACAATGTCATATGGTCCACTCAGACCTTTCCGGACCAATGGAAAGAAGCTATAGTTATTCCGATTCTTAAACCCAATAAGGACAGATGCAACCCAGCTAGTTATCGACCCATATCTTTAACGTGCAATCTGTGTAAGCTTCTTGAGAAGATGGTATGCAACCGTTTAAGATGGTTACTAGAATCGAAAAGCCTCTTGTCTCCTTTCCAAAGTGGATTTAGAACTTTTCGCTCCACCAATGACCACTTAGTCGGAATTGATTCAGAAATCTGCGATGCGCTTAGCAGGCACCACCATACGATGGTTGTTTCGCTTGATCTCGAAAAGGCCTATGAAATGGTCCACAAATCCAGACTACTATCTATCATTTCTACATTGCCAATAAAGGGCAATATGTTTGCTTTCATAATGAACTTTATTGAACACAGATTTCTCAAAGTCCGCGTTCAAGATAAAACATCACAGCAAGTTGAAATGTCAAATGGCCTTCCTCAAGGATCAGTGTTATGTGTTATTATTCCTCATCGCCATAAATGAAGTGAGCAATATTGTAAAAGCCCTGTGAAAATATTTATGTTTGCTGATGATATCACCCTCCTCTGTAGTGGCAAAGATATTAATTTAATCACTACTATAATGCAAGAATCCCTCAGCTCAATTAACGAATGGTCCAAGTCGTCGGGATTCATCTTATCAAAACAAAATCAGAATTCATGGTCTTCACGAGATCTCGGAAAGTATTGAACTCGTCTTCAGTAGGCCTGAAAATTGGTGGATCATAACCTAAGAAGAACGAATACCAGCAAAATTTTGGGTCTAACATTCGATCAGAAGCACTCGTGGAAATCCACATTTCTTCCTCAAAGCGGATTGCTCTGTTAGACTTAACATAATTAAAATGTTATCTTCACACAAGTGGGGAGCGGACGTTATTTCGCTAATCAATTGTTACAAATCTTGATACAACCAAAGTTAGACTATGGAGTCGTGGCTTATAGTTCAGCCAGCAACCATTTACTAAGGACATTGGACCCTATAATTAATTCTGCATGAACCTCTCTAAGTCCTTCCACTCCCACACTTAATTATATTTGTAACCTCTCTAAGTCCTTCCACTTTGCAAATCATCCTAACTACCCTAAACCGTTGTGTGTTAGACTTGCTAAGTACCGTGATGAACTTGGCATTGAGTCTCATGATATCATCAAGAGGAAACTCAACCCTCTTCCCCCTTGGGAACATTTCTCCCCGCCAATCAATACGGAAGCTACCAAATTTACGCATCCAGATATCCTAAGCCTATCATAAAGCAATTAATCATGGAGTTTCAGCATAAATTTGCAAATCATAGCCAGTTTTTCACGGATGGATCCAAGCAACAATCAAGATCCAGTGGAGCTGTTATTTCCATTACCCCACCCTTAAGTATCTTTACCGCCTCCCGGACTTCTATTCTATATTCTCATGTGAAGCTTGGGCTATTATCAAAGACACTCCTTCCTTTTGTTATTTTTTCTGACTCACTATCTGTTCTATCCTCTGTTCGCAACAGTCATTCCTTAAATCCCCTGGTTCAAGAAATCCAAGAAAAACTTTATCACTCCTTCCTTAAAGGTTACCGCATTACAATAGCCTGGCTTCCTTCTCATATAGGCATCCAAGGCAATGAAGAAGCTGATGCAGCAGCGAAAGCAGCAATCTCTCTCCCCGAAATTGAAACTGAAGCTGGCGGCTTACTTCCTGACCTCAAAACTACCTTTACATGCGGTTAAGAAACTTTGGGACGGAACTGGAAAATGTTGACTTCCAAATTACATGCAGTTAGGAAGAGTATTGAGGAATCTCCGCCACATCCGTAAGACTTAGCAGAAGTCATCAAGTGATTATTACAAGACTCCGTATAGGTCATTTTAAACTTAGTCACAGCTACCTGCTAAAAAAGGCTACTCCTGACCCTTGCCCAAATTGCGGCCTCCCAGTCTCAACTAAACACATTATAGTTGATTGCCAGGCAATGTCGGCTGTCAGAACATACCTCAACATCAATGACAATCTCACAATATATTCAATTCTGATTCAGGCCACATGAAAATTATAGAACTCTCACCAAATTTAATCTCATAAATAGTATTTAGATTGTGACAATACATTGTCCCATGTACAATATTAATATTAAGGCTCTATGTGTATCCATGAAATTGTGCAACTAATGTATATTTGTATATATGTAACTACTGTATTATTGTAACTGTGGTCGCAATGACCGAGATGTTTTAAGGCGACCTTAAATAAATAATATAAAAAAATGTCTTAAATACCATAAAATGTACGCAGATGACCTTCAACTATATGTCAGCGGATATCCATCAGAGCTAAACTCTTTAGTTCAGAAAATAAATGAGGACCTAAATGCTCTCAATAAATGGACCGCAGCCCTAGGACTTTTATTAAACCCCAATAAGTCCCAAAGTTTACTGACAGGCTCTCGCAACGCCATCAACAAATAAGCTAAAACCCTTCCGTCCATTAGTATAGTGGAGCTCCACTCCACCCTGATGTAATGATGTAAAGAACCTAGGAATGCACATAGACAGCACTCTCAGCTGGACTACGCTAGTACGTAAGATTTATCAAAAACTCTTCAAAGACCTCCATTTCCTGAAATGCGTACGAGAACTACTTCATATAAACACACGTATGAACCTGATTAATTCACTGATTACGCCCTATTTCGATTACTGTGATTTCTTGCTCACTGACTTAAAAGCTAAGCAACAACAGAAGTTGCAAACGCACAAAAGTATGCATTTTTTCATGTTCGATTGTAAGACCAGACAGACAAAAATGATCACTATCGAAAAAAGAAGAATATTGCAGTCTCTTGCTTCTCCATAAAATCTTGTACAATGGCTTACACCTGTCTAAGTACTTAAAAATGCTAATGATCATGTTCGGAATTATTGCTGTGCATACCTCGACACAACACTGTGTCATATCTTACACTGTCACAGAAATTTGAAACTGGAACTCACTATCTACACATCATAAGAGAATTAGCAACTTTAGAAAATTCAAAACTCAACATGGCGTCTGGAAAGAAACATTGAAATATAGTTTATATACGCTCTCTGTTCTATCCGCAATTTTATTTATTTTTTCTGAAAAACTGTTGATAAAAGGTTTAAAATTAGAAAAATTACATAGCAATATTTCAAACCCACACACTTTGTTACTATAATGAAATGTAAAATTAGAAAATTTTAGCTAAACTATAGCTTATAAATCTTTCTGAAATCATGATGTATGTCACTTTTATAACTCTTTCTTGCTATTATTGTTACAAAGAAAATCAGTACTGACACACCATTATTTTACTGACACTTTCTGTACTTTATACTGTAAGATATCCCTTTGTAAGTGCTTTTACCTAATGTTTAATGTGGTAATTTTCCATGTTTTTGTTTGAGATTGTGTATTTTATATGTCCTCACGCCTGTTGTTATGTAATTGTAAAATTATATGTACTATATTTTTCCTTCTGATCACCTCGCAACCTTTTCATTATCATTTCTTTATTCTCTCCTCTTGTGCACCTACATTTTCTTTTCTTTCCCTTTTCTTTTGTTTTCCACTCTCAACCTTGATATTTCTTGCTCTCAATGTTTTGGCCTTAAGCCGCCATCGTGATTGAAGTTTTTTCTGGGTAGACTCAATCGCGTAAAACGTATGCCGGGATGGTCCCTGGGATTGTATCCCAGACGAAAATGTAATATATACCCCCTTTTTCTTTATTGTTCACAGTTGAGGCATATCGGCTAATAACAACTGACATTTCGGGCGAAATTAGAATTATTGATTATAAGTGTAATAATTCTTTTTATCTCTATTTTAAGACTGTTCCTTAAATCATCTCTTTCCATTTTGCAAAATTTCATCAATAAACAAAAAATGACAATAAATTAATTTGGCTAGCACAGATAAATTAATGTAGACAGTAGCCACAAATTGATTTTTTTCTTCTGCGACATGAAATGTCGCAGTGGAATGTTGCATGTTAACATTAATTACACCGGAACGTCTCAACAGTAATTTTTAATATGATGATACTTAATCACCAACTAAAATACTGCTCTTCCATTTCCTTCATTACTACAACGTAGATGCAGCTTGTGTTATCGAAACGCACTTGAGCAAAAAAAATTCCCTTTTATATATACAGAGAGAGAGCGAGAGAAAGAGCGAGAGAGCGAGCGAGAGCGAGAGAGCGAGCGAGAGAGAGCGAGGAGAGAGCGAGAGAGCGGAGGAGAGCGAGAGAGAGAGGGCGAGAGCGAGAGAGAGGAGAGCGAGAGCGGGGAGAGAGCGAGAGGAGAGGAGAGAGCGAGAGAGAGAGAGAGAGGCGAGAGAGAGGAGAGGAGAGAGGAGAGAGAGGGCGAGGAGAGAGAGAGAGGGCGAGAGCGAGAGAGAGAGAGCGAGAGAGAGAGAGCGAGAGAGAGAGAGAGACACTTACAAACCTCCCACAATAAAAATAATAAACGCAAACCTCCAAAATATATTTAACACCAATGATAGAATTATGTTATTAGGAGATCTCAATGACATTTTGCGTCTTTTTCCCACCAGAGTCTGGTTTATAAACCAGAGCGCCCAACATCCTGGCGCAGTACAGCCCTGAAGAGGACCGTGATATGTCGGTCGAAACGTCGGCACTCCAGCCTTCGACGCGGCGTCACCGGGACAGCCCAGATCATATTAAGATTATCATTTTTTAGAGCTGTAATGTTAAAAATGCAAAAGTTACTTATTAAAAACGCGTTGAAATGCTTTAATTGTAGTTGCAGTGATTCACCTTACGTTAGAGCAAATAGATTACGGAATTATACCTGAAAGATGGAACTCTTATTTAAACTGGCAATGGTAAATAAAATGATTAAAAGTCGGAGAGTAGTAATCAATCAAATATTGAAAATGAAAAGTTTGTCTTTTTTCGCGTTATTTCAAAATTGTTTGATGGTGGGATGTGAAAACAATCTTGGTGTTAGAATTACCCACAGAAATACCAAGTTCAGACAATGCCCTTAAATGTTACTTTAATTTAAAATATTCAATACAAAAACAAAAGTGAATTGGAAGGACGGCACCCAACAACACTGCCAATGTCTAGTAAGTAAACAGATAATAGATTTGTAAATGAAAATAATTTAATGAATCGCAGCCAATCTAATGATGAAATTATTGTTTTTCCTGATCTGCTTGAATGTAAAGGTTTTTTATGATTCTTTGTCTCCATATTCTTCAATATGTTCTAAGAACTGAAATATTTCAATAAAAATCTAAGAACTGAGTTGTTTGGTCCATCTTGTTTCTCGTAACTTTGTTAAACGGTCTTTCTTCACTCCTGAATCAAGATACTGACTTTATTTTTTAGAATATTTTACCGTTTACTAGAAACGCAGAAATAACTATCTCTTTAAAATTTCTGAACGTTCCTTATATTTAAAATTTAGCAGGCCTTACAACAGATAAATTTAATTACTTACACAATTTAATTACGTGCACAATGTGGTAAAGAGCTGCAGGGTATTCTTACAATGCATTCAGGTACGTAACTAGGTTACTTTTCGCCCGGAGCACGATCTCCGATGGCAGGGAGTTAAAAAGCTTCACTTCAAAGACAAAGAGATTAAATTGCAGTAATTTCAATATTTTACAATGGTAAATACAAAATTAATTCTAATAAAATGTATGTATTTGGCATTTTGTGCCTATTGTCCCACTTTGCCGGCCAGCTAACAGTGCTCCCATGGCTGCTTCTAGTTTGATTCCCTCGCTTGAGGGGTAAGAGAGACATGAGGCCAACATGACGTCTTCTCTTCACCGAAACTTGCAATCTCCGTTTGTTTGGAGTTTTTCTTCATCACATAGCTACAGAAAATCAGGCGATTTTAAAGGTCAGCTACAACTCAATTTTTAACCTGGCCGAGGATCGAGCCCGGTATCGCATCACGGGAAGTAGTACACTACACATGAGCCACCCTAAAAGAATGTATCGGAAATAATCTGACACTAGGATATTTGGTATTTCCTTTCACACTTGCAATACCCATTGTAAAAGGACATGAAAATGTTTATCAATACAGAGATATCGAGATGACTGAATGTATGGGATGAATCAACAGATTGATGATTTAGAGGGAGATGTTTAATTTCGAGAAACACGAGGAGTTTTAATCTTATGAATATCAGATTTTACTCAATTTATTACTTTGTGTATTAAACTAAGTGACTTTATGAAATCTTTACATAATAAATTAAATCTTGAACATTAAAGTATTTTTGGACGCAAAAATGTTCACAATCTCCTCAAAAAATATCCTATAAGCTAACTTTTAATCTATAGATATCATGTTCAACCTGTTTAGTCGCTGTTGTCCTGCTAAGATTCGGAGGTGACTTTTACGATCTTTAGTTCCTTAAAATTCATCATGCTTTATTTGAGGCGGCTGAATCTCGTACAGCGAAAAAACGTCTCCACGCAGTCATTATGTATTAAACTTAGTCCCTTCAAAAATATCGTAATCTATCAACAAAACGTAAAAAAAATTAAAAAAACATGCAGCTTAAACTAAACTTGGATATCACAAGCATTTGTGGCCACAAAACGTTTACATTCTCTTATTAGCAGTTATTTTATAGAAATATTTTCCTAAGGATGAGCCAAAGTGACAGCTAGTGTTGGCAACATTACTGAAGGTTCTGTGATCGTTGTGCTCTCCATTAGACTCCCTTCTAGCATTCGTTAGTTTACAGTTCGCTAACTTGTAAATGGCTTCGATGCTTCCTTTTGTGATGTCCTCGTCTGACAAAAATAAAGTGCGTCGCGAGAAATAATTGAAAATAGGAAGTGCAGTGTTATGTGTTCTTCTGTTAACAAATCTTTTTTATATAAACATTACATTTCATTTACGTTTTGTGTGATAAATATTATGTTTATTTTAAAACCGAGACTTGAATGCGAGATGCGTACCGATGCACGTGTATCCGGCTTAAAATAAATTTTCTTTCGTGGCAGTTTGATTTTATTGATTGTGAGAGCATGTTAAGAGATTTTTCACATACGTAATTGAATTTCAATATTTCCCGGACTCTCGTACGTGCATATACTTTAGCGAAACTCTTGGACTTCTGTATACTAATGTTTCCAAATACTTTAGGAAGAGGCGTGGCTGAACAGCTGTCACGGCGGAGGGATACTGCTCTGAATTACATGTGATGTTCACTTGTTACGCGAACTGTCATTTTGGCTCACCCTTAGGAAAATCGGTCTATACTAGTATTATGGTGTGGCCGTTTTCATATCTGGGCTCAAATCCAAGGTATGATACTCAAAACTTTCCACTTGTAATATATATCGACATTATACCGCCAGGTCACCCCTTTCAAAGACTTCTTTAAGCGTATATGTGATAGCTAACTCAAATGCCCAACTCCTCAATTCTTCATTGACTGTTTGAAACCGAGCTCCAGTAAGGAAGCCAAAAAAAATATCCATGTTTTGAAACGCTTAAATTATTCGATTCAATTCATTCAAAACTGGTCTATTATTTTCATAATCAACAATATATTTTTCTTCAGAGAATGAAGAATATTCATCTTCCCCCTTACTCTTTGTATCAAGCATCTGCTCCTTTGTCCGGACTAATTAAGAGACAAGTCACTTAATATATTTCGCTGATATTACAATAGTTATGTCATCTCTGTAAGAAGATTTTTCTTAGAAGACAATTTGCTTCTATTTTCGCTTCAGTAGTTGTTATTAAACTGATTTTAAGATCATAAATAATATGTATTATTTTTCCTAAATGCTTGTATAACATAAGGGTATGAGCGGCAGAGTTGACTAACCCACTTTGGAGAAAATGGAAGAAGTATAAGCTGGAATATTTCATTAAATTTGTGTTACATAGAATTATTTTATTTGAAATATTGCTATCTTAAGTGACCGTGGCATGTTAGAAGGTGACTGAAGTTACGTAAAAGAGGCACCATTTAACATGTAATAATGAGAATAAACCTTTCAATCTGAGTTTGCCCACTATGCTTTTGGAATTATGGTTTTATTTTGGTGCAATAAGTAAGAACACTATATATTTATTGCATTTTTCTGAAGAAAAGTTGTGAACATAACAGAATGAACTGTTAAATCACACTGAACACTAAGACAAATTTTTAAACAACCTCCTCCAGTACGTCGTCGGTTACAAGTTCACCACCAGGAGCCTGAACAGATCCAATATTGTAAAAATCATGACATACTGAGAGAATAAAGGCCAGTAGTTGAATAAGACTTCTTAATAAATAAAGTTAACAACACAAATATGCGCAACACATCCTACACTGTCACTAATAATTCGAAACATTTTGAGGAAGTAATGAAGGTAAAATGGAATGGTACATGGAAAGGTATACAATGCAAGCAGTATTCATAAAACTCTTAAAAACTTAATGGTATTGGTTACCAATAAAAAGATTAGCCGAAGAGAACAAGTAGTTTTAACAAGAATTCGAACGGGACATTCAAAAAGAAGTCATCTTCACCTACTACAAAAGACACCCCTCCGAACTTGTGAAGTATGTAGTTGTACTTTAACTTTGAACCACATCATTGAGTCATGTCCCAAGTTTTCCTTACAGCGAAAAAACCTCTGCGGGGACTGGACGTTGGTGCACTGTTGTATTCTCCTGACCATCAAAATCAAGTGGTTAAGTTTTGTAAAATTATTGGTATTATGTCGGAAATTTGAGCTTAAACTAACATGTTAATTATTGTGATGTGTTGTATTGCATTGTTGTAGAATTGTGGTATTGTAACAATATAGGGGTGTATTAGAGATCTAAATTTAATCTTACGTATTGGATATCGTAATTGGTGTGGTCGCTAATGACCTTGGAGTTGATGCGACCTAAAATAAATATTTTTTTATTTCTTTTTTTTATTCGCTTTACTGTTAATATTGCTCGTGAGATATAGGAGTGGCTGTGCTTTGTCTGTAGTATATGATTTTCTTTTACTGATGTCAAGTGTCTCAAAATTAACCATTACATTATTGAATTTTATTAAGATGTTTTTTTAAATCGCAGCCATTGAATTTTTAATGGCTGCGATTTACATTTTGTTATGTTTCATACAAGTGCCTTGATAGAAACAACAAAGTCGGATTGAGACATTTGAATCACTGTGAACTGAAGTGCTTATCTTCAAATACATTACTATCAAAACGACACTCTGATTTCGTCGACGTATATTATGTTACGTACTCTTGTTAGCAGGAAATGGACTAACCTTAAGGGCGCCAAATGCGAGATGGCGAAAGCAACATTGTGGTGCCATACAGCGATCGATTGCAGAAGGTAGCTTTGTCCACTGTGCTGTTGATAGGTCCATCTTTGAAGATTGCGTTTCCGAAAAAAGTTAATAACAATTCTGTGGGTTAGTTCACTCTGCCACTCATAGCCTCATACAGCTAGAGCTTCCTTCTTACTTAGTCGACCATTTGGTTGTAACCGCTTGTCATCGGCTACACTCGTGACAAAAGAAATATTGAAGTGACAATACCCGACATCTTGCCCTACAAATAGTTCCTAGAGTAGCGAAGAGATGGCGTTACCTAGAAACAAATTTCTGAACGTACTTTCGCCCTAGCCAATCAGAACTTTTGTAGAAATGCGAATGTGGCATGAGGCTTGACTCGGACGAGATTGTCTTTCTTTCCGGATCGAGACACTGAAGTGATTAGATGGGTACTATTCCACCACACAACCGACGAGGGACACGTGGAAAATACCAGAAATGAAGCTTTATTAAAAGGTAATTGTCTAAGTATTTTTCATGGGATTAATCACTGTGATATGTCAAGATTACGTAAAATTCGATAGGAATATTAAACAAGTAATGCAACGAATGTAAGAATAACAGTGGTAGTGGACTAAAATGAATTTATAAAACCACATTGCTACATTCTCGTAGCTGGAATATAGAAGAGATTTTTGTAACATAGGACGTGTTTCTGTTTCTTTGTTACAGCTTTTCAGTTTTAGTTTTGAGCAGTTACTTATTCTACTTTTATTCTATTTCATTTTTATTTATGGGATTTCATTTCGAAAATTCTATTGGAGAATTTTGATAATTCCGAAAAGCATAGTTTATTCAACAACTGGCTCAACTTTCACTAAAACAAAGTTATAATTTGGAGTTTTGGACTCGCATTCTAACGCGACCATCACCTTCGTGTAAGCTGTGGTTTAACTGGGCTGTACAACGAGGAGAAGGCGTACGGAAATACTCCGATTCCATCGCGGTAGGCAGCGCACGAACCGTCGCAGGACAACGACGACCTTGGGGCATGAACGTCGCTCGACAGCCGTCTACTCAGCGCGGACCAGCTTGGAGAATTCGCCGGTCGTGAGTCACAGAAAAGCAGAAAGAATATTTACTAAATTGCAGCTTGGAAAACTTTCAAGATAGAATTATGATTGCACAAATTAAAACGTTGTAATATGAGCTTCCCTCAGTAACAGACATTGATCGGACAAGTTTTACTAAATATTAGTCTTGATAACCAGTAAATTTATTTTTGCAGTCGTAAGAGAAATCAGATCTAAATAATTTTTATGTTTATTGATAAAAGTCGTCCTTGTGTATAATTCTTTATCTAAATTCATACATAATTGACTTGATGTTATTTGAAATCATTTAAGAGGAATTGTCTATGTAAAAAGGTTTTGAACATGAATGAAAGCTGTTAAATTGTTTCTGGTAAAACGTTATTTCATGAACAGTCAAGAGACTTTGTAAAACAGAATTTTGCACTGCGAGGTCACGCAGAAGCTGAATATTAAGTGTAAATATTGAGTGTAGTATTATTTAAGATTGAAAAGGTATTAGTGAATTTTGGTATATTGTTTGTATGTATTTTTTACAGGATGGTTATTTAAATTGTGAATTGTGGGTTTCATTAAGAGATAATTTGTTTTGAGAAGTGTACATATGTATTTACTGTTTGTTTCGTGTAAATGTAGATCAGAGTCACTATTATTCTACAGAAAACTGCAGTTTAGGTAGGAGTTAGCTACCATTGTGTAATCAAAAGGAAAAGTAATCACGTAGGAGAATATGTGAACGTGAGTGTACGAAGGATCATATTGGAAAGAATATATGTTACTTGTTCTTTAAAACTATGAAATTGTGTTTGTTTGTTAAATGAATATTAGTTAGCAAAGACGAACCCACCACCGATAGGGAATTATCCATAATTTGAGGTATTCCCAGATTTGTGTGACGGTGTAATCACACGTCACGAAACAAGTAAATAACAGATTTACTTCTGTAATTCGGCGTATTACGAAATAGTTAGGTAGATACGTGACGGTTACATGGTTGAGTTGCAGTTTGAGAGACAAGGGAACATTTTTAACTAGAGCCTAATCTAATGGTTGAGGAAGCAAAGAAATTCTACAAACATTTAAGAATATAAAAAAACTCACCCTCCGGTGATACGTTAGCAGCATTTGCGTCAAAGTGCATTAACCCAACGTGCTACACATGGCACGAAATTCGTCAAACTATGTGCCTCTTAAATTCCTTTGTAGACATCGGGCATGCTCGGCTACATCATAAAACTTCTCTCTACAGTTAATAACTAATCCATAATTTAGGAGTTCCGCATCAAAATCGCGCAGTTTTTCAATTGTGTACCAAACGTTAAATTTCCACAGTAAAGAAATACAAGTTCAGTGAGCGCCCACCCTTTCAATACGCCCCGTCTGCTTTCCCAAATTCACGTCCCTGATTACCTTGACGGCTCTGCAAGTTGTTCTTAAAGTGTGTGCAATCAGTAATATCTAAGATGGAAACAAACGTCAAAAAGTCTACTTTCAAAAACATTCCTTCATATATTTTTTCTTCTACACATCACAAAGAATATTGTTCGATTCCGCTTATGTAGGTCGTTTGATCAGATAGTTTTATTTATTCTTAAAACATTTTTTGAATTATATCTTCACGGATGAGAAATTTGTTGCAACTATTTGCAAGATAAAGATTAACATGATCACATTATACATTATTAATTGCATCCGTTCTGATGATGTCTTTTGCCAAAATATCGTATATCAAATTTAAATTACACATTTAAAAATTCATATCTTTTGAATACGTACTATAACCTTTACATATTGTTATTCAAAAAATTTCATACCCAAATTTCAGTGTTCATTGTCATTGACTCATGTCCCAAGTTCTCCTTACAGCGGAAAAATCTCTCGCGGGGACAGGACGTTGGTACACTGTTATATTACCCTGACTATCAAAATCAAGAGGTTAAATTTTGTAAAGTCACTGCTATTATGTCGGAAATTTGAGATCAAAACATGTTAATTATTGTGAAAAGTGTTGTATTGTACTAATGAAGAATTATGGTATGAAAACAATGTAATGTATTAGAAATCTATATGTAAACCGTATATTAAATATTGTAATTGATGCTGTCGCTAATTATCTTGTAGTTGATGCGATGAAAAATAAACTAAAAAAAATTTGACAAGTGTACGTACGGACAAATAATCCAGAAAGGTTTTAACTTATTTTACGTCTCAGTTGCTTACACCACTAAATGGTTTGGTGAAAAGAATCGGATCTCGCACTTTGGACCATGAAGTGCCAAGTTCCTTTTTTAATGTTTATGATTTTGTAGAGGGCCTTCAAATAACCAATCCGAAACGTCTACGCATGTTCACGTATTTATTAAATTAAATGTACGCACTAACTTTTGTTACATAACATAAGGAATGTATGCCTTGTTAATTTTTTAACTGATGTGTTTTCATTAATAATGTCAATTCATTAATATTGTTTACTGCGTGTCTTTAATTAGTACATCCCTCCCAATGATTTGCAATTAACAGACAATAATATACACAATTATTGAAGTTTAATTAATTTGAAGCGCAATATGGGTTATGTAACTGATATTGATTCAGAGGTGAGGTGTAGTTGACATTTACATAATTGAAATGATTGAAGGCGTTGTCATTGTCAACAATAGTTGTGTTGTCAACATACTATTGTTGACAATGACAACGCCTTCAATCATTTCAATTATGTAACTGTTACCTTAAAAGAAATTTGGAAAGTCAGCGTGTAGTGTACTTTCGTTACTCTCTTAAACGAGTATTCCAACAAAACGTAAGTCCTATATATTTTATGGCAAAATGCACTTTATCCTTCCTGAAAGCCAAAATTTACTATACCACAATGAGAACAGATTTTAATAAATTATTTAATAAATGTAATAGGATTGAATTACGTACATTAAACATAATTGCATGAACAGAAACTTAATTTTTAATTGTCGAAATAACAAGGTATCATGAAGTTAAAGGAGCATTCAAACAATTTATTTATATTTTCTGCCTACTGAAAAAATGTAAGTGGAATTCGTATCATTTGGAGAAAAACCTTCTCAAATCTCTCTGTCTTTTTGTGTAGCAGTCTCGTATACGCCCTTTCTTTGCCTTTGAAAACGAAGTAGATTTTCTTTAGAAATATTATCTGCAGCAGAAACTAAAAAATGTAATAAAGATTGGAAGTTTCCATCGTTACAAAATGCTGTATTTTACAAAATTGATCCACAAACTCGATATCCACAAAGCGCCATTTCAGAATTCCGTGTAGGCGTACAAAGTAAATTATAAGTAAACAGACAGAAGTAAATTTGAAACTGAAATTATACAATATCGATTTCTATTAATTATTTTTCTCATACTTAAGTAAATTAAATTCAATTACTGTTTAAATTAAAACATTATTTACTTCAAAAATTTCGGGAAGGGGCGTTACCCATAATCTACACCACTGGTTAGCAATACTATCCATTCAAATCTGTAGCTGGTCTCCAGATACAAATTGTCTTTAAGCGGGAACAAATATTTTTATCAAATGTTTTCAAAAAAGCTTGTTCCTACTTTTATTCGTAATAATTCAATCAAGTGTAATAAAAGAAAGGGTGTAGAAATTCTAGAGCTGAAGAAATCGTGCGAAAATTGTAGTTGAAGATTAAATAAATAAATTGGTTAATAATTAAGTAAAAGTCCATTAAGTTTATCAATTAAAATATCACGTGATCAATTAAATAAATAAACTTGTTTTCCATAGCTCAACGTCCAAGTCTGCGCACTCGAGTGTTTCTTGGCGCAAGCAGCCGCCAGCGCTGCCGCTGCCATCGCATCACGGGCAGCGGCCTTGGTGCAGCACCCGCCTCCACCCCTCAGCCCCAGGCCCCGCGCCCGTCCAGCCCTCCGGGATGGCATCCGTGCCATAATGCAAGATATATAGAGACGTTGTCGGGCGAGGCAGCGGCGCATGTTTAGTGTCCTGATTCACGGTGGAGGCATATGACTGGCCTTCGAATGAAAAGCAGTGAGCCAGAAAAATCGGCAATAAGTTATCCCGGCGGGAGAAGGTTCCCGTGAAGGCTCCCGCAGGCGGCAGCTGGGGCGGCGGAGAGGCCGGACCGTGAGGCAGTAGCAAGTCTGTGTTCCGAAGAACGCGAGATTGCTTAGGTAGCCCCGGCGTGGCCTCAGTTTTCCTGGTACCGTTCCGGCGACGGCCAACCGGCTACAGTAATCTGCAGACAAGATAGGAGACGAGACGAGAGTCGAGACGAGACGAGACGAGAGCGGGGACGATACTTTTAAGTTCCCTTTCCTAATATTCCAATAGTACCGTGGGGAGTTCATCGTCTGACCTGGCATTCAAATCACCCATGAATTCGGCGACACGTTTGGAATATTTCGGGGACTTGTACAATTGATTTTTCAAATTTTTTGATATCCCTAATTAGGACCATAAGCACATTCTTTTGACCATTTGTCACGTGTAATGCAATTTAATTCACATTCGTCTTTATTGTATTTCTATAAAGAAATACAAAGAGAAGAAAGAAATGGAAAGAAAAAGATATTCTCTTTTTAGGATCAATGACACCTCCACACTAAAAAAGTTGTCAGACCCAAAGACGTGACCCGTTTCTCCATGTATTTCAACGCGCTGAATCCGAATCTGAAGTCAGAATTGCGCCATCACCCTCCATTTTTTTATAAATTGCAAAAAACACCCTCAAATTTACAATATAAAATTTCACGGTGTTTTTTCGCGATTTAAAAGAACTGGAGGGTGTTGGCTGAACTCTGGCACAGATTCGGATTCAATGTGTTGACATACGTAGAGAAACAAGTGTGAAGTCTTGGAATCCGACAACCCCGAAACATATACACATTCATGATGTTTTTTTTTCGCGATATAAAAATATTGAAATCTGGCTTCACATTTATTTATTTATTTATTTATTTATTTATTTTACGTCAAAAAAACAGTTAAAAACTGCGTATGACGTGCTATGGGGAAAAGTGAATTGTGTGCACATTTTCAAAATTCTGTGATCCCTACACTAAGTCATATTCTACTTAAATTTTGAATTTTGAAAGGGAGAAAAAAAACAAAAACTCCCATGTAGTAAAATCTATTTTCAAAAATAAATAAGCAATAAATTTTGAATTTTGAAAGGGAGAAAAAAAAAACTCCCATGTAGTAAAATCTATTTTCAAAAATAAATAAGCAATAAATTTTGAATTTTGAAAGGGAGAAAAAAGGGAGAAATTTGGACTCGCATCGTCATACAAACAGAAACATGTCTTTCGGTCTGGCAAAAACCTCCAAAACAAAACAAAAAAAAACAATTTAACGGCGGTTTTTCGCGATTTAAAAAAATTGGAGGGTGAAGCGCAATTCTGGCTTCAGATTCGAATTCAGCATGTCGAAATACAGAGAAAAACGCGTGTCAAGTATTTAGGTCTGTCAACTTTTGTTTTTTGTGTGCATGGGTTATCATTAACATTCCTTTCGATGCTCTCGTAATTTACTCAAATCGTACCACTATTCAGGTTGGTTGGTTGTTAGTGATTCCGGGCAGGTCAACTACTGAGATCATTAGTTCCGTAAGTGTAGTGCATGAGCAAGGAGATCCGGTGCCGACCTACCGTCCGTTAGTGGGGTTTCCCGCAACCAGGTATCTTCCATCAGCAGGGTATCGCGCCTGCTGGGACAAACTCTAAGCTCCTGACCGGTCTTCAGGCGTGTGTGGTAGTGTAGTGCATGTTTGTGTGTGTAAGGGGTGAGGATAGGACAAGGAAGAGGACACATACAGACGGTTAGACGGACGGACAGACGTTTTACCGTCATTCAATTTTTCGGAAGGAAAGACCCACAAAGCATGGATTCCTGGCCACACCACGTGTTAGAGGATTTTTTTTCTAAATTTAGCAACTGGATTTATCCACTTTTTCGTTACCAGGACTTGTAATAAGAGATTTTCTGCTCAAAATTTCCCGTTTTTTTTTGTGCAGCATTAGATAAATTTCTCTCTACTGCGAAAGGAGAAATTAACAAGCAAAAGAGAGGGAAAAACTAGCTACAAGAGAGGGACACGATTATCAAATAATTTAATTTTGTACAAGAAATCAATCCCAATTTCTAAGCAGTACGATCCGCGATATATAAAGCAATTTCTTGTCAAAACGCTGCGGGTTTATAGGCAATAAGACAATCAAAATAGGCGGAAAAAAATAGTTATTTAAAATTTTAAAATGTCATTTAAAAAGGCACTATACATTTTTCTTATCTTTATTTGTGTACTTCTGTGGAAAATTTCTTAAATAAACATAATCTATTTCCCTTCAGGAAAGAAGAGTTTTCATCATTATTTAGCACAAATCCTCCTATAAAAACCTTGTATCGTTCGTTGAACTACTTGAATTTGTTCCATCGTTATTGACGCAACGTTTCTTTTAAGCCTATTGTTAGGCAACTCGGACAAAAAAGGCTGAGTTGTAGTACCTTAACCATTTTGCTTTTCATTAAATACATACTGGTACTCTAATGCTGCACAGTATATTTTTTCTCACTTTTAACCTAAATATAATAGAAATCATTGAATCATTTGTTTTAATCGTTTTCTTAACACAAATGGTGTAAATCGTGGACCTACATCAGCACATACTTTCTTGCATTATTTATAAATTTGCCATTTTAAAAAATTCAGAGTTCATCGGAAATGAGATCTGCGCCATTCTTTCAAGAGTCCCTTGTTCTATCCGTGGAGACACTGAAGAAATCATTTGGAACGGTCTTTGAGAAAATATTTTTTTAAATAAATTGTATAAATTTGAAGCAAAAATTTCGCAAAAACGATATATTTTTCCAAAAAATTGTGCATGAGCTTTCTTAAAGACCATATTTTTTTAGAACACATGTCATTGAAGACAAAAATCCCTCTTCACTATTGTACTTCTGCAACTTTAACATTTCGCAAATATCGAAAATATAAAGAATTCGCAGAAAGTAGGACTAGTGCCATTTTATGACGTCTTTTGATACACGCGAGGAGAAAATTTGAAGACAAAACTTGGAGCGTTTTTGAGAACGTAATTATTTAAAAATTACCTATATTTCACGCAAAGCTACGTGAAAACTACTAATATTTTCGAAAAATTAAACATGATGTTACTTAGATATATGTCTTTAAAGAATAGATTTCATTTAGGAAAAAATCCCTATCTCCAATGTAACCGCCCATACGTCGGTTACATTGATGTTTGAGAAGCACCCGAGAACGTCGAGACACAAGTTGCAATTATAGTGTTACTGAATTGCAAGAGATCGCGCCAGCAATAAAGGCTTTAATAAACCCTTAATAAAAGCTTTAATAAACCCTTGCGATAATTTATTAAAGTTTCTGAACGCACACGCGTAGAATTGAACGACAACCAATCACAAATTACCTTTGAAAATATCAGCACTAGCGCAAAGCACCGCTACGAAAAGTATTATCTTTCGCTGCCGACCGCCGATTTGGACACACCGGAATTGTTCGTGCTGGACGGAGAGGATAATTCGCCGTATTTTGACGATAAGAAGCTTGAAAAAGGTAATTCGTCTCATCATGTTAAAATAACGATACCATTTATGAGAGAATTGAGAATTTTAAATCATGAATATTCTGATAAATTCACGTGAACGCATTACGCAGAAATATACTATTTTTCTATCAACGAGGATCTAATATATTTTAAAGTTCAAGAACGTATACGGAAGTAGAAAGCATGTGCTATAGGAAATGTTTCTTTCTATTTTCAGCTTTTTTTGTCTTTCGTCTTGGCTTACGACGTAAGAAATTCATTACGTGGAGATGTTGCAGTCACATTGTCTAAAATTCGAAGGACTGTGATAGCGATTCACCAGAGGACGTGTTCGTCGTAGCAAGGGGTTACCACGACCTTGAAAGGATCTAGGTCGACGTCGCCGCCCCAAGCTGTGGAAATATTTCTTCGAGACGACGTGTCGTGAGTCAGAAAACTTCACTAGAAATTCCTAAAAAAATAACTGTTTAAAGAAGCGAGAATTAATCTACAGAGATAGAATTCACCTCACTTACAGATGTAGATAGCCGAGTATATTAAAATCATTTAAACGCAATATTTTACAATATTGCAGTCGTAAAAGGAAGCCAGATAGCTATTTCCTGTAAAGAATTGTAAAAGCCTATTTATTTCAGTTTTCTATTAACGATAACATTTTTCTTTTAGTGTGTGTTTTCAATTTATTGTTTAATCGTTTTCAAATTGTTCAAAACCAATAATTAGTAAAAGAGTTATTATTGGTTGTACGTTAATTGCATAACGACATTTTCTTTCTTTGCTGGCTAAATTGTATAAGGTAATCATCTATGGAAAAGTGAAACGTCTTGTATATATTTCATTCACTATTCAAGTGACAATTTCTTTGAAAGTTTGTGTAAAGGGTATTTTGGTATGTGATTCTTTTTCAGTATTTTGTGTTTCCATGTATTATTGTCTTGTGTACAGTTATTTTATTATGTTTTTTTGTGAAGTGAAGGGTAATATAATTTTATCAAAGTGTTTATGCACGTGTTACAACGCAACTGCAGTTGTTAGGTAATCACCTAATTGCTAAAGGAAGAGCAAGTGATAGAATTTTTCAATGCAATGTGTAAATGCTAGATAAAATTGTATCCAAGTATTTAACACAATGTATCTAGAACTCTGTTTATTGTTAAAAGATTAACTTGCCTATGTTTCTTTTATTTCAAAAGCAGGTTAAAAGACGAACGCCCTCATGTAGGGCAGTTAGCACATTTAAAACCATTCCTAATTTTTGGTGTGATATTGTCATAACAAGCCACATGTCAAGTAATACTACTAGGTTACTTAAGTGACCCGCTGTAGGCTTTTAGATAATAGTGAAAAGGAAGAGCAGTCACACCAATATTGTAGTTGTAGGAAGAATCGAAAAAATTTAAAGTTTGCAATTTTCTAAAAATCAGGGATATCAAAATGAGACCTGCACAATTTTGAAGTATCCTTTACGCGAGCCTAGGACAAAGGATAATCCAGAAACTTGGTGTCATTTTTGAGAAAATTTGGAGAATGATTTTGAGACATGTAAAGTACCCTTCCCTCCCAAAAAATCAAAATATTATCCATTTTAAACTCAGAGAATCTTGATTTCCTGTAAATCGATCGTGGAATATCAATTTTAGACAAAATCGGCTGAACGGTTTTGATGGTAGCTTCAAAAATGGCTCCATCGTTTTCCTATTTGCGCGTTGAGACGGAGAGCATTCTTGCCCTTATGTCGAATCATTGATATTTCCAGGCATCTCAATTGTTCTGGTCATTAGTTCCGTTAGTATAGTGAGGGGGTGATGTTACTTTCCAGATATCAGTGAGATCCTACGCCGACTTAACCTCAACTTTCCACGTTCAGGTATTTCCCCCAGCAAGGCTCCCCCCCCCCAGCAGAGTCAATCGCTAAGCTCCCGAGTGTCCCTCCGGCATATGCGTAGAGTAGCGCATGCAAGTGTTTGTAAGGGAGAAGATGGGACAAGGTAGAGTCAAGAAAGATCGCTTGTGGTCCGTGGATCGTTTATCGGTATACTCAGGTATTCACAATTGTTTTGATCGTAATTGATACTAGAAACCACGAAAAAGTATCTATTAGAGCAGCCAGTCGCTAGAATTCTCATGCAGACAGCGGCTGAATTTGACCTAGCTATACAGCTGGCATAGAAAATGCTCCACAATCGGCTGAAGCCTACGCAATGGAATCATAGAATCTCCTGGTAAGGGACGTTGCAGAGACAAATCTTAATATGGCACTGAGCTAACTCAGCCAGTCATTTATACGCTGACAACGAACGTTACACCAGCACAACAGTACAAAACGCTGAACACAAGAAACATCGGTAGAAAACCCATCTATCGTCTATAATATAATCGAAAATTTGTTTAACAAACGTTTTGTCCAGAGAAACACTAATCACAGCTTTATTCACCACTGAATTTATTGGCTCTCACCCCAATAATGAGCATTTTCTAAAAATGTATAACTATGCATGATTTTATCAGTCACGATATTAAGACATTTAATTAACACAATTATTTACTTTTAATTATTATAACATTGTTGCTTTATAAACAACGTTTGTATAAAAACATTTTTCATTTTGAACTATTTGGATATTTTGGACCCCCTAGTATTTTAATCCCACCGAAAGATTCCGAGTATTCAAGATAGGTTCAGTTAGGTTTGAACATTTCAAAAAGAAAATTTGAGAAATATTTTCGGAAGAGTTTCTTTTGGCGTTTTGAAAATGAGCAAGATTTGAAGTATCGTATTTCGAAAAACATTATTCATATTATTTGAAGCTATTGTATCTATAAACGAAATAAACCATGGAATATATGTAGTACAGTGTTAATGTTCACGGCATGCAAAATGTTGAATAAATGCATGTGTAGTTTTTGAAAAGTTTTGATGAAAATTGCCCTGTTGTAATGTGATTAATAAATTGGGTGGAATCCGTAAACCAAGTTTCTAGAAAAAATAACCCATTTTTGAAATATTGTTTATGTATTTTTGGTAAATGGTCACGATTTTTTTACTCTCAGTTACTCTAAAACTATTAATTGGCTTTAAAATCTAATTTTGAAGACCAAAGTATATTTAAAAAAATTCTAAATCTTGAATAATGTGGTTGTAGGAAGGAGTCCAAAACATTTTTAACCTTTGCAATTTTTGATATTTCAGAGAATTGGATGAATATTGGAATTTTATAAGCGTACTTTGCTCTACTCCAGTAAACAATTAAAAGAAAATTAGTGCCATGACTGAAGGTTCATGTAAAATATTACCAATAATGCAAAGATGCCGAGAAGCCGTGACATTGACCAAATCATCAGGCAATATCAACTGGTATTGTTCACAGACATTTTGAAAAACACTAACATTTCGGTATCAAGGATTTTGTCTATGTAGTATATAGAGCAAAATTAATCGCTTTTTCTGGATGACAGATCGATCGGAAACGTCGTAAAACTCTTCTATCCAATCGGAAAGTTATAGAATGGTATATGTAAAATGTAAAATACTGTATATGTAAAATACGGAAAGTTATAGAACTTTTCGTATTTTACATATATATTGTATATAAGAAAGTAGAATTTTTTTAATGAAAGAGGCATGAGAACACTCACTTTCCGAATGGGGAATATAGCTCTTTACACTAATGTAAAAATAAAATTATTTTATTAAAAAGCGTGTTAATGATTCTTTCCAAAGAGTGTAATGAAAAACCGAGTAAATATTTCTTTTCCAGAAAGAACCCATATGTCCCTATACTAAAAACTAAACCGCCGACGCGTCATGGTTTTTGTCTAAAAGTACCTAATATGCATTGAATGTTTCTTTGTTGAATATTTCCTTTGCTGTATTCATCACGGCATTGTGCTTATTTTCGAATGTTTTTTAAGGTTGTTTCGAAAGTAGGAGTATTAATGAAAGTTACAAAAGCGACACAATCCGCAACGTGAATGACAATAGCTTTTCTTTCAAAGTATCCGTGCTTTGACTTACTGCTGCAATCGTAGCTTGTGTCCAGCCTACCCTTTTGTGACGATTTCTTTTTCAATTCCTACGTGGAGGGTCCAGACACAACCAACCACTTTTCACATCTTTCACGCAGGTACGCACTAGTTCAACGTGTTACGTGCCAGAGTTGTGTCCCGTGATATCTGCAGTCGCGAGCCCCGTCGAGCAACGTCCGCTCTGTCGTAAGCAGCTTAAAGTCAAGCGCGCGGTGGCGGGGGCGGGGGCGGGGGCGGGGGCGGCCCGAGTGGCGTCCGCGGCCGACGACGATCACGCGACCACTTCGCCTGGCGACCTGTCGCGCCGTCGAGCGGCTTAGTGGCGGCGGCGCTGCCGACCGGCTAATCAGAGCACTGGCGGCCCAGGCGAAGGGATGATACAACTGCCCGCAGCGCGGCGGGCGGGAGCAAAGGGGCGATGGGGACGATGGCGGAAGTGGGGGGAACAGTGATGGCGGGCGATGGGGACGCGCACGGAGACGTTTGCGGGTACCGGGGCGGGACACAGGGACGAAGACGAGAACGGGGTCGGGGACGGCGGCGAAGGAAGAAAGAGGGTACAAGAACGGGTATGGGGCGGGCACAGGAAGGTGATGGGGACGGCGGCGAAGCGATAATAGCGGGGAAGAAGACGTTGACAATGACGGTGACGGGTACGAGGACGGGGATGGGGACGGGATGGGGACGGGGATGGGGACGGGGATGGGATGGGGACGGGGACGGGGACGGGGATGGGGACAGGGATGGGGACGGTGATGGGGACAGGGATGGGGACGAGGATGGGGACAGGGGATGGGGACAGGGATGGGACAGGGATGGGGACAGGATGGGACAGGATGAGGACAGAGGATGGGGAAGAGGATGGGGATAGGGACAGGGACTGAGTGGGACAGGGATAGGGACAGGAAGGAAAAAGAAGAGAGAAAGTGACAGGGACAGGGATGAGGACAGGAAAGGACAGTACAAGGACAGGGATGGGGACAGGGATGGGAAGGAAGGATGGGACAGGGACAGGGACAAGAGATAGGGACAAGGTCAGTAACAGGGATGGGATAGAGGTGGGGACAGAGATGGGAACAGGGATAGGGACAGGGAAGAAGGAAGGAAGGAAGGTGAGCAGAGATAGGGACAGGACAGGACAAGGGACAAGAGATAAGAGGACAAGGACAGAGATAGGGACAGAGACAAGGATAGGACAAGAGATAAGGACAAGAGATAAGGGACAAGAGATAGGACAAGAATAGGACAAGAGATAGAGACAAGAGATAAGAGACAAGAGACAGAGATAGAGATAAAGATAGAGATAGAGAAAGAGATAGAGGACAGAAAAGGAAGAGAGAGAAGAGTACAGAGATAGAGATAGAGATAGGACAAGGACAGAGACAGGAGACAAGAGACAAGAGATAAGGGACAAGAGACAAGGGACAGGACAAGAGACAAGGAATAAGATAGTAGACAGAGATACAGATAGAAGAACTAGAGACTAGGGACAGGGACAAGAGACAAGAGACAGAAGAGATAAGAGATAGGGACAAGAGATAGGGACAAGAGACAGAGAGCAAGAGATAAGATAGAGATAGAGATAGGAACTAGAACTAGAACTAGAGACAGAGACAAGAGACAAGAGATAGAGAATAAGGAACAAGAGATAGGGAACTAGGACAGAGACAGAGACAGGAAGGAATCAGAGACAGGGACAAGGACAGAGATAGAGATAAGAGATGAGAGATAGGGACAAGAGATAGAGATAGAGATAGAGATAGAGACTAGAGACTAGGACAGGGACAGGGACAGGGACAGGGACAGGGGAGGGGGGTGAAAGGAATAGGGGGGTGGGGAGGGGGGGGGGGACAGTGGTGTTACGGGTTCTAAGGAACAGTGGAGGAATTGGAGAGGTTGAGGCTACGGAAAGAGTGGATATGGGGGAGGGGTAGTAGAAGGACTGACGAGCCAGAAGTAGCGGGAAGACAATGAAGGTTTCTTCAGCTTGCAAACTTTTAGTTTTGGACCGTTCTTTACCAGGAAATGTCCCTCTTTACTTATTGAGAAATCGGTCGAACGGACAATGGCGCTCATAGGCGTCACAGGAACCTTATATTCCATACTCAGATATGTTTTATCTAATTACGGTTAAGTATAATCTACTGATTGCATTAAACAAGTGCAGCTTAAGTGGACGAAATTCTTTCCAGCCACATTGCCAAATTTCGTGAGTACCAGCTTCAATAGATTTTGTGAGTAGCATACCTTCTCATTTTTATATTGAATCTTACTTTTTCTAATGTATTGACTACACATCTATTTTACACTTTTAAAATATAAAGCTAGGTTCTTGTTGCTCTTATCTGGGTTATCTTGTATTTATTCCAATTTTTATCACGTACATTAAAACGCATTCGTGACATGGCTACTGCACGTTCTACTCTTTTTACTCCCTACACTCTCAAAGCCGAACTTCTGAAAGCCTTCACACACGCAAACAAAAATTTAGATCAATATATACGAAGGTTGGAAGAGGTCGTTCTCTACACAGACGGTTGGGTACAAGTCGGCAACAAAGCGAATAATACCAACCGTACACCCGTGTCTGTACAAAAGACGCAGACACCGCATCCAGTCACAAGTAAAACAAATTTAGTGTTTTAGATTATGAAACAGATTTTCCTCGCCTTCCTGATCCTCACCACCCTTCTCTATCATCGACAAATTCATGCACAAACCAACGCAAACAGGCTAGGAAGCGTGTCAAAACCAAAACACGTAAAGCTGCGCATCCTAGCTCACTTGAAACAAAGACATTCCTACTGAGCCTAAATTACAGGTACTTATTTTAGCTGACAGTCATGGCTGCCATCTGTTCTCCATTCTCAGTAGGAAGTTACCCTCCAACTTTTCAGTCTCATCTATTTGTAAACCTAACGGGAGCTTTACAGATGTGACTGCAGAGTTGGACACCCACACGAAGACACTCACCAATCAGGACACAGTCATTATCATAGGAGGGCAGAATGACATTAACTTGGGCGGTAACTTTACACCTGAACAAAATGTAAACAAATTACAATGTGCCGCCCAAAATACTAACATTGTAGCCTCGACTATGCCCTTCTGGTACAACAGACCAACACATGCAGCGAGATTAAAACTGCAACTGAGAGAAACAAATGTAACACTTTCTGAAATTCATTTCCTCTCAGAGAAACACTTCACCCGGCATGGTCTTCACATGAACCTTGCTAGAAAACATGCAGTCGGAAACAAGCTTACACAATACATCATCAACTCCAATCCTACGCAGTCTCCTGCCAAAAATCCATCCTTTCACCTTCCTTACGATTACTATAACACTCGACGTGGAAATCATATTCATCTGGTGACTCTCAACAGCTCATTACAAAAAATTCACATACAATACATGTACATTATTTTACAACACTTTTCCAGATGACATTAAACGATTAAATTCCATAGAAAAGTTTAAATCCAAAGTGAAATCGTTTCTGCTGCATAACTGTTTCTATACAAGTAGAGATTATACTGAGCACCACCAGGAAAGTAACATTAATTTTAACAGTGATATTTAATGTATTATTTACCATTGGACTGTATTATTCTAAACAATATGTAACAAGTATTGTATCGCAGCTTCTGGGTCAAGTATTACTCCGAAGGGCAACATGGACAAGAACCCAAAATTTATTGCTTATTTATCTTTGAAAATAGATTTTATTACATAGAGCCATTTTTAAATTTAAAATTCAAGTAGTATATGACTAGTGTAGGGATCACAGAATTTTGAAAATGTGCACACAATTTACATTTCCCCATGGCACGTCATACGCAGTTTTAACAATTTTTTTACGTTATATAAATAAATAAATAAATAAATAAATAAATAAATAAATAAATAAATAAATAAATAAATAAATAAATAAATAAATAAATAAATAAATAAATAAATAATAGAGAACATTTGTTGCATTGGATAACTACTATTTGAAGCAAATAAAATTGAATACCTTAAAATGATATTAAAACACACGAAATTGACGAAAAATGCTTCAAAAATTATGGGAAAGTTAAAAAATGACTTATTAATCAAAATCGACGAAAAATACAAAAACCTTATGTAAAATGGATTTCCTTTTCATAACATAAAATTAATATCTAATAACTAAAAGTAATGAGAATTCATTAAAATCCCCCCTCGTGAGAAGGAAAGAGACACTTACTTTCGGGGCGTGACGTTGAGGAGGGAAGAGAGATTTTGTGAACTAGGCAGGCTCTTGAGTAAGACTTCGCCCAGCGATAGTATCCACCGCAGCAGTAACGTATTGATTGGCATGGCGAGAAGCGTTCCCCCATCGAAAGAAGTTCAGCAAGATTTAGGTTCAGTAGAGAAATCAGAGAGAATGTATTCAATGTAATGAATATACATTAGTAGAGTAAATGTGAGAGAATTCATTTAACCACACGCCCATCGGCTGCGTTATCCCTGGCAAAGCACGACTCGATCCTCTCGCATCCATGCAGGAGATGTATGAAGAAGAAGAAGAAGAAGAAGAAGAAGAAGAAGAAGAAGAAGAAGAAGATGAGGAAGAGGTAAGTATTTAAGCATTAATTATATTTTGAAGATAATTTTGAAAGATAGAAAAGAGGAAACTGTGACACTCGAATAAACATGACAATGCGATTATTACTTGTACAAAAATGTCAGAAAAGTTTCATATAAGGCATATTTCTTCCTAAATAGAAAGTAATTTCTTTGGTGTTTAACGCTTTAGGGTTTTCTATTTCATAAATGTATGCATAAAAACTTAATTGGTATTAACTATATGCCTGCAGCTGTGAAAATCCTACTGAACATAACCAAAAACAATGGTTTTCGAAAAGTAGCACGCGTACTGATTACGAAAAACAAATAAATACTCTCATATAGCACCACAATAAGTTAAACGCTTTAACAAAAACGATCTTCGCGAATACTGCATCGCATAGATAGTATATGCGAATATGCTCATTCTTTACAAACCAATAATATCAAAACGCTTGCTGTTCCACTGCGCATTAAGTGAATAGAAAAGATTGAATAGGGGGTGTTCTAGGTTCTCATCCTAGGCGCCTTGCTGTCGCACGAGGCCAGCGTGTCGTAAGCAGTGATGCACTGAGACCTGAGTCGGTAAGCGCATTATGAGAATATGTATTATTATCGATAAAGTTTTCATTTTTAAATTTTTGTTTTTAATTTTCCCATGTATCTAACAAACCCATGGACGCCCTCCATGGCAGATGGCTGAGGAGTTTTCATACAATTTCTGCACGCATTGGAAACTAGTAATATAGAAAATTATAATGACAATGAAGCATTTGTTAATCTGTTAATCCTTTTTTTTTGCAAACACAAGTAATTTAGTATCTGAAACAAGTTTAGTAAGTAGTGTAAAATGAGGCTCTTCTGAAATGTAAATTTTTAATCACAAGACTACATCTTCGCATACATTAATGAACTGTAATGATTGTACTGATTTCCATGCACAAATCCAGTGCTCGGAAATTATTCAAGAACACGACTTTCATTATCATTCATATCTTAGAGCATGTGTTTACATTTAGCCCTTTAGCATCTAGAAGACCACATTAACCATCCTCTGACATCTGTAAATAATCGAATGAAACTTTTTATAAGTACTCAAATAGTTGTCAGCAACATTGTCGTCAAAGAGAGTTTGTTCAGGTTTCTGAAATGAACTTCCGACGGTGCTGTTTTTTTTTAAAGAAACAGTTCACGAAAATCACTAAAGCGTGTCACCACGGTGCTGTGCAATACAAGACGCCTAACAAGCATTCGCGCCAGATCAGATCGAACGGCACGAACGGCGTTTGGTCGCCCGCGTCGAAAGCAGCGAACCGACACTGACCCCCGCGCCGTAAACACCTCGCCTCGGCGACCAAGGGCCAACGACATGCAGTGCAAACCGAAATTACAAAGCAGCCTAAATGGCTCAGGGCATCCACTGATGTCACTGCAATGATTCTGACCGGGAGGTTCCAATGTTCCAGTCTCGACGGCAGCTACATAGCTAGGTCTACTGCAGCCGCTGTCTGGAATTCTAGCAGCCGGCTGTTGTCATCGATAGTTTTCCGTGGTTTCTGCGATCAGCACCAGGCGAATGCCGGAGCAGTACCCTAATGATCGGGCCGTGGATCGCACGTCTTCCTTGTGTTATCCTCATATCGTACACATACTTACACTTAAATGCACTGCACTATGACACATGCCAGAAGATCAGTCGGGAGCTTACAGCTTATCTCGACTGAGGCGGTGCCCCGCTGTGGGGAGGTATCTTGGTTTGGAAAAATACGCAATCAGACGAGTAGGTCGGCGCCGGATCTCACCATCAAGCCCAGAAAAATCCCGCCACCTTGTGAGGAAAAACATAATCTACATTTTGATCTTAGCAGCTGACGCGTCGGGAATCACTAACAAATCAATCAACTGAAATATCGATCAATTCGGCTCTTCGGAATTAGTAGTTATCACAGCAGACTACTTATCCCAAATGCGGCCATAATAAACGGATTTTTACGGTGCGGAAAATCGACGATATCCCGGTGATTATACGGAATGTAAAGGCGTTTCTGACCAGATTTAAATTATCCGTTACCGGGAGAGGTAGCCTAGGGCATCAACTGATGTCATTGCAGTGCCTCTGACCGGGAGGTTTTAGGTTTGAGTTCCGTCGGTGGCAGGATTATCGACACACAGCTAGGTCAAATTCACTAGCTGTCTGGAGGGGAATTCTAGCGGCCGATTGCTCTGACCGATAGTTTTCTGTGGTTTCTCCGATCAATAACAGGCGAATGCCGGAGCAGCACCCCAAAAAATCTCGAACTATAGTTCAGCGTAGCAATATTCCCTCTACCAAGCAGCAAGCCGTCGGAGCGAGTCTGGGCCAGTAGTGGCACGTGCAGAGGCCTGGTGTCCGAAAAAGCAAATTGGATTGGAACAGTTATCGAGTGCCCGTATTTCTAGAGAAGGGCGAGGTTCGGGCGCTCGCGCCTGATTGGGCTCCAGAGCCGCGGGAGCGTCAGTCAACGCGGTGCTGACAGGCAGAACACTTCGCCCCCGCCAGCAACGCCACTGAGGATGCCTGCCACAGTTGCAGGCGAAACGTATGGACA
This sequence comes from Teleogryllus oceanicus, assembly GCA_964035755.1. NCBI lineage: Eukaryota > Metazoa > Arthropoda > Insecta > Orthoptera > Gryllidae > Teleogryllus > Teleogryllus oceanicus. Next base: position 9,974,780 of record CAXIVR010000001.1, read on the forward strand.
AGTCTCCGTTACAACACGGCCTACAAACCCGAAAATGTCAAATAATGTAGAAACCGGCCGTGAAACCCTACATTTTATGTTAAGATCAAGTAATGTAATATTACTATTTCCACCATTCTTACATTGCTTTCAGTTTTAAAAATTCATAAGACGCGAGAGAGTAGAGGTTTTTTTTGTAAAATGGTTCTTTTGAGTAATTTAGGAAAGAATTGGAAATCACGGAAAAAGAGGGAACATTAAAATCTCCCAATGATAACACGTTTTGATCCCTTATCAAAGCAAACAAGATTAATTTACTTTAAGTTTCTCAAATATATTTAGCGTGAGTCACTAGCTTTAACACCTCCTGTAAGTTTTGAACTCTTGAAGTTATTGCAATGCAGTTTTCACGGAAGTGCATGAGAGAATAGGACTAACTAATGTAAGTCTTCGTTTCCATTTTATCACTTGTTTGTATTAAGATATTGAAATAATTTCTAACTTGATTAGGAGACAATACATTATGAACGCAGTTAAGCGTTTGATCAATATCAAGACGAGCGGATATAACAGGTAAGGTAGAGTTTAACTTATCAACTTCTGTGGAAATTATTATCACGAATAGCCTCATTACCATTTTCTCAAGCCGGGAATTCATATCTTAATTGGTTTTATTAAGAGTCTCCAGTACTTTAGCCAGATCAGTAGAAGTCGTCATGTTTTCCACCTGACAATGTTCACAATCACTCGTACTCATTAATAATTGTCTAATAGGACAACTAGCATGAAAGAAACGAAGGCAACGTGGGCATTTTACTGAGTTTTAGAGTCAGATGTGTAATTCATAACAACTGGACTACTAATAGTCAATCAATTTAAAATACGGAAATAAGAACATATGCAATTTTTCTAAAATATGAGTATTTTTGAGTGAAATATAGAAAATATTTAAACAATTATTTTCTCCACAACGACTTCATACTTTTTCTTTACATTTTTGACGGATAGGCCAGAGGGGCACAAAAATAGCACTTACTTTCGCTGAAGTCTGAATTTTAGAAAATTGCAGAAATTGGAAGTATTGCGATAATGTACGCGCTCCTGTTCTACTGCACCATTAGCTCTTCCCCTGCAGTGTTCAAATCTACAAAACTTCCACTTTCTTCAAAATTGGATGTAATGAAATCCCTCGCATTTGCAGATATGTGAAGAGACTTTCTGAGACATCTGGGTTTGAAGGGTGCAAAAGGGTTGAAGAAGAAGTGTTTTGCATTCCACATAGAATACATTATTTCAAGGAAGATGCGCATCAATAAACAAAACGGAAATCTAATAAAGAACATGTATGAAATGGGCCAGTACACTAGAGCATCAGATTTGTAATTCCAGACAAATTTTCCTGCATTGCACACATCTATTTTCTCTTCATATAACTCCTTTTCCATGCAATTCATTACAGTCATTTGTTAACATATTGAAGATGGATACTGACACATAATTCACATGTAACCCATATTACCTAAAGGGCCGACCAATCAACTGCTCAAAAAAAGGACTGCATGCTAAACTCAACCAATTGAAATGAACATGGTGGACAAATGAACAATATGGCCTTTAATTTAAGGCGTTTTGGGGATAATAACGGCACTATAAGCTTCTTTTTGCCAGAACGTTTCAATCGCTTAAATTCAATATTACAATAAATGCACAAAGTTCTTATAAAACTTTCCCTCATACACGTTTTCAACATTTATGAAAATTGGCTGCAAACATTGTCAATGTGTGGGATAAATAACGTTTGTAAATAACAGTTTCGTTTTTTGAGGAGAGCAAAATCAAGTCACAGAAGTAGTATTTGATCACAATTTGGAATATCGTCTTGTCAAAACTCAAAATGTTGTTGCAAATGTAAATTAAAGTAAAAATAGTCCACAACAACAAATGTTTATATGTCAATTCTATTAATGACAAACTTGTAATAGGATACATTTAGATTGTAATTGAAATTCCTTGTTAATAATATTTGCATTCTCTATGTTAATATTTACGCTGTACTTAAACACTGTTTCGTGTTAAGTTAATCAGTTCGATATAATGGTGCATCTGTCTTCTCTTGGTCACCTATCGAGCTGCCAGTGACGTTCCTGCTCTCAAATTACTTTGCTCGCGCGCCGCAGATGTGAACGCGAGAACTCGAGAGGGACAAAACTGTGACCGCTCCTGAGCTAGCACCAAATTTACCCACAAGCAAAATAACGAGTTGTGTAGGGGTCTGCAGCCATGGGGGAGCCCGCAGCCCGGAAATATCACAAAGTGTGTTAGTATTTGTAAAATAATTGTTAATAATTGTCTTCTATAATAAAAAACTTGTATATAAAAATATGTATATGTAGGCAATAAATTGAAAATGTATGTGTGTGAGTGTGTGTGTGCTAATTTTCATTTGTATTAGTTCAATTTTCCTATTTTCTCATACAATTAGTGCTTCAGGTGGGTTTTTTTTCGGAGAGGGTCCCAACATGATTTTGGGCCTGGAGTCCTCGCATTACCCAAATCCGTCCTTGCTTTGAGCTACAAGGGTTTCTTTCAGAACGATCCTAGTAGCTTTCGTCCTTCATTCCGCACGATGGAGGCCCAACAGGTGGTCGCGCAGACTGTACCTTGGACCCGCGCTTCGAGCGGCGCCGACCAGCCGGCCGCGCGCGATGCTCCAGTAAGAAGCCATATTCTCTCCGGGACAAATGAAATGCGATTCCGGTTGATCACTATGATAACGTTGCTGCTAATTGGCCACGTACGTATGACTGATTACAGAAAATACTATGAAAACAAGCTTTAACGCTGGCAGTCGGAGGAAAAAAAAGAACGCATAAAGATGGTCTTTCCCGAGTCATTATTATTGGTCAATCCGTGAAGCCGCGGAGGGAGGTAGTTAGGGCAAATAACCAAAGGCTGCACCGCGCCGCGCCCAACCGCCAGCCCAACGGCGCGGCGGCGGCGGCTTCTCGGTTCTGTGGTCGAGGAGGGGAAGGGTGGCTCTGCTGCGACAGTGGTGGCTGTGGCGACGGTGGTAACGAAGAAGCTCAGGAAGGTGTCCAACCCATTAGACGATGCAGCCAAAAGTGGGAGCGATGGACAAGGAACGGGCAAGGGGCGTTGACAGAAAGTAGGGTGACAAAAGGAAAGTGAATTACTCTTTGAATTAGATTCCGTCCAAATAGTTAAAAGTAGAGCCCTTTGAAGCAAATCGGTTTCCTTCTCAGTTACGAACAGAAAGTATTTCCCCTTATTGATCTCTCAGTTATCAGTATTACTAAACTAATTTTAACACCTGCTACGAAAAATTGAATAGTGTAATTATTTTAATTTAAAAAAAGGTATATTTAAGGGAATTGAAGCCAAGAATCAAACTATCAAATTATTTTTATAGTATATAAACACAAACGTAAAATATTTTACATCAATGAATTTGTATCTCCCGTTTTGTAACATTGGCAAAAATAGACAGTTTATTTATATTTCTATAGTTTACTTCTTAGAAACGCAGATTGATAAATAAGGTAAGATTAATCTAAAATCAATATTTGGAAGTAAAATTGAAGTTGATGAAGGCCTAGAGGACGTGTAGGGCGGCAGCTTACCAAGCATCAAGAATAATTCTTTTCAGAATCTTCATTCATTAAAAAACCTAAGGTAATAATTATTCTAATGTTTACATTTGTGGTGAGACAGAATCCCTCCAACCCTCTCTCTCTTTCGAAGTCGTACATTTTGACTTTGTAAAGATAATTCTCTACGAAGTTCGTCGGGAATTATGACATCAAATAGGACCTTAGATTCCATTTCCAATATTCCATTTGACGGACGATCTGTGGCGGAAAGACAGATGAAAGAAAACACACCAAACGTTTTCATGTAGGTATCATTCCAAAAAATACTAATACCTATTCCGCAAGCTCCTCTCCGGTGATAGTACAATTCCTTCCTGCTCAATACGTACTTCTTTTGTTGAAGTAAATGTAAAGATAATAGAATTATAGGAGTTGCATATATCAGAAGAGAAATTATAACCTTCCATATATTGAGGGTTCGCATTTTCAATGAACTCATTCAAACATAAATTACACAAATTAATCACTATCTACACAATCAAAACATAACAGAGCTAGCACGTAACAGCAACGCAGGCACAGTAAAAACGAAACACAGTCAAAACAAACAAATTCAGATCAACGTCAAATAATAAGAAACCTTCCACAAACCCAGTAACAAACAATAAGCCCCAAACAATCCGAATCAGCTGTCCAACACCAGAAACGACTACCGCCGATCGCGAATAGTCGGTTCCGTCCGGGACCATTCAGGTTGAGATTCAGTTTTCACAAAAGAAAACAAAAGTGACAAAACTCTCGTATCACGGAAGCCACAGTGCGGATACGCAGTTCTGTGAGAATTATTCTCAGAGGAAACCTTGATGGACTATTTCGTTAGATTCAAACGTTTGGGTGCCACGAAACTATGTTATGTGAAAAAAATTAATACGTAAATAATGGATTGCCTATTTCAGGCACGTCAAACCGCGCCAGCACGATCTACTTGCCCGCCTGGGAAGCTCGGCGCTCCTGCGAGCACGGATAACTTCCCCTCAATCCCCTCTGATTTCCCCTCCAAATCCACAAAGGGGTGTTCCCGCGCGAGCTGGAGCGGCGCGACGCTGGGAATAGTGGCTTCATATGATAATGTTTGTCAGAGTTGTTCTACAACTCGTCGATCGAATATTTGAATTATGTGTATATTCTTTACTATTTATTACTATTTCATGTTTATATCTTTTTAAATTCTGTATCGTACAGTTTTGTTAAGGGACGGGAATATTTGAATGGCGAATTATTTCCTTGTTTTTGTTTAGTTTTGTGTTTATAGATCATTCAGTTGTTTATCGTATTCAACAGTAATGTGAAATAAATTGACAAGTCTCTATTAGTTAATAAATATCGCTTACGGACGGACAGCGTTTTTAACAGACAAGAATCTTCGTCCGTTAAACTTTCTAACCTGAACGTAGGAAGTCAATGCTTACACAATTTCATAATCAAGATACACTTGATTCGATTTTTTAAATTTTATTTTAATTCACATTTTGAAATTGGACAGATGTATTATTTTCTTTCTTTGCTTTAAAGAAAAAATGGGAATTAATATTGCTAAATTTGTGACAAGAACTTCTTTGAAAGACTGGCATGGACCAGAGAACCGGTGAAGAATCGCCACTCCGGAGCGATTGTGCCACCCCTACTTTTAAATCTCGCGCCAGTTGCTCTGCACGCTGTACCCGCCAACTCCAGTAAGCTTATTACCTTGCCTGCGACCTTGACATGCCTGGCCTGTTTCTTACGGGAACTTATATTTGAATATTTTTACTAATAGATTAGATATAATTACTAGAGAATTAAGACGATAAGTTAATCAACGAAGGGTGTGCTTCGATGTAATCAAATATCCACTTCTCGTATAAAACCAATTTTATTGTGGGCTAAATAGATAATTTAAATGTTAAAATCGCAAACTTTGTTTCTGCACAGACCTTACCTCAAGCACGTCATTCATCACGTCCTCTGGTTGGCAACCAGTTACTTTAACCAATATCAAAATCCTGAGTTTATTTTCAATCAAATGTAATTGAAATGTATTCAAATACATTTGATTGAAAATCAACTCAGGATTTTAATATTGGTTAAAGACGATTGAAGTTTGAAACGAATTTGTAGCATAGAACACAGATGCAGCGCGTGGCGACAATAGACGGAGATGTTGGGAAAGGGGGAGGAAAGGAAAGGAATGGATGGTTGAGAGGGGCAGGGAGGGGGCGAGGAGACGGAGGAGCGCAAGCGGAGCGAGTGCCTCGCCTCCCGCAGGGCTGTCACAGCGATTATGCTAATTGGAAAGGCAGGCGTGGCCACACGGTGGCGGGGAGGGGTGCGCGTGCAGGAGTGGGAACGGTTGCGGGGGTGATGGATAACGTAATGAGTTCGGGATGGGGATGGGGCCAGGTTCGGGTGGGTGTGGGGCAAATGCGAGGAAGGACGCGAGGGCAACTCCGCAATGGACACGAGCTCGGCAGAGAAGAGATGATGGGCTTTGAAGTCCGAATTCTTTGCCGTAATCTCTTTTTCGCGAGTCGTTCGGTTGGGTAGCATAGGGAATCATCATGTTATCACACAAGTAACAACGGTCGTAACTACAATGTGAAATGTCAGATCAAACGACAATTTTTTCAATAACAATAGAATATTGAGAGCCTGCTTTATTGTGTCATTAATTATTTAATGTATCGGGATGAGTCAGTTTGTTTGGCAATTAGTCCCGTGAGTGAAGAGCATGTTGTTTGTCCGTATCTGGAGGCCCTGCACCCCCTCTGAAACGCGAGATCCGGCTCTGGCCTACTTGTTAGCCTGCGTTTCCTTATTGAAGTATTCTTCCCAGTGCGGCAACGGTCCATACATGACAAATATTAAGCTCTCGACTTGTCTCCCATGTGTGGTAACGTAGTGCATGCAGATGCAAATGTAAATAACTTTGGTTTACTGCCCATACATACGAGGAGAAAAATGAAGGCAAATACTTGGGGCCATTTTTCAGAAAATAATAATTTGTTTTTTTTAAATTGCCTAAATTTTTTACATAAAATTACACGAAAACTAGTCATATTTCTGAAAAATAACAAATTCAATATTGTACTTGTAGAAAGATGCCAAAACGATCTTGAACTTTTGCAATTTTCCAAAAATCAGATATTTCTACACAAATTTGACCTACGTCTTATGCTTTCTTTACGATACCCAAGGACAAAGTTTTAAAACATGGAGTGATTTCTGAAAAAAATTTAAAATGTTGAGGCTTCATGTAAAGTACCTCCAAAATTAAAATATCCGTTTCATACTCACAGGCCTCGAATACTTCTAAAGCTATCCAGGAATACCAATTTTAAGGAAAATCGACTACATGATTTTGGCTTTCCGTTGAAAATACGCCCTTTTTCGGCGCATGATTATTTACATAGGATTATAGTATAGAAAATAGACAAGTATTATGCTTTTATACAATACATTATCTTCTTACGACATAAGGAGAGAAACTAAGAGGAGATGGCGACGCACATAGCGCCACCATGAAGCTATTGTTTCCACGACAACCATCATCAGTAGCAGCATCAGTACCACCACTACCAAACTATCAATACCATGCAAATGCCGAAGCAGAAACCTAACAAACGGGCCAAAGACAGTACGCAATTTTTCCATCCTCTTCATTCCATACACTTCCATTACTCGCACGCACAAGCGCAAATCCACGCACGCAAGCACGCACGCGCGCGTGCTCCCTCCCTCTCTCCCTCTCTCTCTCTCTCTCTCTCTCTCACACACACACACACACACATTTGCACTCGACTACCATATGCGTCGATAGACCAGTCACGAGCTTAGCACTTGTCCAGCCTGAGGATGGTGATACATACAACGATGGGTGAGATATGCCTAGAGAGCAAAATCCCCCGCAAGCCGATGTGGGGATTCATATGGCATTTTGGTAAGAAACGTTTCGTTACTCCAAAGCCGTCTGTCACGAATTTTGTTCCGTATCGTTCAGAAGCTTGAGATATGGGATGACAGAGCAGAAACTATATGCAAAATGTCGATGGAAAGAAAAAGTATCTCTTTTGGATACAAACGACAAAAAAAGAAAATTTCTGAATTAAAGGATTAGGTTCGCGAATAACGAGAGGCTTGTATAAGTGCAATCGCGCCTGCCTAAACAAATGAAGGCATATAACAAGTACGAGTAAAAATATATTTTAAATAAACTTTAATTAACATACCGTGGAAACCAAACACAATGACATTAAAATTCAGTACCACTCATTACTGACATACAGGGCGACAGTAACGCGCCCTTTGCAACTACTATCTTCAAACCTGTTTCAAAACTTGAAGCGCACCGGGCAAGAGTCCTGGCCTACGAGCTGTTATCCGCCCTGTCCACAGTTGTTTACAAGACACCAGTCGCTGTCCTGCTACTGTCTGCCAGCAAACTGTCTTGCAAAATCTTGCTTAAGGCAGTGATTGCAATGAGAAATACAAGCTACTATAAAATTTAGGTTAGCCAACAGTCCTCCATTTGGGAGGACAGTCCTGCATTGACCTCAATTGTCCTCTCATCCTCCTCCGTATTTTAAATATCCTCCTTTTACTAAATTTTGCAACATTTGCTGTCATTTATTTTTTCACGTGACTATTTATTTATTATGTCATATGACTATTTATTTTATCTCCTACGTTGTATCGTCTACTGTTTAATTTATAATTGAAAACATTTAATATCCTTTTTTCTGAACGCATGCATGATAGTGACTCTGTCGAGCGAGTACAATAAAAAAGAGACGCGGAGACCATCTTCATCTGCATTTTGTGAACAAATTTTCTCACTTGAATCGTAAATGAAGAAAAAAATAGAGCTGATGTTAGTCTAAAATGTATAGTGATAAAAAGAAATGTATTGATGCGGGATTTTTTTTTCTTATCGAGTGTCCTCCTTTTTACATTAACATCGTTAGAATCTCTTATGAAATTGGAAAATACTCACTCTTTCTACGAGTATCCGGAACGCAGTAACAACGTTCCGATAGCTCTGGGCGAGACCGTTGTGTTTGAGAATACTAATTCCGCCCTGTCACTATCGAGAACAAACGATACAGATTCTAGGCCCGTTATCGGGGTGAGGTCTCCGCGTCGACAGACAATAATGATGGATAACGAATGCTAGAAGTGTTACCGGATCTCTAGATACCGCTTGTCGCTCAAGCTCATTAAACATCTTCAACGCATTACTTATTCCACTTTCAATGAAGGGGTATCTGAAATATGCGTAAAAACTAGTATGGCAATCTCTACCATATAAATTCGATCCCACAAGGCACGTTGCTTTGCATACATAGTAGTGCAATTGAAACCACGCTAGCACGGGAATAACGTAATTTTTTAAAATATAATACTTTAATTTCGTTTATACTATTAGTAAAACTTACTAATAATACACTATATAATTAACCTATTAGTATTGTAATTAACCTATTAGTATTACACTATTAGTATCCTTTCTAAGGGAGCTCACGATGCTTCTTACAAAAAAAACATACCTAAACTACCAGCCGCTACCATCAAACTATGCCCAGAACACCGAGAATAGCCGAGAATGAGCGGTAGAGTAATTTCGATCCTTGACAGGACCTAGGTATATAGATTTCATTGGCCGATAAGGCGATTTCATTGACCGAGCTCGCCCTCCGGGTCTGCCAAAGCAAGCCAGCGAGAACGATCGATAATAGAACGCATTTTGTCCGGCTCTAATTAGTAGTGTAGAAGGAGGTTCACGATGGTGTTGATTTTGTACATCTGGAATGTCTCACTCTGTAAAGATACATCTAGGTCCTGTAGGTGAACATGGCAGCACAAACAAGCTAAGGAGGACGATGCTTATGAGAATACTTGGACGTGGAACATCGACATACGCCAAAGGGGCGGGTGACGACCGGCAGCTGGGGACGGTGGCAAGGGGTCGGCAGGGACGCGAGGCGGCACGAGGGGGGCGTGGCCCCGTGTCTCGGCGCCGCGGCGCCCGCGTGCCGCGCCGCGCCGTGCCGTCCGCCCGCCGCTTAACCAGCAACTGCACGCGGCGGCCTGTAATCAGAGGCAAGGCGAAGCCCCGGTAATCACCACACAAACCTACGACACTCCCAATCAAAATATATATTCGGGGCCGCGGATGCGGACCGCAGCGGGAAGAGGGCGGCGGACGCGGCACCCTTCGGACGCCGGCATCCGCCCGCCCACCCCCGCGCGCGTCCCTGCCGCCGACCGCCTTACGAGGCGCTCCTGGAGCCCCCGACCGACGGTCAAACTTGTTCTAATATCCTGCCGCCAGAAGTACAAAGCGTAATTGAACACAATGAAATTGCGTTGAAGGGATATGGGGAGCGATCAGGCTTTTTGTTTCTACTTCGTATGCAATGGCGAAAACCGTTTAAATATCTTAAAAGTTATTGACTTAGGTGATGTAACATTTGGGAAAGATACATGAACTATGACCATTGCTTCACGAACGATGCTGATCAACGCAAGGATTGAATAGTTAGCGGATGTGTGAATAGAAAGACTACGTGTTCATGAAGCTAATTGGAATAGCGGAATTGGTGGAGAAGAATACGGAGAAAGAAATGATAGAGATTTCAAATCAACCAAGAAAAGGGAAATGGGGTTAGCAACGGTATCTCAGTTTGTAGAAACCAAACACCGAATACGGATAGTTGGTTATCAAACTGTCAATCTTTATCAACTTTGTCGGCGCGGTTGGGAAGATAGAATTTGGCCTGCCAATTTTTGTGAGAGAAAGGGTACATTTCAACCTCATACGTTTCGTTTTTCATTCGTACATTTAAGGGGTGTTCAAATTTCATGCAGTCTGTACACGTAGTTTACACATTCATTTCAAGCTCACACTAATTTCTTCACATCCAACACGAACCTTGTACTTCATGTATCTCATGATACGCAACGAGATCCGGGAACCAAGCACCGCGATCCGGGAACACGTATGTTTTATTTAAAGTGACAGTATTGAGTGTTTTGATAAAGGAGAATTTTTATATCGTGTTGAATGAATGCTGGATTAAAGAGAAATCAGGACGCACACAAGGTTTGGTTCGTAATAGTGAGTTCGCGGCGGCACTTCAGATTGCACTGTATCTGTATCAAGGGGTTCTAATTTTGACTGACAATTTAAAAGCTGAAAAAACAGGTCCTTTTTTTATACGCACCCATCTTAAACTGCCAAATCAGTCCACGTTAATATTTTTAACAAAAGTAAAATTAACTTTTGTCAGACTCGCTCAACTGGCGTTCCAGCTATCCTTTTAACGTGCCATCCAACCACACCCATTTTTCGTACCATAAGGATCCGTGGACTCAGACCAGCTTTAAACCCACGATTTGGGACTAATAGTGAAAATTCAATAACCACTCCCCCTCCAGAGCGCATTTGCGATCTTTCTGCTGCGCCTAAACAACAGCGAAACTGCTAGACCTAAGCTCATTTTGTGGAACAGGGAAACAATTTTCTCAAAATACTGTCTAAAGCGATTTTTTGTGAAAACAGCCAGTCGCAAGTGACATTCTTGCTCCACGCTCTATTTCTAACGGCGCGAATCTGCGTTGTGACTGTGACAACGCCGTAACCAGGTTCCTCCGGGTGCGCAGCGATTAGCAGTCGAAAATTGCGCGGCTTCAGGTGAAGCGCCGTAAAAAGGCGGCGCGGCGTTTGCTCGCAGGCGTGGCGACGGCCTCGCGCAGCCCGGCACGCAGAATGCATTCTGCGCATGAATATGCCGCGTGTGGTGGCGTGTCAGATACGAACTTCGGTTCTTAGCAAACCAAATTAGACGACAATTATTTACCGGAAAGGGGTAAACGGTCGGGCTGCGGGCGCCGTCCGCCGTCCGCTGGCCGTCGCCCGTCGTCCATCGTCCGCCGACCGCCGCTTCCTCCGAGAGCGGCTTTTTGCAACGCGGAGTCCGCGGTCGCGCGGCCAGTGGGAGAATCCCCGATTTGAAAGGCCACAGTCCCGGCCGTGTCGCAGAGGCGGCGGCCATTTGAGTCGCCGATATATGATCATGTGAATGTAACAATGTATGAATGAAATTTTATGGAAACAGAAAATACAAATGCTATAAACAGCATTCTCAACTTGAAGTGTCGCAAGAAAAGATGAACAAGTAAGAGAGAGTTCTTTACGTTGAGGATCAATAAGTGGTCTGTTGATAAAGTAACCCCAAAAAATAAAAAAAAAACTGGAAAATATGGAATCGGAGGCGGAAATGCACACAACAAAAAAAACGAATGATATTTGGGCACAAAGAAGGCAAAAACTCTTCTGAGTACTTGGCGTAGTCTCAATTTGGATTATTCTTTAGAAAGAAAGGAAATTAGGAATAACTACTATATTTAAAATGTCTCTGTCAATCATCCCACCATTTTTTCTTTCTCGCATTCCCTTGCGGCCCGGAAACGAGTTCATCGTCTTGTTCTGCCTCGCCAGTGAAATGTTTAGAGACACCTTACCTCGGTAGAAGCAATATCACGTAATGGTTTCCATGGCAACCACGGGCCAGGAGGATAACTTCACCACTTATTTTCTTGACTAGGATCCGAATAAAATATGCTGAGCAGAATGCATAAATTGCAATGCACTGAGCACGATGCATAAATTGTATTACATCCAACCCACTAAGATGATAAATACTATTCATGTCACTAGTAACATTTTTGATTCCTTATCAGTTCGACCACATTGAATTTGCTGTTTCTAAAATTTGCTGATATAAATTGATTGCTTTACATTAAATCGGATTTTAGCTGCCTTATGTGTTTGAAAAAATATTTTTCAAATTATGCTAATAATTTTATACACGTCAAACAAATAAATAAAAAAATGGGAATTAAAACACTGACAAAGCATTACTTGATACATAAGTATTACTTGGTGAGCGAAAATGTCTACTTTTCAAATGTTAACCTCGCTTTTTTGGAACGTTTACTCAACATCCAACTATTTGTAGTTAAATGAGAGATTAATAGTGAACGTTGTTAGATTGTAATTAAATGAGAGTTAAATTAGAGATTCTTGAACGTAAGAAAACGTGCGCAGATGGTACTCCCCTCCTTAAGGTCACATACAGTTTTTATTATCAAATAACGCTTCACCTTAATCGGAAGCCTACAAGTCACGATTGCTGTGGAATTTCCTCCACAAACGGCTTCTCCAACTGCCAGGAAAATAATTATCACAATTCAGCGATCTTTTGCAAACAATATTGCAAACAATTTATAGATGAGTATTATTTTTTTAACGACCAAATCAGTAAAAATGCACTTGGCATTAGGATGGTGTTGAAAAGCTACACATAAAAACAGTGAAAACTTAAATGTGTAGTTATGAGGGATTCAAGAGATCATGTCAGCGTTTTCAAGTTGGACAGAAAACTCAATCCAGAAGGAATTTTCGCGGATGGGATCTACGAATTTTATTTTTCAACTTCTCCGTCTTAATAATGATTATTTCTATTGAAAACATAGATGTTACCTCGATAGAATAAATACGGAGATAAAGCCTAAAGCAGCCAATACTCTACTCCAGTAATTCCCGTACTACCGAAATATTCGCAAGATATTTTTTTAAAAGAAACTAAATTTAATTACTGAAATGTGAATAAACGTGTGATGATTTTATATATTTTTTTTTTAATTTTTTTTTTATTTTTTTATTTTGTTTATTTAAGGTCGTTTTTTAACATCAAAGGTCATCAACGACCGCAATTAAGTATACATCAATGCGTTAAGTATCACAATTTAGTATACACACATTAGGCGTCCACAATTCATTAAGTATACACAATCAATGTCAATCAAATTAAGTATACATCACATTATAGTTTAAATTACATAACAATTTACAACATTATAGCCCATATTTTTCTTAATTATTGCATTACATCAGATTGTTACTTAAAATTAATAACATTCAATTTTATATTGATTTTATATATTTTATTTACTCTTATATTCTTTTATTTTATTTACTGTATTATTTCTTGGGTTTAAGCGAGAACGAATACCGAGAAAATTTTTGACTGGAAGGTTCCCACAATAAGACGAAGTTATACCTTCAACTCATGCATTTTTCTCGTATTTTTTGAAAGCTCGATTTTTTCTCTCGTATGCATACATACGAGGGGTATAATTACGGGAGTAACATACGTAGTATAAAGCAAGTTATGTAATGCTGCGAAAAATCGACTTGGAGATTTTAACGGAAATACACCTTTTTGGAGTCCCCTTATATCGAAAAAGTGTTGTTTTTTTAACGTCCGTCCATCCACCTGTCTGTCCGTCTGAGAACACTCTTAGCGCCTAAACCACACGTACATCTTTTCCAAATTGAAGAAACGCCTGTTCATCTGCCTCTAGTTCAAGCTTTGAAAATTTTAAAAATATTCTTTAAAATTTGGGGATACTTCACATGAAGGCCCCAGAAATTTTCGAAATTTTCTCGAAACGGCTCCAAATTTTTTCTTCAAATTTCTTGTAACAAAAGAGTAAAGTACACTTATAAATGTGGCATAGGTCTGATATACAAGGTTAAATCCGAATTTTCGAAAATGTTAAAAGTTGAATTTTTTCCGCATTTTCCTACAACTACAAAATTGAAGATAGAGATTTTTGTTGCAAATGAAATTTGTCGTACGTAAGTAGTTCTTTCATCTTTCAATCATGTGCATTTTTTCGAAAATTTTAGTAGTTTTCGTTTAGTAACGCGTGCAATATTTTCAATTTTAAAAAATTACAAAAACATGATTTTCTCAAAAACGGCTACAAATTGTTTCTTTAAATGCTTGGTAGGAGTAATACCAAATGCACACTAGGCGATGACATAAACACCAAATTGCTGTATTCTTTTTTTTCAAAAATTACAAAAAATATTTTCTTACTTGTCTTTCACGTCGGTAATGTTTACATTAGAGGCGATTTCTTCACATTATTAGATATATGAGTACATTTGCTTTAAATAATGTCAAGTAAAGTTTCTTGAAAACTGAACAGTTTCCTGTAAAAATGAACTCGAAGGTGCGCATTTTCAGAAACGCTCAAACGCCATTTTCTTCAAAATGACTCCATTTTGAAAATTTTCTCCATTTTTTTCCAAAATGACCATATTTTTCTTCAAATTTTCCAATATATAGTGCTAATTGTACTGTTAAAATGACGTAAAGTTCGTTTTGGTGTATTCGTTTGTTTTTTCAAAAATTCCACAAATGAAATTTTTTTAAAGATCTCTCAAGCCGATAATATGCACATTTCCGATTTGTATACATTATTGTCTTTGAGAATGAATGCGCTTCAAACTCAATAGATTCTTGTGAAAAAGAGCTTCATATTTCGCATTTACAGTAACACTTGAACGTCATTTTTTGAAAAACGGCTCTAAATTTTTCAATGAAAATGCTATTTAGAACGAGGTTTTACACTTTTTTAATATTCTTAAAGTAAAATTTCGGTTCTACTATTAGGAAACCGAAAAAGTGAGAACATGTCAAGAAAATGTAGTTTGTAGGGCAAGACCGTAATGCCAGTCTACACCAAGGAATTTAGAAAACTTTACTACGAGAACGTCTGTGCCATTTTTTAGCACGACTAGTTTATTCTTGGAAAGCTGAAAAGTTGACGAAACATGTCGGTTGATTGTATTGCTTGTATGTGCCCGAATTCTCAGCGCTATTAATATTCCTTCAAACGTTTGTGATTACTTTTGTTCTTCTTTTTGTTCGTTCTAGGTCGCTTCTCAACCATTCGAGTTTCAGTAGATCCCTCCTTAGTACATTCCAAGGTACCTGGGACATACCGGGCAGTCGCCCTTCCACTTATTATACATTCAGGATTATTCAAAATTCTATTCGGACGCGCGAGGTGAAGTTTCTGCTTGTCTTGATGATATATTTTACGCTATAAAACTGGAAATCTTTAATTTGGAGTTACTTACTTTTGAAGTTTATTGCTTGCAATACAGTCAGAGAAAAATAAAACACTGCTTTAGGATAGAATGTACTGTCAGCTTTAGCATGCTGAAATTTTGATTACCCTTGATAGTATAGGCACAATATGTGAAACATAAGACGCCAAGGTTATGGTAATGAGGGTGAATTTACGAAACAGTGTAACGCTAGACGCGTTACATTCGCTGTTTCCCAGTGTCATCGCTTTAGTACGCGGAAGATTTCCTCTCTGTAGCGCCGATCCAATGGCCTGTAGTCATATGTGTCAAAAGTTTTGTTGCTATAAGGCGCTTAATCATTGTTCTTCATTAGCGGAAAAACTACGGTTTCGCATGAAGAGACTGTCACACACGACTTATAATATCGTGTCGCATGACTTTCAAAGGCGTGGAGGCAATTTTAAGTTACCCTGTGTGTACCGTATTACTGGGAACGAACCTTCTACTACTATCACGGTTCGTAGGCCCACCCGCGCTTTCGTTCCTCTGCAGTTATCTCTATACAGCTCCCAAAGTAATTCGTTGGCCCATCCGGCTCCCATAGCCGATTATGGATGAGGGTAAGTACTAAGGGAATGGACGAAATATGGTTTAGTTGGGATATATAGTGCTTTGGAGAACCCCATCATGACACAAAGCACTAGCAAACATTCATTTCCAAGGTGGGATTCGTACCCGTGACTATTCGGGTCCAGATTGTTCCGACGTTGTTGCTGTATTTCTTTTTCGAGAACCTTGTTGCATATCTCCACCCCCACTTCCGATCTGATCTTCGACGGCTGTCGGTGAATTTTTAGATCAAGGGAATCGGATCGCATAAGGATCAGGCAATCACTCGATCGCAAGAAAGACAGTAGAATCTGAGTGGGAAGAAAGGATCGCGCGTAACCCTTCTGGGTGAATAGAAGAGAGTCATAACTAACGATCTTATTCCCGTGTAACTATTTCTTTGCTAACTCGAAACTCAATGAAACCTTAACAGAAATTTTTAATCATTAAACGGACATTATTTTAGTACTTCTTTTATCTTCATGAAATTGCACGTTTTGAGGGTTACTGCATAATATTGCACGTTTTAGGTAATGCTGCCTGAAAATTGCACATTTTTTTATTATTCTGAACGAATTTGCAAGATTCATAGTTTTATAGCACAAATATATACTTTTTGTATTATACATTTCTGTTAATTTATCTTTTTTTAAAGGCTTTTTAAAGGCTTAAAGAAAAATGTTTTTCTGACAACCCAGCAGTGCATTCGGGTGGTTTATGATGGCCGTTTGATATGTACCAATTCTGCATTTTGTTGCCCTATGAACTGAGCGTCTATACATGGTGCCTATGATCTACTATGATGCGTATGATCTACTATGATGCCTATTGTCTAATTAAAAGGGTATCCCCGGATACGATGGTAAAAAGTTCCCCTAAACCAAATGATGTATGGATGGTTACATGATAACATGGTAACATAAAAATAATATTTTTGAAAGGTTTCCTAGCTCCCGTTCCACCACCCGCAACTCCCTCTACAGCCAAAAACGTGTTTTTTATTGTGTCTTAGGATCATGGAACAGGCTCGAAAAAATCTCACACATTCCTCTTAAAACACAAATGGTTTGAATTTTTTCAGATTTTTCAACAACTGGACTGCAGTTAAAAAAATAAAAACCATTTTCCCGCCTTTAATTCACCTTGAATTTAAATATACTTTGAAAATGACTGCAACGGTTCTGTTCATTTATTTTAGTGTTATTTATACATTTGTATACATTGTTGAAGCACCCAGTAATATATTGATTTTGGAATTTAGTTATAAATTACTTTTTATATCTTTCTAATGTTTTGCATAATATCATACACTAAGGAAAAATGATAGTTTTCGGCAGTTTATGACACAATTCGGTCACAAATGAAGGTTAAGTGGGGGATATGGAAGGGGAACAGGTTGAACCCTGTTTTGTCAGGCCTGTTTTCCTGTGTCTTCACACTGTCCTTTCCTGTGTCTGAACATCCACCCAGGCGCGAAAATATCTTGCACCTTCATCTCAGAACACTTGTGAATTTTTTCACATTCTTTTAATAGCTGGGCCATAGTTTATAAAAGTTCGGCTTTTGGAGTCAAGTACTTAGTTGTACGATAGACGCCGCGTTGTAGACACCTGCGACCTTCCGCGTCCTAAGTTACCAGCGTTTCAGACGTCATTCTATGACCTTCCTCTTGGACGAATCGGATCTCTTCTATCGGCCAGCTTTAATGCACGAAAATTCGGTCTTTAGATGTAACAGTTTCAAGATTATAAATCGACACATTAAAGAAACCACGAAATGGTGATTACCACTTCAACTTGTGTTGCGACTATCTGAAATGAAAAATAAAATATATATGTAAATAATTTGTATTAGGCTAACTTACGTAAACTTTTTCATCTTCCCAGAATCTGTGTAAAATCACAAATCACAAAAACGTTCAATGAGTAATTGAAATAAATTTCTCGTTTTTATGTTAGTCATTACAAGAGATAATTAGAAATTGTGCCGAGATCAACGAAGCCAGTATTCTTAAAACGGAAGCTTAGCTGAATTCAATTTATTTATTTATTTATTTAGTCAAAAACTGTATGTGACGTAAGGGGAGAAAATCATCTGCACACGCTTTCTTGAGTTTCAGAATCCCTTCCCAACAATTTAACTATTAATAGTTGAAAGATGAAAAATCATAGTAATAATAATAATAAATTTAAAAAAGCGAGGAATTAACATTTCAAAAACTAGATATTTTCGTTGCAAAATTACAGAAAACTTATTTTTAACAGTAAAGGAACAAACAGATTTGATTTTTCTGTATTGTTAACACAATAGAAACTCACCCTAAGCTCTACTACCACTACAAGCAAAAGGAAAGTTCAACAAAACGTGCGCATAGTGAAGCTACATTTACGTCCAGAAGCAAAGCAAGGGGCCATCTCAGCATTTGCTCAATGGATAAGGGAAACTGGACAAAAACCCGATCGAGATGGGGGACATTGACCCGGAAGTATATTATTTGTTACAGACATATTGAGTCTTTTTTTTAATTATAATGCAAATGTAGACTAATTTATTTTACTATATCTTGTTGTTGTTAAAGTAAACATTATTTTTCTTTTTGACGATCAGTATAGTATCTAATTGTATAGAAACAGTTCATATTCAATTCAACTTCAACATATTCAATAGAAACAGTTCATATTCAATCAAACAGTTTTTATTAGAAATATTTCCTTGTTCGACATTCTTATGTCTTTCAAGGGTTTGATGATACATAATATACAATTTTGTTGTAATTACATTTCGTCATGTATGAACAATGTTAGAAGACTAATATTTACAATAACACAATAACGGCTAAGGATACCCAGGAAGGGTCCTTGAGAAAAAAATTCATGCAATTTGAATTAGGACATGAGTATTTAATTTATAAATGTTGGAACCTGCTTTACAGCTAATTAAGGATTGGTAATTTACCTTTAGAATATCTTATTTTATTCGGGAAAAAGATTGGCTGATTTACCTAGAGTGTACAAAGGAGTGGCTGGGCAAGATGAAAGAGAAGAGTAGAAATTAGAAGAAAGTTTTAGGATCCAAGTTTTCAGAGGTTCTATAGATAGTTCTTTTAAGATTTGATCATTTCGGATATACCATGGAGCTTTTAAAACATTTCTTAAAAATTTGTTTTGCAATACTTCCAGTTTTTGAAGGTTGCTTTTTGCGGCACCTCCCCAGATTGGGCAGGCGTAGGTCAGTGAAGGTCGTACAATGTATTTAAATATTATTAATGCTGATACTTCCAGTTTGGTCTTTTTAGTCATGTGTGAGTGGAGGTTTGTGTATATGGTTTTTCCAGGTTAATTTGGTATCTATTTGAAGTCCAAGATATTTAACAGGAGTGTCATTTGGGAGCCATTTAACTGCATGGTTATTAATTATTAAGGGATATGTGGGGCGAATCCGTTTTAAGGAGAAAATTTTTGCTTGAGATTTTTGGTGATTTATTTTTATTTGCCAATCATTGAACCAAGACATGAGGAGATTTAGGTATCTTGGAGATTGTCTCTACCTAAAAGAAGATCACTATGAGTGGTAAATATTTCAGTGTCGTCCGCAAATAAGGTAATACCTGAATGTAAGAGGTAAGGCATATCAGAAATAAAAACATTAAAAAGCATAGGTGGTAAAGGGGATCCTTGGGGAAGTCCAGCTTGTATATTATGATCAGTTGAGAGAGTGTTATTTATTTGAACTTTAAATCGTCGATTAACTAAAAGGATTTTATTATATTTTGTAAATAATTTGGGAAACCAATATTTCTCAATTTGAAAAGTAATCCATCATGCCAGATTTTATCAAATGCTTTTTTTACATCTAGAAATGTAGCAAGAGTATGACGTGATTTTTGAAAATTGGTGGCAATATAGTCTGTTACACGTAGCAGTTGATGCGTAGTAGAATGGTTATGTCTGAAACCAAATTGACTACTAGGAAGAACATTATTTTGATTTAAAAATTTATTAATCCTGGTTAAAATTGCCTTTTCAAAGATTTTTGAAAAATTTGGCAGCAAACTAATTGGTCTGAAATTTTCAGGTTTAGTTTGATCTGTGTTGGGTTTGGGAATTGGCAGAATAAGTGCAGTTTTCCAGGAGTTTGGAAAGTAGTTGAGTCTGAAACATGCATTATAAATAGCTGTTAGTGAACTGAGGATGGGATATGGTAAATGTTTAATTACAATATTAGGAATTAAATCTAAGCCTGGTGATTTTTTGTTTTTAAGTTTGGAAATTATGTATTTGACTTCAGATGGGGAAATAAATTTAATTCTTTCAGGAACTGTATGAGTGGGTTGGCTAAGAGAGATTATTAAAGGAGAGTTCAAAATGATTTGCCAATAGTTCTGTTTTTTCAGAATCTGTAGTTGCTAATGTGTTGTTATTATTATTTTTTAATGAGAGTAATTGTTTTTTGTCATTTGTTATATTTTTAATTACAGACCAGAGGGAAGCAGAGTTAGGTTGAAGTTGGGATATATAGTTTGTAAATTTAGAAAACCTGTACTGTTCTAGTTTATTTTTAACTTCATGAGTAAGGCGATTTAAGGTAGTTTTAATTTCAGGATCGCGAGTGATTTGCCATTTTCTCCGAGTTACATGCTTGAGAGCAATTAAATTTAATATTTCTTTTGGTAGGACAGGTGACACTGATTTGTTAGGATTATTACTTGTCTTTGTTGATAATTTAATAGCTTCTAATATATTTCTTTGTATTTTTAAAATTTCAGCATCTACATCTAATGGAGTATGGAGAGAAGTAGGATAATCATTTGTTTGAAGTATATATGACTGGAAAAGTTTCCAATTTATTTTCCTTTAATTAGGGAATTATGGTTCTGCTGTGGAATAACATTATTAAAGTTAATTAATACAGGATTGTGATCCGAGTTTAATGCTGGTATGCAGTACTGTGTGAGTGGGAAGTTTAAATTTTGTGAGACTGCAATGTCCAGAATATCTGGAGAAATGGAATTATTATATGGATAATGTGTGGGTTGAGAAGGGGCATGTATTGTCCAGTTATTCGTAGTTGCTAGATTGAATAATATTATACCTTGAGGGGTAGTCGTTTTACATCCCCATGCTTGATGTTTTGCATTGAGATCCCCAATTAATAATACTTTATCATTATTATTGAAGAGTAGTTCCAGGGTGTTTTTAGGTATTTTTTTAGGAGAATTAAACAGTTCAATTGTATAGAAACAATTCATGGAACAATTAGACATTCACAAAGATGTGCTGCAGATTTTGATGAGGGAATAAAAAGAAATGAAACATGATTGACAAAATATTCTGCGAAATTTCTGGCAAGTATGCGTTGAACATTTTAAGAACGCATAGCCTCACATACACATCTAAAACAAGTTGGGAAGCGGAATAGTTTTTTTAAAAATAGCGTAGTTTGTTTAAAACATATTGAAACATTTTTAGTACACTTCCCACGGCTCTAAAGTTCATCATGTATTCTGAAAATGACGTACAAGTAAATTACAAAGCAATGTGAAAATAATTCGAAAGAATTTTTTCAAGGAGTTTAATATCACAAGTGCGATGATACGAATTTGGAACTCTCGATAGTTACTCATAAATAATCTCGGGAGACTGAACATTGTTTCATAGAAGCGCAGGCAAGGACTTACATTAATTTCAAGGCACCGGACACATATGTATTTTATAGCTTCTTTCTAGTCCGCAGTCATACGCCTCGACAGGTTACTAAAATCATTGTGAATTGGTACATTGTCAGTAAATCTTATTTTGCCAAAAAATCTTAAAATGCCAGCAGAACCCGGTCCATCATGTGTGAGATAGCGCTAAACGCATTCCAGACTTCCTACAAAAGCATTACAGTGGCATTCACGAAAAATAAGGCTAATATCACAATAATCACTTATGGTGAGCCAGTTCAACATCGCTGCACCCTGCTATGTCCCTCACGCACATTGTGCACATTGCTATATCTTTCACGCTATGAAAATAATTTGTAATCTACATCTTAAATAAATAAATTTTGCGAAAGCCTCTCATTCGATTGATACGGTGACTGATAAGTTTTGTGCATTTTCAAGAAGCGATTGCGTGGAAATTGTGGGGAATATATACAAAACGATAGTAATCTTTTCAACGTTATTTGATATGTTCTTTCACATATTGCGAGCTTTTATGAACGTGCCGTGACGCACTGAGTACGACAATTTAGTCGGTTCGCGCAGTATGAGTTTAGGAGCATTAGCACAAACGAAGTACAGTCAACTCCGGTTATACTGAACTTCTGGAGACTAGCATTTTTGATTCACTATTTCCGATGTAAAAATTAAATTGAATTTCTCTACAACCATTAATTTTTATTAATATTAGCAGCATTAACAGCACGAACTAATTCAATATCTTCACTTGTCCGTAAAAAATCAATTATTTTCAAGCTTCGTATATATTTCATTAGTAATTTCACTAGAACTTTCTCCAGAATTCGTGCTGTCTCCACACTTAATTCTGCATTTCCCACTAACATAACGCAGTATCGTAACGCATTCTTAAAACCCTTCAATGCCTTTTGCACTATTGGAACACCATCCCACTCACCGAAGGCCTGTTTACTCGCCTAATAACACAGGAAATGCTTTCGGCAGCCGGACAGCGCTATCCGCTAATGAAATTGCTTTTCCGCGCGGCACGGCGGATATCTTCAGGCTGTGGAAAACGCATGCTTCCTGTTGCCTATGCGATTTGTCCGGCGGAATATCAAGTTTCAACACCAAGCTTGAAACTGAAGCAAGCAATCACGCGTCGCCGCGGCCAGTTGTAGCCCACACACCACACGGCCATCTTTCCCACAGTGAAACGTCCCCATTCCGACTCCGCTATCTTCACCTCTGGGGAGACTTCTTCGATTATGACCTTTGACCGAAGATATTAATTTCAAGCTGCCCAGTGTTGGAATATGTAGCACGGATGGGACAGTAGTCTCTTCCAGGAGAGAATTAATTTCCACAAGTTTTATTTCCTACGTTCACTATAGCTGATGTTCAGGTTCACTATAAACGAATCTTCTTATACTTATTTGCAATGTAAGAGAAACGGGACCAGTGACTTAAGTTAACAATACCGAGGGTGAACCCTCGGTTATAGTGAACTTAAGTTAGAGGGCTAAATTCTGGTTAGAGTGACTTAAGTTTACTATACCGAGGGTGAACCCTCGGTTATAATGAACTTAAGTCACTCTAACCAGAATCACCGAGTTCACTATAACCGGACTGGACTGTATGTGCATTTTTCAATCGAAATCGATTTTTTTATTTCTTACAGGTATTTAACAAAGCCACAGACACCACCCACATGATTGTATAGTTTTCTTTCAATTTCTTCGCGCATTGGAAATTACAGTAAGCCCTCATTAACACGAATTCCAAGGGACCAAAATAATCGGAGTTCGTATTAACAATTCGTGTTCCCCGTGTATAATAAATGCCCGTATTACCGTAATCCCTTGCCGGGACCGAAGTATTGTTCGTGTTGCAGCGAAATTCGTGATAAGCGAGTTCGTACTAATGAGGGTTTACTGTAGTAATAAATGGAGAGTCCGAAGGACGAGCTTAAACATGCATTAATTCTTCCATACCACATCGATGGTCATGACCTGCGCCTATTCTATCCTGTTTCCTGGCCCCGATTATTGACCGCTCTCCCCGACCCGTCTGCACTTCTCTCCTCTCTCCGATCCGTCTCCACGGCTCTCGACTCCTCTCCTCTCCTCGACTCCTCTCCTCTCCTCGACTCCTCTCCTCTCCTCGACTCCTCTCCTCTCCTCGACTCCTCTCCTCTCCTCGACTCCTCTCCTCTCCTCGACTCCTCTCCTCGACTCCTCTCCTCTCCTCGGGTGTGCGCCCCGCCGCGCCCCGTCACCGGCGTCTCGTCGCTCGGGTCGTCGGCACGCTGTCACGCCGACCCGACGCGGCATCGAGACGAGTCGGTAGCGAGAATCGGGCGTCGTGACGTGGCGTGGCGTGGCCCCGGGGCGGCTGGCAGACGTCTCCTGTTGGCGCGGCGGATGAGGCTCCGCACGGAAGCACGTGCCCAGGGGGTCTTTCGAAATACTCGTTCTGCTTCCTTTCGTCCATTCATGGACTTCCCCCCTCTCCCCGCAAATTCCTTTCTTCAGCACGCTCTCTGGACCATCGCTTCTTTTGCTCCGGAATCTACGTGCTTATGTACATGAAGCGATCGATCGATCTATGGGCCGATCAGTGCGAGAATAGGCTAGCCCCAGTATGACCACGCAAAGAAAACACGATGCTCTCATGTATGCCTGGTTCAGACTGGTCTGTGTTCATTATCTAACGGCCAAGAGATACGATTTGGAAAGTGAGGGTTTACCGCCTCAAATATCAGCAGGTGTACATTAGGAATAGCCTGCGCTGACTTTAATAGTTTCAATTATTTTGCATAAAATGATCAGTACATTTCTGGCATATCTCCCGATAATATTCAACCACAAGTAATAATCGTTTGTACTTATTATTCCACTACCTTGACTTCAAAATATTTTGCTCGAGTATCACTCTTTTCTAATACTCATGATATGCGCGCACAGTCACAAGCAAAAAAAATAATGCAATGCCTTGTCCTTCCTCGACCATGCAACTTCATGTCTTTTGGTGTATACACGAGATTTCCATGAAGTTCCATTTCCACCCAAAATATTCCCACAAAGAACAAATCCACAGACAATTCAGGAGGGTATTAAACCAAAGAATTTCTCATTTCGTGAACCTCTGTGACGTCGGTATCAACAGTATCAATTTACTCGTATGCACAGCTATTATGTTGAGCACTTCATTTTTATTTTCTCCCTACGGAGTAGAGAGAAAGTTATGTAGTGCTGCGCGAAAAAACGGCGAATTTTCGGCAGAAAAACTCTTATTACAGGGCACAGGTAGCAAATAAGTGGATAAATTTAGTTGTTAGATTTAGGGGGGAAATCCTCTATCACGTGGTGCAGCTAGAATCCATATTTATGGTTTCTTGATACCGAAAAAAAATGACGGCAAAACATATCTGTCCGTCCGTCCGT
The DNA here is from genome assembly GCA_964035755.1 of Teleogryllus oceanicus. Classification (NCBI taxonomy): domain Eukaryota; kingdom Metazoa; phylum Arthropoda; class Insecta; order Orthoptera; family Gryllidae; genus Teleogryllus; species Teleogryllus oceanicus. The sequence continues at coordinate 10,000,073 of CAXIVR010000001.1, forward strand.
CCGTCCGTCCGTCCGTCCGTCCGTCCGTCCGTCCGTCCGTCCGTCCGTCCGTCCGTCCGTCCGTCCGTCCGTCCGTCCGTCCGTCCGTCCGTCTGTCCGTCCGTCTGTCCGTCCGTGAACAACGCAGGTGGTTAAACGGTTCAGCCCAATTTATCCAAAGTTTACATCCCCCTATCGATCTGGCTGATGTCGTGGTCCTTTGGATTTGAAACTGATATTTCCATTTGGGGAGTACTTTACATTAAGTCCCTGGGACATTTATCAAATTTAGAAAAAATGGCTCCATCGTTTTCGATTAAATTTTGTTGTTAGATAATGTGAAGGACGTTTACGAAGATGGAGCAGGTCTCAAGTTATTTGAAAACCCCGATTTTTCGAAAATTGCAGAAGTTAAAATTTTTTGTGGAGTCTTCCTACAACTAGAATAATAAAAATCGATATTTTTTCCTTAATGAAATCTGTTCCTTAAAGATATATTTTTAAATACGAAGATGAACAATTTTTCGAATATTTGAGTTATTTTCGCGTAATTTTGCGTGAAAATACGAGGGAGAAAGTACGTGCTATTTTGGCACCACTAGTTTGTTTATACAGTTTTACAATTTTTTTGATATCCAGAAAACAAAGAACAAGATTTAATTCTAAAAATAGTAAAATTACTACGATGTACAACTTACTACATCGTTCAAGTGTATGACAAATCATATGCACAAAGTAGAAATTATAATGCTCACCTAAAAAAAGGAACCAATGTGTACTTAATACCTTTTTGCAAATAATAATGGATTCGATTGGTTTGAAAGTAAGACTTGGTTATAAAATATCTACTAAATCTTGCTTAAATAGTGAATGCTCCCCATATACAATTGCAGTTGTGGGCAAAGACGTTTTTAAAAGAGAGATATACCATGAATTGTTTTAAAACCAGCTTTGAAAATGAGTTTGACTTCGCCAAATTCGAAAGTAATGGGTTGATTTTGGCCAGCTTTGAAATTCAAAGTTTGCCTCAATTACGTTTTAGAAACATGCGATTGAACAAAATAATTTTTCACATTTTTTACGATCATATGTTAAAAAATAATGCAAGAATTTAATTCCTACAATCCCTCCATTTTGGATACTTTGAAATCCTGTTTTGAAATCCTCGATCAGTTTTTCGTCCAGTTTCCTGATCCTTTGAGCAAATGATGAGATGGGCCCTTGTTTTGCTTCTGGACATAAATGTAACTTCATTATCTGTGCACATCTTCCAGAATTCAGTGGGAAATACAGGTATTCAAATAATAGTTCACGTTGTCGCTGTAGAATATATTACTCCTTCCTTTCGTACTTCACCTTCCTTACTTTCTTCACCTCTCAATCCTACTTCGAACCCTCTTCCTCCTCCTCCTCCTCCTCCTCCTCCTCCTCCTCCTCCTCTGAACCTACTTCAGTTTCTCGTATTCCCTCTACCAGTTCACTTGATGCCCCAATTTCCTCACAACCTGTCACTGCTGGGACGCATTACAACCTTCGACCATGCACTCGAGGTAAAAATGGAGTAAATATATAGCAAGTACAGCCAGATGCAGCAGAAAAACATTTGTGTAGGTACTTGCAAAAGATCAACATACTGCACCACACTGTTCAGTCCCTTTCAAATAAAACTGAGTTTATTAAGGCAGAACTACAGATGGATGTCAGCAAATCTAAAGGATATTCTTTGTTTTAAATATCATTGGTTATCTCCTAATGAACTTAGCATTTTCCAAATTCCAAACTTTGACCTTGCAGGCTATTTTTTGTAAAGAAAAGGAATCGCATAAAGTGGAATCGCACATGGGGGTCCTTGTATTTACGTTAGAAATAACATCGATTCTACCTCTTTGACGGAATTAAATATGTATTCCGTTGAATTTTTTAAAATGTTTGTAGTATATCTTCTTATACTAAAAACGATATTACTTTGTAATATTACCCAGGTGGCGAGAGAAAAGATGGCGAAGGCAGGGGCAGGTGGCGAGAGGAAAAATGACGTAGGTGGGGGCGGGGGCGAGTGGGGGCGGGGGCGAGAAGAAGAGAGTTTGGTGGGGGCAGATGGTGATAGGTGGGTGAGGAAAGCGGGAGTCGGTGGCGGGGGTGATGACGGAGGTGAGGAAGGCGGGTCGGGCGGGGCTGGCGGGGCGGGAGGCGGAGGGGCGAGGGGGCGGGGGTAGGCGGGCGTCTGGGCGTGCAGTGTCGCGGGGCCTTCTCGGAAGCCGGGGTGGGGAGGGGAGGGGAGGGGAAAGGAGGCGTTTGCCGCGCCACTCGAGCGTCGGAGCGCGGGCGTGCCAGTCGACGTTTTTCAAGCACTGGGAGGAGATGAAGCCACTTGACAGAATTCAACGAGCAAGGGATGTATAGTCCTTTAAGGAATTCACGATCTCTGCTTATGTTACTTCTCCCTCTTAACACGACATCGCGGAAGAACTCACGTAGACAGGTTTTGAAAACGAAATCAAAGAAAAGCTGCGGAGAGATTGTTCTCTCAATATTACTGGCCTGGAGACTGTACTGCACTAACATTGAATTCGTGATATTTCGCAAACCAAAAAACGCGTTCTACAGTATCAAACAAATATACGTTTGAATATATAACCGCTCCTTTTGTGCTGAGAGGATAATTCAATGAACTCTTAGTAGAAGATTACAGAGGTAAATTTTTTTATATATCACGTTTTTCAGGGTATCACGTTTCGACGATGTCTCAATCACTACTTAGGACACCTGTACGTTTTATTATTTGAGGATGGGTATAAAAGTCATTTACATTTAAAGAAACACTCGATTAGTAGTGTCCATTGAATTCAATTCCCACTGCTCTATGCAATGTTACTTTTATAGATAGAAGTTCATTGAACAGTAGAATGCTCTCGCAGAAGGCAACGACCTTGCTGCGGAGGCGACGTCGTAGGCGGATGTCGAGCCAGGAGGAGAGGGGAAATTCATCTATTATTCTCCTGCATCTTGACAATCATCTTGCAATCGGACCCTCAAAACCAGGTAACCATAAGCATGCGTAAACTCCAGCTGTTTTCAAGAACTCAAAAAATACACCTTTTGTTGTCTGGAACAACTTGCAGAGTGCACACGTTAGGAGTAAGTAATCAGAAGAGAGTAGGTAATCATCAGATAACCACAAAGGTAACCCAACCTTTTCCCGGGTAAAAAATACACACAAACGTTTGCGAGAGACTCTGGAATTTTTGGTTTGTGCCAGTCACGACAGCATTAACCGAATTAGGCAGCGGTGGGGCTTGAATCACTAAGCCCTAGCCCGGAAGATCCCTCAAACTCGGATTCAGTTGTATGTGGAAGTACCGTCTCTAGATGTAGTTGCCACTACTTTGCGCTTGTTTCGAATGAATGGAGATGTTTATTTGCAACTTAACTAGAAAATCCTTACGATACACGCTTCCTCATTATCTTCGTGGAAAAGGGAGTTTGAGATTCGGCATGCTATTTGTGTGATAGTTTCTTTCTCATAAGAAATCTTGAAATATCTTTAGTCAAAAGACAGTGAACGGAAACTAAGCTAATTTGTTTCGATATTTTGCTCTTTCTCTGTCTGTGAACAACACTAGCGCCTGAAACGATGCACAGGATTTTTCTCAAGAATATTCTTAATCTTTCTCAATTTCAGGACCAGGGAAATTGAAATAAATATTTTAGTCCAAAGGATTTTTTTTATATGGAGATCAAAAGATATTTAAAAAATTGAAAAGCATCTCCAATTTTTTTTAGTTCGCTTCAATGAATGACGGTAGGCTTGTAAATATAGTAAACATTTAATCATTACCGCATCTGAATTACTGAAATTTCGAAAATAGAAATGGTTTAAGATTCTTCGGATCAGATTTATGCTGTAAATGTTAAAGCTAGAGATTTTGGTTGTAACGAAATCGACTTTTCCATATCGGAACTTATAATAACTGCAGATGGAGGTTTTTTCAAAATTCTAATTCATTTCATTTCCTGGAGTCTCTAAATTATATGAGTATGGTTAACGTTGTTAATAAAAAGCAGATCATCTACGAATGTAAAATTTCTTATGAACAATAGAAATGAAAGTAGAGTATAAAGTCAACAATATTTAAGGTTTTGAAGTTGCTAAAGACCTTTCTGTTGATTGCAAATAAATAAGTTTTTTTTAATTCTCAAAGAACTACTCCCAATTCTTATTTTAACTTTTTTACTCGGAGTGAGCAATGTTCTTAATAAAGCTTCTTAATAAACCATGGGACGGATTTCGATAATTAAAAAAACGTTTGTGGATTTGTGGTTTTAAATTTGTGGATGCTGTTCGTATGTAAACAAGGCAGGGGAGGTACGTTTGGTTACTCACGGTTTGGATCTCAACCCACGAACATATTTTTACAGGTTGAAAACACTTTTGCGGCATAAACTAGTAGAATATTACGTGTCCAATGCAAATAATACGAGAAAGTATATGCTGATGTAGCGAGAATAATTTTGATTTATAATGGAGCTTGCCTAGTTTGGTCAGTATTATCTGTTTTCCGTCTCCTTATCTACACGCTTTTCGAATCGTTTTGATCAATGATAATCGTAAGAGATGTCATATACATTAGAATCACTGTTTCCTAATTATTCATATAGCTAAAAAAGCATTAATTGAAATTGACATTACTGATAAAATTCATATATTCGTTTGGCAGCGGCGAAATTTGACATAGCTGACAAACTAGTGTCGGAAATCCTGACAACGTGGAGAGTCGATCTTAGGACCTCCCGGTCAGAGGCACTGGAGTGCCATCAGTTGATGCCCTGAACTACCTCCTTCGGTGGGCAAGAAAAAGAATGAAAAAGAAATCTGTGCTATTATCAGAGCGGTATTACAATTCTTAATACACAACAGGTGTGGTTTATGTGTTAATTACAACACTAATTCTGGTTCGTCCTTTCCTCGTACTTTGGCCACATGGGATGGATTCTAAAATTGAACTGACATTCACACACATCTCATTAAGGTCTGTCTACTTACACGCGAACAACGTACAGGAAGAATGAATCTCGGAGCGCACGTGAGAAGGGAAAAAAGTATCTCGGATTTAGTGTGTTTTGTGGCAACGTTTCCTAAGGATGAATGAGATGATACGAGTACAAGGCACTAATATTAAAATGGGCTCTCTAAGATGGAAAACTCCGAAGACTTGACGTTAGAGTCGCCAACTCCTTTTTTTAGTTAGGAACGCAAACGTGGACCAGTCTGGCACTTGTGAAGATGAACACAAGAATATTTTTTTCCTCTGACTACAAACATTTGGTATATCTCACTAACTTTAACAGCCTCTTATTAACTACTACGAGTAAATACCCGAAGAAATTACACCAGTGAACTTCCAAGTTTCGCATTGTGTTACGGCGACTATAATATTGTGTACAGGGATAATAACTCCAAAATGTATCCAGTGAATAGCACGCGCTATACGTTGCTTCTTCGCCGAAATGCGACCGCCAGCACGCCTCGTGCTCCCTCAAGACGCCAATCTTCCCGCACGCCGCCCAATTCCTCTGAGAATGGGTTTCTTCCCCGCTCACATTCCCGTCCTCCCGCCCGCCTGCCTGCCGGCTCGTCTTCCCCCTACGTCCGTCCTCCTCTCGCCCGTCGTCCGTCTGTCCGTCCGTCGGCCGCCCGTCTCGCCCATCGCCCTCTCGTCGCCCGTCGCCCGCCCACCCGCCAGCGCGACCTCCTGCCGCCGACCGCGTGAGCCGAGCAGCGCGCTCGCAGGCAGCCGGTAGCGCCGACGGGGGCAGCGCCCAGACACCACGCAATTACAAGGCAGAGCTGCTAATTGCCGGCGAGGCAGGTGGACGAGCCCCGTCCAGCGGCGCGGTGCGATGGGCGGGCGGGACGCGGTGCAGAGGGCGGGGCGGGTGCCTAGCGGGGTGCGTGTGAGGGCGGCGGCTGGCGGTAGCCCGAGGCCCAGGAGGACGCCGCCACCACCATCACCACACTGCGCCCACCATCGCCGCCATCGATGCAATTAACTGACCCGATAAAAACAAACAGCCACATCCCGCAGCCCGCGCGGATGGGCCGAGCAGCTACGGCGAAGGCGTCGCACCGGCGAGAGGTGGCGGGTGGCGGGGTGGCGCGGAACACCGGGAGGGAACGCGAACTGTGGAGGTAGAAGAGAACGGTGCGGCGGGGCGCGGGCGGGGTGAGATGAGCGGGGAGCGTTCGGCGATGGCAGCCACTCGGTCGCGTGGCAGACGACGGCACGAACTTGTCATTAGCCCGTTGCCCCCGCCTCCGACGCCGCTGCATACCGCCGCCGCGTGCGCGAGTGAACGAGTGAGCGAGCGCGGATCGGGTCGGCGCGTGTTGGCGAACGCCGGCTGTACACGCGCCCTGCACCCTCCGCGCCCCGCTGGGACCCGCCCACTTCCTCGCCTCCTCTCTCGCCCGGTCCGCACCCTACATCCCAATCCATCCCCGCCTCGCCCCGCCCCCCCGTCGCCACGCCCTCGCCTCGCCCCTCGTCACGCCCCTCGCCCCTCGCCTCGCCCCTCACCCGGCCCTCGCCGCGCCCTTCGTCACGCCCCTCGCCACGCCCCACGCCACCCCCCGCCACGCCCCCCGCCACGCCCCTCGCCACGCCCCTCGCCACGCCCCCCGCCACGCCCCTCGTCACGCCCCTCGCCACGCCCCTTGCCACGACCCTCGCCACGACCCTCGCCACGACCCTCGCCACGCCTCTATCCCGCCCGCCGCCAATTGCCTCGCTAATCGCCTTTCCCTTCGCCTCGCCCCCCGTCCCGACCCCCGCCCGACCCTCATCTCACCCCTTGCCACTCCATTTGCTGAATACGAACTACCCGTCTAATATTTCACTGTCAGAACTCACCTTATGTCCTACTGGTTAAAGCCGTTGTATAAATAACGGTAATGTTGGTTCTGAGCTATCTCAGCCTGTCGCCTCTTGCCCCTCCCCGCCGATCCAGGACACATAATGATACTCCTTGTCATACATCTAAAATAAACATTTTGGAATCATTCAATATAGATTTTATATTATTTTCTTATTTCAGGTCGCTATCCACCTCTCAGGTCTGAGCGACATTGTTTTTTGTTATCTAGATGTCAGGTTTAACTTTCTGTAACCACTAACTAACTGTCGTACTGGCGTCGAAGGTGGAGTAATCCTCCGTTAACCCAGTCAGAAATTGGTAGTCGAAGTCGGTCATTGCCGTTGTCAGTTGAGGACGTGGCGCGGTGGTGAATTTTTTATATATATATATATATATATATATATATATATATATATATATATATATATATATATATATAACTTATTTACTTGTTTGTTTGTTTTTAGGGCTTTTCCATTTCATACTAAGGTCACTGAGGTCTATGAGTCGAGATAAGTTGATGATAACGGTAATGCTCATAATGTGAGTGATGATGGGAATGAGAAATTAGAGGCAGTGAAAATGGGAGCACCCTGAGAAAACTCGACGAAAGCTCTCTGACTCCTCCACAAATTTCACATGAATTGACTGGCTTTTCAAGCCGTGTTGTCGCGGTGGATTGGTGTACTTCAGCAATAACGCCACGAGAACCCTTTACAAAGGATATCGGCCGTTCAAGATATGAAATTGCTAGTAATGGTTACAGAAATTACATAGTAAGATTGGAGACTGGACACGACAAATGCCTTGTTTGTGAAGCAAGCAGGGAGATAATACAGCTAGTCTAGATACTCCTGTCTAGTTCGCAAGCAGTATCTGAGATGTTACAATGATATATTTGGCATGATGAGTGATGAGTGAAAAGGAAGATCCAATATTATCGGAACAAACATGAAGATGTACAATAAAACTCGACGTAAACGCAGTACTCTGATAGGAAATTTACCCTGGTCCTCAGAATTCTACACGAACGACCAGATACTGACATTTATGCATTTATCAATGAATACTGGTGTGGTACGGCTTCCTTATTGGCATCCCAGAATATCAATTGCGTTTGCCTTTATTCATCTGCCTTCTCAATATTTCAATTTCCTGGAATTCTTAAATACATGAAACGTGCATGGTTGATTGATAAACATGTATAACATATGTTTGACATGAAACAATACCTGCAAACGAAAACTACTTTAAGAATGTGGTACACCTAATGAAACAATGAATTACTTTTGTAATCCACATACAATACATTTTCCGAACTAGATTGAGGTGTAACGTCAAAATTAAACTTTCTGCTGAACCATGCCACGAATATAAAGTGAAAATGCATATAGTAAAATAGAGAGAAGTAAAATGAAGTACGGGTAGCGATATAATCGTATTTTTGTAAGTATATGGGACAAGCTTAAGAAAATATTTATTAGAATTATATGACCAGACTATTTTGTAATTAAATTAGAAAACTTTTCCTGACATTAGTTCGAGAAGTTTAACAGCAAACTCAATTTCAGATATTATTTGCTATTGTCTCATTTTATTAAAATGCATTGTCTTAATTTATTCTAATCTGTTGGACAAACAAATAAAGATATATACAAGTATTACAAAACAGTTTGCTGCAAAATCATAGCATACGTATATTAATGTCATAGAAATGTCAGCATGAAACACATTAAAAAATCATACTTTAGAAATGAGTGGTTCCCAGTTCGAGTGAGAATGTGAATCGAACAAACCACGTCATTGTTCCATGAATATCAATCGAGCAGTCAAATCCGCTTTTCGACAATCTTTATTTCTGATTCTATATCTTCTGCTAACTCACAAAAATCTGGTTCTAATTCCATTTTTTTATTACATTTATTTTAAGTTGCATCAACAGCTAGGTTATTAGAGACTAATTAAAATACAATATACTACATTTTACGTTGACAATGTAAAGTTTTTACAATACTGAGGTTACATTACAATGATGATTACGGATACAAAAACACAAAACATAAACATGAAAATTACATCAATGATAATTACTACAGAAAGGAGTAGGAGATTACATTATTATAATAATACAGTTAAATATTTCTCAAAATACCTATTTCAAAACAAAATTTTATAACATTGCTTTGGTAAACTTATCTATTATCACTATCTAATATCACTTAGAATGGACCTGAAACTTTGCTTATCAATAAACTGAGGTCTGACAGAATTGTACTGGAGACATTCCTGGAGGACGTCATTAATGTTCAACGGGCAATTGCAAGAGGTACCACACACTGGGATAGGTTTTTTCTCTAACATATGGCTATGGGAAAATTTGGTGTAGCCCGATCTAATGCGTGAAAAAGTTATATGTTCAGGACGTGAAGGGTTTTCAGACGTTTTGAGGGCAAAAAATTCACCAATTTTCTTACGAGTTGTACTTGTTTTGACATTATTTCATTGCTTTGACCACATCTCCTTCATGGTTTTGCCAGTATACTTCATGCAGTCCTCAATTGCGTAAGACTTTTTGTTGTTTACTTTCTCTTCAAATTCAATAAGCAACATAGGCGTAGGTGATCTGCTAATCGGAGTTCTTGCTTCGATATTCTTTGTAATATGGATCACCACAGTTTGAATAAACATGTCAGTTGTCTCTTAGCAGATTTCAAGTAATTTGGTTAAAATTAATGCAATGTAATTACTGGGTGAAACTTCAATGCCGTTCCGTACATATGTTGATAAAATAATACATTTGTTACTTGCGTTAGATTTGACAAGGTTCATTTTTATTAGGAAAGCATAATTCTAAATGTTTCTTTTACTTGCAAAGATCCTGAACTCGATGTGAAAAGTCTTCCATGGAGATTGTATGTATAAGCCCATTCTGTCAGTTTCCAGTGTGTCTTGGATGTAGAAATTCCAAAATTTTTAACAAGGTTCAAAAAGAAATCGTTCAGTTTTTTGGGAAATATAGATCAAATATTTCCCCAAAATCCTGAATTAAAGTAATGAAATACGAACTGATTAGGGTTTCTCTTAGGACACCCAAGAATCACACATTACAATTGCAATTGGATAGCAATCTTGAGACAACAACAGAGATGAGTGAGCAGTGTTAATAACATCTACGTTTTCGGTTGTCCATTTACTGAAATCAACAATTTTGTTATAATAAAATATTATTTTCCCTTATTTAGTTATTTGAATCACTATATGTAGGTAACTCATGTTAATACTTGTTTCTTTTTGATTTTATCGGTTGGCAAACTTGAAAACTGACATCTTAAATTGATGTGTTTGTTTATTCTTCTTTTTTCCTACAAAACCTTATGATTGCTGCACAAAAAAATTTCCGAGTTATTCATGTATTTAATTTAAAGTAAATGATTCAACTTGGAATCTTTTTTTTATCTTTCAGATCGCAACTTCATAACCCTAATAGAATATTTGCGTTGAAATTAAATCACAACTTTAAATTGTTTTATGTTATGTTTAATTTGTATCTCCAATATATAGGATATGAATGTAAAAACAAGTTTCAGTTCAAGAACGTTTAATTTCTAAGGGAGATTTTCCATTTGTGGTTCGTTGGATAGTCAAATGTCATTAAAATACTCGTAGGTACTTCAAATAGTTAAGTCTTGTGCATTGTTTCAGTGTTTTAAACTAATTACTTACATGATGCTTTTCAATGAAAAATATGTTGACTGATATTTAAAATTCATTTAAATTGGATAAATTTTTTTTTCTTTTTCGGATATGAATGTCTCAATTTTAAAAACATTGGTGGGACCTTTATTCATAAAAGTTGAATATTTAAGAGATTATCTCCTTTTAATAGCTTTACAATGATAACTTCCAATGACATAACCGAGGTGCTCCAGAAGCCATTGAAACATTAACATAAATGAATTGGTGTTTTACAAACCCGTTAGTCACTTTTTTAAACAATTTCGTTTTTTATAACAAAATTAATGGTGAAAGATACATATATTATTATGCTTTGAACTCTCGTACGTTTGTTGTATACATTGGCCATGAGATCATTAATATTTACTTCGCTATTAAAACCTCGTAAGTTGCTGACTGAAATCATAAAAACGCTGGGCCTCACGTAGATGCTTTCTCACATGGGAATCTTCTTCTGTTAGGATAAAGACTGAAATGTAGCTGGCAAGGTGAAAAGAGCTTTTGTTTGTGAAAAATGATACATTTTGAGCGATCTAAAAATCTACAGTCAATTTCAACACATATCACAAGTTTCAAAAAGAAATGAGGATATATAGGGATATACATAGATTGAATACACAAATTGCACTATTTTAAATGCATTCTTGGAAATGCAAAACATTTTCACATGTTCTCAGATGGGTGTTCTGTCTAAATTAAGAACAATACTTCTTCATATCGCTGACATATTTCATTCTATAAACCGATACTTCCCATTCAGATGTCACTCTTTCCTTCCTTGCTATCTTCTCGCCTTATTTCCTAAGAAGAGAATGACCTGCAATAGTGGGCCAGAAAACGTCGAATTTTCGTCGAAAAACTTCATTGACGTCTCTCTGTCGGCCCGTCGGTCTGACCGTCAGTCCCTCAGTTTATGTAGTCAGTGGTCAATGAATGTATGTATGTATGTATGTATGTACTTTGGTATGAGAGTTACCAATACCAGAAATACCAGCGGCGTCCCGGCCTTGCGGCCGTATGTTGAGGGATACGCGTGGTTAGCACATAGCGATCCGTACGCCGTATCTCTGGTCTTCTCATTCAGAGAAGTGAGCTTTCTCATCGTCACGCAGCAACAGGTACTGAATTGCATGGAATCGAACACGGCTTGCACCGTGGAAGGCGAGCATGTTCACCAACAAGCAATCGTGGGCTGTTTCTGAGGACAATGCTAGCACCAAAACCGTTCAGATGATTTTCTCCAAAATGTATATCCTTGGTCGATTTAAAAGAAATCAAGACCCTCTGAGTTTGAAACAGATATAATAATATCTGGAATACTTTATATTAAGACTCAATATTTTCAAAAATTTCTAAAAATTACTTCAAATTTTTTAATAAAACTTTATAATAATAACGTAACAGACGCTTAAGAGTTTCGTGCAGGCCAGATTTGATTTATTTAATTCGATTTATTTGGTCAAAAAACAGTAAAACTGTATATGACGTATGGGAGAGAAGAATATTTGCGCACGTTCTCTTGAGTACCAATTTTTCGTTGACATCCCAGAATTTTCGAAAATTGCAAAAGCTCAAAATTTTATTCGGCGTCTTCCTACAACTACAATATTGAAGATACAGTATTTGTCCCTCAGAAAATACATTCATTAGACACGCCTTAAAGGAGTTCATGTACAATTTTTTAAAAATGTGAATAGTTTTCGCATAATTTCAGGTGAAATATAGGCAATTTTTAAACAATTATTTTGTTCAAAAAACTGTCCCAATTTTTTCTTTAAATTCTCTCCTCGTATGTATCAAAGCACGGTAACAAAATAATGGTACAGTCATTTCCGGGGAACTCTCTATTTTGGAAAATTGCAAAAATTTATTATTTAAAGCTAAAAATTAAAAAGAGATTTTCGCCTTAATAAAATAGTTCAAAAAAAATTTTTAAAAATTTGTTTTTTTTGCTTGAAATTAATGCAATTTATAAAAAGAAATTATTTTAAAAAATCGCGCCAATTTTTTTCTTTCATTTGTTTCCGCGGATAAAACAAAGGACCCCCAAACTAATGGTGTAGGACTCATTTTCTTTGAACTCAAAGCAACTACGTAGTAAGACAAGAAAGGAGAATGAGACAAACTTTAGGGAACAGAATTTTTTTGGCGAATATGTTTTAAATTTTCTCTGTTCTACGAAATATGAAACGTTAAAATAAGCGTAAAATTAAAGATGGAGATTTTACAACTTCAAGAATATGTAGGTACGAGAAGACAAATCAAGTAGACTTCTATAAAAATGGATAGCCGATCGCAGAAGCTGAAAGAAGACCGAGAAGGACATGGAAAATGACAATAACTGAAGTCATTAAAAAAAAGAGAAATGGAAAATGACGTGTGGAATAAAGCAGCATGGCAATTGAGATACAGGAAATCGCCAAGGCACCGATAAATAGGTAGATGAAGTCCATTTTTCTGTTTGCTTTTTATAGGTTTTATCCTTCATCACCTCTGATTGAAACTTACTTTTTCAACTATTCTTTTTCTTTTCGAAGTTCTCTTTCTAAGGCGTCAATGTTAATATCTCACTTCGCTGATTTCACCGTGTCCGCTTTGCCTTCCTGCCTTCTTGTTTTGTTTGTGAAAGAGATCTCATCAATATTCTTGCACCCAGAAGACAGACTTATTGACTGGCATGAGATATTGATGTAAGGATTTGATGCACAAGTTCGTGTGCGATTAACTCTGCTTTAGAGAGATAACGTGAAGTGAGGGCTAAGGAAGGTCTCTCCTGTTCAGAAGGGGCTGAAGAGAAAGGAGATCCAGGCCTTAGTTCTGACTTTCCTTTGGTCGGTACTGGACGCTCGGTACCCATGAACATGAAAATATTGAGGGCAATTACACATTTATTATTGACAATATCACAAAATTAATACAGATTCTCTCAACCCAGTAGAATATGGATGTATACAGTAGTAAAAATGTCATCAAAAACAAACTAACCTACAAACTGAGTTACAAATCTCTACCGTTTTCACCAGCTTGCAAAGGGTGACTTAACTGTATCGTGTGTCACAGAATATTGAACAAAATAGTCCTCAAAGTAATCAAATACTGGATATACTATTATCCGCCTGGCTCTACTAAGCGTTGTTATTTACATCCCGAATTAAGAACTATTGCTGGTCGGTACTGTACTAGTTCTTCTTAATTCGCGTACCAAAGAGAATTTAGTGGGCTGTGTCGCGTACACAACCGTCGTTAATTGCATGACGTATAGAGATGATGAGAGAAAAAAATGATAGATTGTAAATTTATTTAAAGTACGTTTAATTACGTGAAACTGTAGTATATTTTATTAGATTGAGCTCAACCACGTACCTGCATAGGCAAATATATTCCTTTCCGTTCGAAAAGTACCAACGAATCTTCTAAAATAGAAGCTAGAACCTACGTGTTCACTGCAGTTAAATACCACGGCTCCCTTAAAATTAATTTAATTATTTAAAATCAGTGTTTTGTATCGCTTCTTCCATCGTGCCTAGGTGACGTCATTCGCCAAAATTTTGTGGGAAGCCTGAGGCGTAAGGACAGACCTTCAGTGCCAAACATTTTCATTTGATGTACTTAGAAAAATAAGCGGCGTAATGGTTAGCGAAACGGACTGATATTACCAATTTGGCGAGTTCAAACCCGATTGCGGCATCGGAATTTAAGGGCGTAAAAATCCTTCGTACGCCTTGCTGCCAGCTGCATAGTAAAGCTGGCTGTCCCATGTTGTAGATTTATTGCATTTGAAAAGTCCCCAAGCCTAAAAAAAGCCCCTCAACGAAATTGAAATCATACGTTTCTTCGCCCGTGTGATACCTCCTTTCTCTGCTAGTTCGTGAAAGGAGCGTAGCGGAATTTGCATGGTCAGGGAAAAGAACATGCCTGATATCCTGAGCTTCCCCATCGAAATTTAGGAATAATTCAATTGAATTTGAATAGAAAAATGCCCGGGAACTGAATGTGTCGAATATAAATGTAGCTTCACTAGTATAGTACGTTTTTCTACGTCACAGTGTTCAAGTGATGTGTCTTATTCAATTCATTAATTTCCTGTAAAACCTTGGCGTGGACAAACGTGCATTTTAAAGAAACGTAAATACACAGCGAAGCCGGGTCCCAAAGGATGTGCTGTGATACGATTAATTATTAATTAATCCACACGTGCATGGTGTCCCATAGTTCTCATTTATTGTCTGCCATTCCTCCTGCAACCTTCAAAAGGTAGATCAATTTGTTCTCACCAGGTTAGATGGCTCAGGGTATCATGACGTCGCTGCAGTGCCTCTGACTACGATGTCCTACGGTTTGAGTCCCGATGGTGGCAGGACTTTCGAAACTACTTAACATAGTAAACTAGTTTCGATAAATCTAGTTTTCCGTGTAGTTTCGTGTACGTAGTTTTCCGTGGTCCCATCAACAACAAGCGAATGCCGGGCCTGCACCCTCAGAAACAGGACATGAACCGCGCGAAATCTTTCCTCTTTTTTCTTCTTGCTTGTTCTATACATACACTTACACTTACATGCACTACACTACCACATGCTAGAAGCCCAGTCGGGTGCTTTGAGCTTATCCCGTCTAGAACGATGCACCGCCGGTGGGAGACACCTCGTTGGGAAAAATCCAGCAAGGCGAGAGGTAGGTCGGTGCCCAATCTCGCCAACCAGCGTGGAAAATCAACATGCACTACACTTACGGGACTAATGTCCCGTTAAGACCTTAGCCGTTCCCACGCCCGGAATCATCAATCCATCAATTATTCAACTTGTTCACCAATCTTGGATGAAACAAAGTCACAACATTGATAAACGCGTAATTTTAATAAACAAAACCCAAATATTTAGACACAGTAGAGAATATTACATTATTCTAGTTATTTTTATATCGTCTTGAATGTTCTTAAAGACGTTTTAGTGAGACTTCTGAAACTTTCTTAAAAGAATTATTTATCGCAACTATCTTCGATTCTAAGTTTAAAACGAGGGCTGGAAAATCATGATCTTTTAAAAAGTCAAAAAAATCAGATTTTTTATTAAATCAGATCTTTTATTAAAATCAGTTTTTTATTAAAATCAATTTTTGATTAAAAATAAACTTTGATTAAAATCAATTTTTGGATTAAAATCCTATTTATTTAAAATCACTTGATTTAAATAGGATTGATTGATTGATTTTCTCGTGTTTGCGGGCGCGTCAACTGCTTTGGTCACTAGTCCCGTGAGTGTAGTGCATGTTTTTCTCGAGAAATGGCGGTGATCTTCCCCCGCTGGATGGCGAGATCCGGCGCCGACCTACCGTCGGCTAGTGGGGTTTACCCCTAATCAGGGCTCTCCCTCCAGTGGTGCACCGCCTCAGCCGGGACAAGCTGTAAGCTCCCGACCGGTCTCCCGGAAAATGTGGTAGTGGAGTGCACGTTAGTCTTAGTGTATGTGTGTGTGTAAGGGGAGAGGATAGGGCAAGGAAGAGGAAGGACAGATCGCGCGCGGTCCGTGGCCCGTTTCGTAGGGTAGTGCTCCGGCATTCGCCTGGTGTTGATCGGAGAAACCACGGAAAACTACCGATCAGAGCAACCGGCCACTAGAATTCTCCTCAAGACAGCGACTAAATTCGACCTAGCTGAAGAGCTACTTTCGAAAATCCTGGCGCTGTCACGACTCGAACCTAGGACCTTCTGCTCAGAGGCACTGCAGTGACATCAGTTGATGTACTGAGCTACCGCTCCTGGTTTGATTTAAATAACATTTGTTAAATTTGTATGAATGTTTTTACTTTAAACCAAAATCGTTAAGTAATTTATTTATATTCAATTACTTTAAGAAGAGAAATTTTATTTTTATTTTGTAAAAAATAAAGATGCGAGTAGTATATATTTGACAGGTGCTGTGCAATACCGCTCTAATCCAAAAAAATCTTTGAATTTGAGATATACTATCTTCCATCCACATTACTTCTTGTGGCACCATCTATTAGCATTATCTACAAAAAAGGCAGTCTTCTTCCAAAGAAATTTTATCATTTTTGTGTAATACCGCCCTAATTAAAAAGCACTAATTGTAGAAAACAACTGAGTTCCTTGAAAACTACAATGTTAGACAGTTTTTGAAATATTAACTTCTATATAATAGTCATGTTATCGAAACATACGCAGAACAAAGTCGCTCGCCTTATTTACCCTACCTCTATCCTTATTTTTTCTCAATTCTGACCCGCTAGTAGTGACGCAGGAGCGCGTGGTGGGAGGCGCGTACGCGGAGATGTTACCTGGCGGTCCTCTTGACATAAGACTGCGACGACACATGACGGACGGAAATGTATAAATATATACATAAACATAGGATTACTCCAATAGCGCTCAACACCCAAGAAGGGGTTACGAGACGCGTTGCGTCGTGAGTTGACGCAACAATATGTAAAAATAAAAAATAAAAAATAAAAAATATGGCGTATATTAGTTGTTACTTGCGTACTTTCCCATTAAACCTTTAACGATACGTGGGGAGTATGCTTTCCACCTAAAATAGAATTTTATCAATATATACATAAAGAAAAAGGTTAATATTATGAATACTTCTAAGATTAAGTACTATTCGCATTAGTTTTAATAATATTAATTTTGTTCTTTAATTGAGTATTAATAAAATTCATTTTTATTAATACTCATTATCTTTAAGATGTATTTTAAGTGGCTTTGGCAAACATTTTAATACAAATCTAGAATTATGGACGCCCATGAAGCTTTAAACGTGCTTTTCTCGAAACTAGCTCGTGTTTCTGTTAAGGACAGTATTGCTGCTAAATCAATTTTTATCTACCGGCAATTAAATGCTGGATGAAAAGTAATCGACCATCTAAGTCTATTAGTATACTACTCTACTACAAATTGTTTAGTGTACTTTGTTTCTCAAGTCTGTTAATTTTGTTTGTTGTGTATTACATTGTATTTCATTCTTTCAAAATTGTTCAATTATGTGAAACAGGTTATAAAAAATATAATATATTATTTATATCAACTTTGAAATTGATTAATCGGAGTAATTTTAATTTTACAAATAAAATACAAATATATTTTCAAATATTACAAATAATATTGATTTAAATCACTGTTGCTTTAAAAAATAATCATTGATTTAAATCATACCAGCCTTTTTTAAACGAATATAATCTAAACCTATTTACTTTCTTTTGTTCAAGGCACATTATGCATACACTCTTTAATCGTACATAATTTGTTCCACTGCAATACATTACATCTCTACTGATCACTTGGTTAGCTTTTATCACACAGTCCAAACTTAACACAATACTTAACCAAATTGAATATCCTCTCAAATCCAGACCTCATAGAGTTATCTCTGGAATATATGTCGAATAAATTATTCTGACTCTCTCGCTTAACTTATGGTAATTTTTCAACTGCGACATGTGATAAAAATATCAAATTTAGTAAAAGTGCCTCTGTGCAAAGGTATATTTTAATATGCCAACAAATACATAAATGGAACTGCGCCTCATCTTTATTAGTTTCTTTTGAAGTGAAAGGAAAACAGTATAATTATCTCTTAAAAATGAGGTGGAAATTTTAATAAACAATTCTTCAACACAAATATTTTACACCGTTATACAAAGTAAGAAACTCAAAAATTGTCCCTGTGAAAACTAAAACAAAGTATTTTGGTAAAATCAGTGTACGATTAGCTACAACAATAGAAACACTTAACATGGGTGTGACCTGCACTGATAAAAATAGAAGCTTATTTGCATAATTGTACATATTTATTTAATTAATGAATTATTCATTATAAATTTGATTGGTTTTTTATATTTGTATACTATGACAATTCTTCATATAAATGAAAAACAATTTGAAAAATTTTAATCATCTATTGCCATTCAAAATCCAAAGAAACAATGACACTGTACAATGCAAATGAAAATGTTAAATTACAAACTTATAATGTTTTTAAGATTCTAATGACTTGATTTGTGTCAATTATTGTCTTGCAAGGGAAATAAAGGGAAATAAAATAAACAACAATATATTTTCTAAATCAGGGGTGCATCCAGAATCCGGCCTGGGAGAGGAGGTTTCTTAAATAAAAATTCCAGCAATCTAAAGCTATGAGACCCGAAAAGCTCAAATGGGATTTAATTAGTCTTTGATTACCCTTTAGAATAATCAAAGTGTGGTTTAATGCCCTATTCCCAAGATATTAAGTTCGTTTAATTTTTTTAATGACTAGGTTGTGCTAGCGTTACGGTTATGCAGTTTACAAGCAAAAATAAACAACTGCAACAAAGCATGTCACCAATTGTTTCAAGAATCAAAACTATTCAAATGAAAAAACCTGGGCTTCCCTAGATTATTAGTAAATAAGTATCAATAGTTTACTACTGTTATAATTTATTTGATAAAAAGACGGCATTTAAATTCGTTGTTCAAAATATGTCGTAGGAAAGGAAATAGTTTCTCCGTTTATGCTTTTGTTTACATCATGCTTTAGATTATGCTGGTAGTACTAATCAGTTGCAAGGCATGAGCATCCTCCAAAAGTATCAAAATTACTCCTATTATACTATTATCTTATATTAATCAAAAGTATCCTATTTGGTTTTATCCATCCCAGGTCAGTTTCATGAGATCATACAACGGTTCTATACAACAGCTTCTCTGGTTCAGTTTGGGATGTTTTTATTCCTAGAAGTATTGAGGAAAATATGTAAGTACCAAGAAGTTACTAAAAGGTATTCGTATTGAACGCGGCAGATTTTTCAGATATGCCATCAACAATATTCCATTAATGGAACAAAAAAGCAAAGAATTGAGTATACATACACACGTGCATATATAAAATAATAAATGATTTGTGAAACATTCTTTTTACTCTTAAAACGGACGTTACAATACACTGGTGTTCACATTTTTGTGGGTGTGTTAGGTGAAATGCTAGTAATTGTAGAAGCCGCCCCTTCCATTTGAAATTACTTTGGTTTGACAACTTATGATTATTACCGTTAGAGGATCCTAATCAAAACCTCTAGCCACAAATGAGTAATAATGAGAGTAAATATTTGTTTTTGATGATCATATTTTTGGTGGTCACTAATGAAAGAACATCTAAATACTACAGCTAATAATACAGTCTACGTCCCTTACGCAGTTACCACAATTTATTCGTCACACTATTCAAACTCCATATCACTCTACATATGTAGCAGGTTCAACATACCTTTCGAAGAATATTTATGCAACATAGTCGAGGCGAGCAAACTGCAGATCCTTCACGACTACAACATAACAGAGACCGCGCATTCGCTCAAGGCGCCGCTAGCGCTTCCTCTGAGAGAGCGCAAGAACTAACACGCCGTTCAGGGCGCCCGCGGCAAGACAGTCAGACGTTTTCCAAAGGCCAATTTCTACCTTTCCTCTATATTTTATCCTTCACTGATCTTCCCCTTCCTTTCTACATTTTTTTCTCAAAATTATTATTTCTACGAATTATATTATGAGAAAATACTACACGTACAGTTCCATAAGAAATAAAAATACGTTGACATAAGAATCACCTTTTGAAGAAAGTGTATTAATCAGATTGTTAAGATTAAACTGGCGTATTTAAAACACTTCAGTGCAATTAACAACTCCCATTTTATTATTATTATTATTATTATTATTATTATTATTATTATTATTAATTATATTCAACATATCAAACAGTATCACGTTTCACCTTCAGTATTTGACAAATGAATAGATATTAGAGAAAATTAGTAGTTTAATTTTTGCTGATTCTACTGACAAAGTGTTGAATGTAAACTGAAAATTAATATACATGTACAGTGAGTGTAAAAAGTATTCGTACACTGGATATTGTAAAACAAAAAAAGCCTGCATTTCTACCTGATAGCTACTTGATTTTATTATGGTTTCCATTTTTTTAAATTGGTTATTTAAGGCCGCATCAACATCTTAGGTCATTAGTGACCACTATTGCTGTTAACGGTAAGGTAACTATGAGGATGAAACGATATGGTGATGATAAGGGGTGAAAGGACGAACACAAATACAACCATGCCCGAGGCGGGACCCGAACCCGAGACCCTTCGGTCCGAGATCACTACAACCCTACTATCACTACGACTACTACTACGGTGGCCTTAGCGAACTCGGCCACCGGGCCGACTCCAATCTTCGTGGCATAAAACTGACAAAATTCGATGTCACGTTGCGAAAATACTATTCCATTCCTCCAGAAGAACTGATTGTAGTGTCTCCTTACTAAAAATATGCCTTTTTCAAAGCCTTATTTCCAGATAATCCCAAAGATCGGGGGTTGGGGTCGATGGGGTTGAGGTCTGGTGATTGAGGAGCAGCCTGGTGGAAAGATCGGATGATGTACAGTATCCAAAGGCAAGTATTTAGGACGGCATGTTTAGGATCATTATCCTGCATAAATATAAAATTATCACTAATTCCCAGTTATATATATATATATATATATATATATATATATATATATATATTGTGACGTAACCGAATATTGGATTAAAAAATAAATACATTTATTTTTGTTATTACTGTTCAGAAGCGTGCGTGCCCCAACCGGGTGCGACCTAAATCACTTCGCACGGCCATCTACGCCGCTCCTTAGCGTCGCCGAGCAAGGGGGGGGTGTAGTGTTTAGATAACGCCTCCGAAAACCCCTCAGGGACCACCGACCAGGCTCCACGCGGGCGGCGCGGCGACCGCTCCGTGTTTGTTTACAGGAAGTGTGCGAGAGAGAGCGTTCTGGAAAATTCCATCAAAATTACCGACAAGACGCGTAATCTGATTGGAGCAATATTATTTTCGGCGTAGTAACTTTCGGCCAGTAACAACACGTCTTCCAAAATTTCTGTAGAAACTTCTAGAACATTCATGGAAATTGGGGGGGGGGGAAAAAGGTTCGTGGGCGCTGAGACGCGCTGAGGGCAGACAGAAGCGGGAGGTCTTTGGACAGAGAGGCGCGGGGACGCCCAAGTCGTGCGGACACAGAGGCGGGGACGCTCATGTTGTACGGGTGTGGGACGCGGAGGTCATCCGAGTTGTGTAGGCGCTAGGATAGCGCGAAGTAGCATGATTAGAGTGCGATTTGTGGTATTATCGCACCGCGTGTCATTAGATTGAAAAAAAAAGAACTTTATCTAGTAATGTTATTTGTTTCTCTGCTCGTTTACGCCCGCGCCGTGTATCGCAAGTTACGCGATTACGAAAATTACGATCTGTCGTCACCGATCTGTCGTCACCGCTACCGCCGACGTCCCAGCTGATGTCGGTTAACTCTACTCTCTTGAATGGGAGCAGGCTGCGAGAGGGAATCCACCCTCCGCCCTAAAGGGCGTGCCGTCCAGAAGAAAGGAGCCCAGCTGTGTTGCCTGTTTGGAGGCCGTTCACCCCAGCGCGTCCTCCTGCCGCAGCGGTGATTCTAATAATCTGTCGAGCTCCGACAGACAAAACAAACATTCATTACGCCCTTCAGGCTTACCTGGACTGTTGTCAACATTCAGAAGGTGCAGGCCGCGCATTGGCCCCCTTTTTTCTTTTTATTTGTTAGCGCATCTCTTTTTTTTGCTTTATTTGTTTTAAGTAATTTGATCGTATTAGTTTTAAGATTGCATGAAAAAAACAAGGGTTTAAAAAAAAACTGAGCTCAGATAATAATGTCAATTTATCATTTTTAATTTCTCATTAAATTTACATTTTTTTGTCTTTAAACTTTCTTTCAATTGACCTCTGTCACGTAGCCACGTCCGTCCACAACCTAAATTTCAGGCTCTACCCGTCACCTGAGCTAGCCGGCAATTACAGCACAGGTAGGTGGGGGCGTCGCAATATATATATATATATATATATATATATATATATATATTGTTTGTGATCCATTGTCCCTTCTATAAAATGCGAGGGTCCCACTCCTGCAGCGCTCGTACACCCCCATACTAAAACACTGCCACCGCCGTGCTTCACTGTGGAAAGAAGATTCTCAATTCTCTTCTGTGTTCGTCTTCCTCCAAACAGAACTTCTTCCATCTGATTGGAAGATGTTAAATTTACTTTCATCTACGAAAAGTATCTTTTCCCAAAAGTCTTTGGGACGATTGAAGTGATTTTTAGCGAACAACAATCTTTTCTTGTTATTTGCTTTATTTATGAAGTTCTTTGCCTTTGCGCAATCTTGATAGACACAGCGTTTAACAGGCAGTAGAAACAGAAAATCTGTCCACTACAATAATACGTTGGTGACCTTGAACCGGAGCAGAGTCGTTTCAGCTCTCCGTTAGCCTACCAACACAACGGTAGCAATAGTGTGAGACCAGGGTACGAATACTTTTTGTGCCATTATTCTTACTGTAATTTAGGAGTATTGGATGTGAGAGTGGGTGGGAGTGACATTTGTAAATTTTCTTATGTTGAATCTATCAAGTAATAGATTTTTTATTACTATGAGACATAATTTTTCATTATTACAGAAATAAAGATAGAAATTAGTCTAAATTATTTTCATAAATTGCAGTGTATGAATACTTGTTACACTCACTGTATAAATATTTTCTTTTGTTGGCTTCGGAAAACCTGGGAGACTTAGTAGGCCGTTTGGAGCTAAGGCATTCCCACGCCATTGGGCGATTAATTTTAATTTTGAAAACTAAATTAGCAATATTGAATAAATCACTTTCAACGAAGACGTCAAACTAGGGCAATCGAAAGTTATAGTACTTTACATTTTCAGATGTAACCCTCAACTACGCTACCAAGCTGTAGGTGTAGCGCAGCCATTTCACTTTTGCACGCATCTGCTGTTTAGTGATCAGAGTGTCAGTAGCTTCAAAAACCGTATCACTCTTACCATTCAGAGTGATTTCGAGCTTTTCATTCTAAGCTTGTTGTTGCCAGATAATTATAAGGTCGGTTGGGCTACATTTGTAGCCCGCGCGAGCACTGCTGTTATAGGTGACAGAAAGGAAGCTTGTCATGCGGGAATTCCGAAAGAAGGTCTACTAGTATCAGAGTCATTACTATCATGATATGCTATTCTCACAACTGGTGAATGAATCTTGATGAATTATGAATTTCAAAATCAATTTCGAAATGAAAAAAAATCCTATGTTAATAAACGTCCCCATTCCCCATTATTATCCCCTTTCTTCATCCGGGAGACGAACGCGTGCGGATATACGTACCTTAGGTAAAAGTTTAACGACATCATACAATATTAAAATAAACATTTTGAGATAATAGATTATTTGTTCAAAAAGTGTTTACAAAACTTGTAAATGTTAAAAAAATATAAAAAAAATTATCTTGGGCTACATATGTAGCCCCGGTGAGCACTTGCTTTACGAAATGCAATGGAGTAAAAAAAGTTAAATTATTAATATTTGTCTAGTATAGTTGACGAAATTAGAATTTCGGTCTGTGATTCCAACAATAACTGCATTTTTATAATTACATATGCTTATTTACATGATATGAATACTAATTCAATTGTTTTCAAGTTTTGTTAGTTTTGTTCTTTTAACAATTCGAAAAACATATGTAAGCAAAAGTTTTAGGTGTTGAAATGTCCCCGTCGTGACGCGTTGGCCATGAGATGGGCACGAGCAAGGGGTGACCGAGGCCGCGGACAATTGCGACGTGGAGCGCGACCTTGGAACGACCGAACCCTCTTGGTGGGTCTCACTCGCAAACGTGTGAAAAAAAAAAAAATTCGAAAAGTCTCTGCACTCGATTCCTAAAGCAGCGTGATATATATATATATATATATATATATATATATATATATATATATATATATATATATATATACACACACACACTCACATTATACCATTATGTAAAATTGTTTAATACACAACATTCAACTCACCACAATGTAATTAATTACTGGTATCAATTACTGGTTCCTATATTATGAAGATATAAATAATCGAAAACGCACAGAATATTCAAATTTGATGTGCTCATGAGTTTTAGAAGAATTTACTCGTTTCTGGGTGGGTCTTTTCAATACCAGTGGTTTAGAAATTGCTACCACAAATGAAAACCGCCCAAGAGAATTTGCAAGCGTCTTTTCAAGGAATGGGGTTATTGGTCCTACTAAGGAAAAGATTTTTATGCTCAAAAAAATCTTGACATATGCTTTTAAAAGTATGCATTTATGACCTAAAAATTATTAAGTATGCACTTTAATATACACTTAAAATTAACAATATTTCATTTTCGCCATAAACTTTTCTCGAAAAATATCTGAAGAATGTTTGGAAAAAAATGTTATATATTTGAGCATATATGATATAATCTACCTCGCTTTTTAAAAAAAATTATTGCAGTAAATATTTACCTTAGTGAAGTACATTCTAGTACATTATTGTATTTCTTCTGCCTGGTTTAAAGAATATATCAAGAAATATTCTACATTGGCACAAATATTGGCCATCTTTAGATGAAAAAAACGCAATAGCTTAACGTCAATGTATTTTCATCGCACAATGTCACTATATTTTTGCAATTTCAGTGCTGCATTGCAGTACGTTATAAATGCCATAAGCATATTTTCAAACGAAAAATTTTCTGCCAATAACGTCTTTGAACAGCGAACAGCATTACCGACAGAGGTGGCTCTGTGCATGAACTGATGTTTCTGCAGTACCTCTGATCGGGAGGTTCGAGTCAAGTGCCGACGGCGCACAGTGGTGCATTTTGGCGATTTCCTGGCCAAAACCTCTGAGAGCTATAGTATGTTTTCTACGACGACCAAATTTATTTTGGAATATCTTTATAACGTAAGGGAGCTGGTAACATAATACCAGAATCATGCACTGCTTAAATCTGTGAAATATAAATATATATTTTTCTACATAAACTTGGTTAAATTTTATCAATTCACAAAATTGATTTTAGAAAACCGTAGGGATTACTTACATATTAATTGATAACATTTGGCATAAAGAAGCACGGTATTAATGCCATCTCATACCCTCTTCCAGAGAAAATTCATATATAGTGTCCGAAGAACCGAAAAGGAAGATCACATTTTTCACTAGGGTACATTTCTCCTTACGGCGATATTGGGTTGAGGCAAATGAGACAAAGCATATTTGTTCAAGAATGTTAACTTTCTTTTGGGAACATCTCTCAAGCCGGAAATGAAAGGAACAAAAGATCTCAACAGGCGATTAAACATCTCCTGGATTGGATGCAGTCTTGAACATGTTCGAGAGAAAACTTCTCCATACGTATATCTTTGTGAATAGATTCTTTGCATGTATTACTTTGAATATTCGGAAACATTCGAGAAACTTTTCGAGAATTGCTGCCGATCTCACTAAGGGTCTTCACGCACAAAACTCAAAAACAGACAGTTCACCCAAAATTTTAGACACAATGTTCGTTTCCGAAACTTCTTCCTATGAAATTCTCAAAATAATCGGTAAACTAAAAAATAAATATTCGTCCGGTTTAGATGAATTCCGGATTCTTTGTTAAAGACTTGTGCGTATGCCATTATACACCCGTTAACTCACATATTTAATGCATCTTTATGCACTGGAACGTTTCAGATATTTTCAAAACAGCTAAAATTAAGCCGCTTTTCAAAAAGGCAACAAAAATGAAATTCAAAATTATCGGCCCATTTTCTTCTATCAGTTTTTCAAAAATATTAGAGAGACTTTTTACGTACGAATGGAAACCTTTCTCACTAAACACGACGCGCTTTCAGATTGCCAACATGGATTTAGAAAATCAAAATCAACGGAAACAGCTATATTTTCTTTTCTTAAAGATGTCGCCTCATCATTGGATCAAAACGAGGCACCTATTGGATTATTTTTAGATCTCTCAAAAGCTTTTGACGTCATTGATCATGACATTTTACTTTCCAAATTACCTTCATATGGTATTGCTTTAGATTGGTTATGTTCGTACCTTAAACAACGATCTCAGAGAGTTGAAATACCTTACTGGAATGTACAACAAAATTTGCAGTGGAGTCCTCAAGGATCGATTTTAGGCCTATTTTGTTCCTACTTTACGTAAACGATATGCCCTCGACGATTCCGGTTCTCTTTGCGGATGATACGAACATCCTATGCAATAAAGAAACCGTAAATAGTACAATATCAGATGTTTCAAATTGGTTCCGAAATAACAAATTAATAGTAAACGAAAAGAAAACGGTTTTAATGCAGTTTTCCATTTCAAATAAACAATTCTGTGCTCCATTGAAAATGAACAGTGTACCATTGACTGATGTTAAGGCAACAAAATTTTAGGTCTCTCAATTCAGTCAAACCTTAAATGGAACGTCCATTTAAATGAATTGAACACAAAATTAAGTTCATTGTGCTACGCGTTCAGAATTCTTGCAAATTCAGTCAGCCTTCCTACTGCTCGTTGTGTATACTTCGCGAATGTTCATTCCCGCCTGAGATATGGCATAATATTCTGGGGAAATACATCTTATAGCTCCCAGACTTTTAGATTACAAAAACGAATTGTACGAATAATAACCAAATCCCACCCACGTGATTCATGTAAGCCTCTCTTCATTAATCTAGGAATTCTACCATTACCGTGTCTTTTATTTACGAATCAGTGGTTTTTGTAAAAATGACTTGCTCAAGGGCGGGGAAAATATTTTCAGAAAATGCCGAAGTCTATTACTATAACACTCGACGTAGAAATCATATTCATCAGGTGACAGTATCAACAGCTCATTACAAAAAATTCACATACAATACATGTACATTATTTTACAACACTTTGCCAGGTGACATTAAACGATTAAATTCAATAGAAAAGTTTAAATCCCAAGTGAAATCGTTTCTGCTGCATAACTGTTTCTATGCAATTGGAGACTATACTGAGCATCACAAGAAAAGGAACATTAATTGTAACAATGATACATACTGCATTATTTACCATTTGGACTGTATAAATGAGTATAAACAACCTGTAACAACTATTGTACTACAGCTTCCGGGTCAATGACCCCCATCTCGATCACGTTTTCGTCCAGTTTCCTGTATTATTTTTTTAATAGATTTTTTATATTTTAAATTATCGTTTCCATGTTGTCGCGGCAGGATGTAATAAAGCCAAAATTTATTGCTTATTTATCTTTGAAAATAGATTTTATTACATGGGAGTTTTTTTTTCTCCCTTTCAAAATTCAAAATTTTATTGCTTATTTATCCTTGAAAATAGATTTTATTATATGGGAGTTTTTGTTTTTTTCTCCCTTTCAAAATTCAAAATTTATTGCTTGTTTATCCTTGAAAATAGATTTTACTACATGGGAGTTTTTTTCTCCTTTCAAAATTCAAAATTTAAGTAGTATATGACTTAGTGTAGGGATCACAGAATTTTGAAAATGTGCACACAATTCACTTTTCCCCATAGCACGTCATACGCAGTTTTTAACTGTTTTTTTGACGTAAAATAAATAAAATAAATAAATAAATAAACATATTTCTTGGCAGAATCCAGTGGGTACTACCAAAAAAAAAAGATATTAGAAATGAAATGCCGATGGCATATCCACTAGATATTGCCAATATTTTTTTTATAAATCTTTTAATTATACCCTCATCTATCCTAGTTATTTCTGAGGAATATTTAGGTTTCTGAAAAAAGCGTCATGCTGAATTACTGTCGTCGCTATTACCGTAATCTTGTTTGGAAAGCTATACATTCAGACCATTCTTTTCTTTGAATTGCATTTGAATAAGTTTCTTGACCATATTCAAACTGTAGTTCCAGTATTATTTCATAAAAAATAATATAATACTTATTTTAGAACAATAACAATCTAATATAAATAATTGTTGGTATGTAACTTAGGAGTTATGTAAACAAATATTAATTTACGATCAATTGTATTTTTGATTTATTTTTTACAACTGTTATGATGAGTTTCATTGAAATCACGTACGTATTTGACCTTTCATCGAGCGCACACCCTTCCTTAAGACGAGTTTTGATGACACATATTATGTAAATATTACTTTATGTACAATTTTTAATGAAATAAAATGTGCGTAATCGAGTCCAGAAGATGTAATATGTACATAAATATTATGTTCCTGTAATATTAGTGAATAGTCATAATCTGTTACAAAAATTAAATATTCATTTTTTTGTTTATAATATTGAGTACATTTGTTATTTCAGTAAAAGGAATCAAAATTTTCCGCTATAAACAGAAGTGTAAAAGTAGTTCCCATTCTCAGGACGGATCTCGACGAGTCATAATCGGCGGTCACGCTGCTCGACGAAAAGTTAATTCTTTGTATTTACTAATGGGGCAAGTTGGGGCATGATTTTGTAAATGGATATGAAAGAGGATAGATTCAGCTATTAAATGAATTTAGAAACATCGCGGAATTCCGCGAAATTGGTAACTTTCAGCCTACGTGAACGTATGAGTAATTAAAATTATTGTATGAATTTCATGCATTTTAATATTTCATCCCACGTCGGTATTATACATTAATGCATTATAAAACAAACATGAAAATACTCCACAAACCTTCAGAAAGAGAATCCATACTGCCAATTTTCTCTGCACAACTTTGTATGGCCACCACTTACAAATAAAGACGGTCTCTCTATGTTACTCTCGCACTGCAGGTCTACCGAACACCGCGAAGGGTAAGTTCGGGGGACTACTGATGCCAGGGGAATTGACCCGGAGACACGAAGTGGGCAGAAACAGATGCCCCCACGTAACCCCCACGCGTGTGTCGTAGTATTTGCAAAAGTTCAGTAAACGCGATTTCATTTTTGAGGTTTTGGCCAGGATTTCGGGAAAATACACCACCGTGCGGCGGCAGGATTTTTGACACTAGCTTGTCACCTAGGTCGAATCCAGTCGCTGTCTGGAAAAGAATTCTAGCGGCCGGCTGCTCTGATCGGTAGTTTTCCATGGTTTCGCCGATCAACACCAGGCCAATGCCAGGGGCAGTACCCTAACAAACGGGTCACGGACCACGCGCAATATTTCCTTCTCCTATCCTTTCTCCTTACACGCACTTGCATTTACATGCACTTTACTTCCACACATGCCGGGAGACCCGACGCGTCGTGGGCTTAGAGCTTGTCCTAGCTGGGGCGGTGCCCCCACGTTGAAAGACATTTGGTTGACATAAACCTCGCAAGTCACTGGTAGATTGGCGAAGGAGCCCGCCATTCAGCGGGAGATCACTCCCACCTCCTGATGAAAAAAACATGCAATTCACTTATGGGACTAATGACTAAGTAGTTGACGCGTCCGGAATCAATAACAATCAATCAATCGAACTTTTCACAGCCACGGAAGTTAGAGACGCATTCTTGAAATAGTACAGAGCATTTGGTTGCAATCTTCTTCTTTTAGAGAAGTCTCTAAAAGAAAAATGCAAAATATGGGGCCATAATTACAGGAAGAGGCACCGACAGCAAAAATCGGCCAAATATGCATTAACATCAATCTACTTAGCATGGAATTCTAACCAAATATCAAGACATTTCACTTTGCTATGCTCTAAAGCAACAGACAAATATATTAAAATCACAGGAAGCCGCTTCGTCATTATCACAGAATCGATAGAGATCATTGGAATTAGGATATGTTTACACTAAAAGTATTCTAAAAATATAACTTATAAATTGTAACTTGAAATTAAAGTAATTAAATTGTATACCTTCACTGTCTGAATGTTATTATTTTAATGTTTTAATTTAATGTAATATCATTATTTCCAATTCTTAAATTACAATTGCTTCTAACGAGATAAAAATGCAATAGTACGAAAATCAGCGTTCAGATTACCTGACTGACAACTAGAGATTTGGATGTACTGCATTTTGATCTCTTTTCTTTGGAATCTAAATGCTGGTTTTCCCACGTAAGAACGTAGGAGCTTCTTAACCCTAAATGAGCTGACCCTTGGCTTCGGGAGCAGGGCTCGCACGCGGCTCTCCCTGACTGCTCGCTTAACGGCGATGGCGACTGGTGAAGCATAATACATTTGTTCATATCTGGGTTCTAATTGTCCAAAGCACGTAAAAATGTTACTGTATGCGTTCGCGAATATGCACTATTTGGTAGTAAAGTCACGTAAAATCCGAGTGTAAAGGATGCTTTTAGAGTATGGTGCAAGTTTCATTTTCGATAAAATCCGTGATGAGTCTTTCTACAACAGTGAATAGAGATTTTTCTGTAATAAAATTGTGAACCAAAGACAGCTCTTGAAACAAGTTGTATGTAGTAAGGTATAAGTTGTATGTTGTAATGCACAATATTTGGAACATATAAATTGTTTTGGCATAATTTTGCGTGAAATGTAAGGAGTTCATAAACATTATTTTCTCGAAAACGCTCCCTTGTATTTGAAATTTTCTCCTCGTATGTATCAAAGCACGGTAAAAGAATTGGTGTGACTCCCAATTTTGGCGAACTCTCTGCATTTTCGATAATTGTAAAAAGTTAACATTGTAAAGCGACAAATTGGAAGTTAGAGATTTTTGTCGTAATTAAAGTCTGTGCTAAAAATCAGGTCTTTATAACTGGCGGTGTACACGTTTTTTAATAATAATTTTTGTGTGATTTCTGTTGAAAATTAATGCAATTTCTAACAAAACATTTTCTAAAATAGGCTCTAAACATAAATATATCTTGCTCGATGACATAACATGTATGAGCATGATTTCAGGGATGATATAGCACAATAAGGGTGTCCACAGGTCTTAACACAACAGATTTTGCACCGCGTGAAGCTACCTAACATTTACGCCAAGCCAATCTTGTCCAAAATAGTGGCCCTAAGACCATTGCCCAGGGTAGTCGCGGCAGACGGAGGGCCACTGGGGCCACGCGAAATACTTCGCCACTTCTGGAAACACTAGTTACGCAGAGGGAATCGCCGGTCTTAAACTTTTCTCTGTCACTTAAGGCAAATAAGTCCAATCGTCTGTCATGTTTTTGAATTGCTAGTTTCCAGGTAATGTAGGCAAGAGTAATAATGTTTCTGGTGAACAAAGACTTTCAGCGTTTTCTGCTGGTATCATTTTTTTGAATTGCAGTACAATCCCTTTCAGCTTGTTCTCGGAAACACAAAATGTGTAATGGCTGTAGGAATAAACCTTCATTTTAAAAATATTTCAAGTACATATGAAAGGAATGGTTGAAAAAGGTAACTCTAAAATATTCTTGAAAAGAAGTAACTTTGTTATAAATATACATTAACAAAAATAAAATAACAGGTAGATAACTGTAAAAAAAAATAATAATATCTACAAATTTTACAGATGTACTCTATGTCTCGTCGATCGACAGGACAGAACATTTGCAATCGTTTGTGCAAGGACCGACGAAGTGACCACAGTGTTTTGTGGCAATATGAATTGATACCTAGGAATCATAATCAGTCGAAGAAAAGTTCAAAACTGACGAATTAATGGATAAAATAGTTAGTTAATAGTTAATATTGATGTTTGTTTCTGCGTCCTTCCTGCCATAACCATGGACTGCTTCGGTTTGTTCCGCCTCTATCCCTCACTGCCACCACTTGCAGGCTCCCCTCTTCTCGCCTGTAACAGTCTAGGCGCGGCGAAGTTCACAGGAAGCTGAACTAAAAAAAGAAAATATTCCCTTTAAAAAAACCCCAAAAAAAAAAAACATCATTGTATTCTTCATTCTACGATCTATCCATTGCTAGTATGAAAAATATATATTAGTTCCTTTAAAAAATCATGGATGAATAAACTTCTAAAAACCTCAAAATTTTCCCAACAAGAAATCTACAGCATAATAATTGCCGCAATATTCTGCATTGCTGAGCTGAAACTGCATTTTGATCTAGTGAACCATTTAGAAGTTCGGGGGTGGGCAAAGTTGGGGGGAGGGACAGCCAGTATATTCTTTTACCATCAATGTGTGGATTAAAGTTATACAATGTGTACCATCAATCATCATATATGTGATTTTTTAAACTTTCAAGAATATTACTTTCATTATGGAGGTGGCCCGCAGATGAAGGGACACTCTATATAGTATGCAGCGGTTGTAATTTCTATCAGTAGAAGAAATTTCAATTCTAATGAACCAATAGAAAAAATCATTTTGATCGATAATATTGATGTTTGTTCTGTGTCCGTCGTGACAAGTACATGGATTGCTGTAGTTGCACCTCTATCCCTAATTGCTACTTCTCTCAGCCTCCCCTCTCACCGTAAGAGTCAGGGCCACAGTTGCTAGGAAGAAGGCAAACTTACATAATTTCTACCCCAAGCTTTTGTTGAAAACATTAAATTTATCAATATTAAAAACGGGATTTTTAAAAGCATTTATTGTCTATTGACAAAATCTCAAAAATTTCCGAGATCTTTTTCGTTTCAGTGAATAGATTTTCTCGAGTCTCTTGAGAACAAATAAAAATTTAAATAAAATTCAGGTTTACATAACACGAAAATCACATCACATAACACAATACAGACCGATCGTGGACGACCGTGCTCAATGCGACACCTCTGGCATAATGACCCCGCTTCGAAAGGATTGTCTGTACTTGGGTTTTTCTAACATGGCTGGTGACGTAAATCAGCTGTTGACGGTTTCGTCCAATGGGGAGCGCAAATGTCTCCACTGTGACGTCACCGTGATGACGTTCTAGACGTATATTTTCCCTAAGTCTATTCATTCCCCACCCCTCTTACAGCTGAATCAAGAATATGTATAATGGCATTCACGGAACACACCTTATAAAATATTGAGGCCTTTTCTTAGACACCCGCCTCAATTGGGAAAATCACATCGACAATAAAGTTATACAAGTAAAAATTAAATTATACCAACTAAAACGAATAATAAAAAGATCAGCTAAATTACCCTACAATACTGTCTTACTGCTATACAAAATTATCATACGACCACTACTATTATATGCATGCTCAGTTTGGATCAGCGCTGATAAATCAAACACCAAAAATCTCCAAGTAATCCAAAATCAGTTCCTGGACACCATCACCTGGACACCACCCCATGGTCCGTCTCCAATGCACAAATCCATAAAGAATTCCAGATAGAACCGATAACCAACCACATTATTTTTTTATCCCCTCACTTTTTCCAAAACATACCAAATATACCCAAACTAACCCCTCTAAGACTCTCCCAAAACCCAACTCACAGAACTCGCATTAAGAATAAATTTCCTTTCCATACGTTCCTAAATAAATTCTCAGATCTCGATTGATTGATTTTTTCGTGTTTCCGGGCGCGTCAACTGATTTGGTCTTTAGTCCGGTGAGTGTAGTGCATGTTCTTCTTCTCGGGAGATGGCGGTGATTTTCCCCCGCCGGATAGCGAGATCCAGCGCCGACCTACCGTCGGTTAGTGGGGTTTCCCCCTATTCAGGACTCTCCCACCAGCGGGGCACCACCCCAGCCGGGACAAGCTCTAAGCTCCAGACCGATCTCCCGGAATATGTGGTAGTGTACTGCATGTTAGTGTAAGTGTGTGTGAAAGGGGAGAGGATAGGACAAGGAAGAGGAAGGACAGATCGCGCGCGGTTAGTGGCCCGTTTGGTAGGGTACTGCTCCGGCATTTGCCTGGTGTTGATCGCAGAAACCACGGAAAACTACCGACCAGAGCTGCTCGCCGCTAGAATTCTCATCCATACAGCGACTGAATTCGACCTAGCTGAAGAGTCCGATCTCGACCCAAAGTAGATATTGTACAAAGATACCTCCCTAGTAGTAATGTAAATTATATTTTAAGATTATTTGTAAGATTAATATAAGTTATTTGTAAGTAGACATAAGCAACTATAACAAATGTAAAGTGTATTAACAATGATCTTTGTATTGTTCTATCGAAAAGAAAATAAATTTTAAAAATATCTCCGCATTCTCACGGAATGCCTCCAAATTGCTGATACTCTCCAAATACAGGATTCCTTTAAATTGTATCAGGGCAATGATCCAAAACATTAAACTTACATTGTGCCCAGCTGGCTTCTCTAAAATTCCCCAAGGTCTTGGAAACATTTCCGCAGTCTCCAAACGTTAACCCAGTGATGCCAAGGTCTATTGGTGGCAGTGGTACGCTTCGTGGCACCGTATGCACTTCGTATGCACAGAAAAATAAACGCAAAAATCAAAACAAAAAGGAACAGCAAACGTTCTTGCATTTATTTATCTAAATTCCGCCTAATCGTATTTCATGTGTAAAACGTATAAGCGGTTAGAACGACTTTGCCAGCCTAATACTCACTTGTGGCGAGGTGATCAACTGCGTGGAAGGGTGATTTCGTCGTGCTACCCGTGCCACGGGCTTCCGCTGATGGCATCGACCTTGACATCACTGTTCTATATTATTATGATCTTGCATCCTCTATAAGAATTGGTGTTGGGTCGAAAAACGGTCTATGTCATAATTTATTCCAGAAAAGCAAAAAAAGGCTATATGTTACTTCATCTCATTAAATTCACTAATAGACTGGTAGACCATTATTACATGAAACTGTTTCGCTTCTTATATACTATTTGTACACAACACTACATACACCACCCATTATTTCAGAAAAAACAGGATTGGCAAATCCCAAATTTAATGTTTCAACATCAATTGATATGAGAACATTAAAATAAGCAATAATCGGTTTTTACTTATTTTAATGTATATTTTACACACTTGTAAACTGCTTGGCAAGTTACTGGTATTATTTTGTAGAGCAGTTGTGGGGAAATCGTAATATCAAATTTTAAATCTTCGTACTCCTTGCCTCTTGCCAAACGCCTTAGCGTTGAAATGAGCCGCTCCTCTGTACTCAAGGCTTCTCCCATCATGGTGTTCATTTTTGCAAAGAATCGATGAACCAGCAATTCATAAAAGCACGATTCGCGTATTCTCATAAAATTTTCCGCAGGGGGGAATGGCGACTGGTAGGTGGTCGTGGTTTCTGGTGGAAACTTGCAAATGTTCGACCGGATCCCGAGCTTCACTGCGGGACATATGCGGTTATCTCAAGGTGGAGGCAGTAAGTAGAGTGCTTGTCGCCTACCGTTGGGCAGGATCGGGCGGGGAGTTCGTCGGCCAGCATCCTTTGTGCAGCAGGGCAGTAGGCATCAAATCCACATATAAAAGTCCAGACGGGGAGCAAGATTCTCCCTGTCGGGGTTCCCAGTTTCCGACGGTACTCACGTCAATAGCTGCAAGGTGGAGGCAGCGTGGAGACGGGTAGAGGGCCCCCATTGGGCACTTGGCTTCGTCGTGGCATTGTCCGGACACTCTGGGTGATTTGTCCCGGCGTATGTAAGTGGCGCATTGATTAGACTTCGTTAGAGGCCTGAAAAGTCGGTAGCTCTGAGCTAGCAGGGTGGTCCGAACCAGGCATTCAATGGGAAGGTGACCGTGAGGGTAAACTGCGTTCTGGCGGGATTCAGATACCAGCCTGTCGGCGTGCGGATATAGCGAAAAGCTAGGTACCCACCCCGGGGTGAATTCTCTCTGGTAGAACAAGTCATTTTGTGGTGTGGTAGACCATGCAGGGTCCACGAATTCTCATAATTTTTTTTAGTCAATAGAATCGAATTCCTTCACTAATTTCACGTGAGAAAATCTTTTCTTTGCAAAAGCCAATTTCTTTTGCACCAAACTCTCCTTTTTCGCGACTCATCCACTTCATCTTCCGTTAAAGTAAACTTAGCTATCGCAATTCCCATCTTCTGATGCTCTGAGAGCTACATCTAGCTTCCGAAACAGAGACACAGATCGCCTTACTAATAAAGGTCTGGTTTAAGGCAGGAGTAACATATTTACTTCGGAAGTAACTACTTTCGATGTAAACGTGGAGTAAGCAAAGAGTAATTTTCTACTAATAATCGCGGAGTAGGCGAAGAGTAATTTTCTACTAATAATTGCGGAGTAAGCGAAGAGTAACTACGCCGGCGTTACTCCACAAACAACGTTTAGCAACGCCTAAAAACCCCGAAACTTCCGAAATCGAATTTTCAATCGATTGTTATGTTCAATTATCGATTTTACTGGGTCGTTCGGTGCCTGTTCTTGGCAGTTTGTTGTGAATCAGCTGTGAGTGAGCGTCAAAACGTTAGCAGTCAGCATGGATGTCTTTGACGAAATTGAAGCCATTGAAGCTGTGGAGGAAGTTGATATTATTGACATGTTTGACGAAGGCCGTCCGAGGAAGAGGAAATTCTATCGCCTAAGACGGAATCCTTTTGAGGAATATACGGCGGAGGAATTCCGGAGGAAATACCGATTTTCCAATGATGGAGCGACGGAGCTCATTGATATATTCGGGGAGAGTTTGTCTTTTGAAACTGCTCGAGGTGGTAAACTTTCCCCGGATATTCAAATACTTACAGCAGTCAGATGCTCGGGGCGAAATATGGTAACGTATCGGTGGATTGCTATTGCTGTATACTGCTATACATTGTCACATAACCTACATTTTAATGTATAACCTATCAGATGCAAGACGACTGTGCGGACTTGCATGGCATTAGCCAACAGTCAGTCCCCAACATTTGCAGGAGGGTGGCTCTTAGCATTGCCAGAGCTAGAGCAAACTATATTTACATGCCCCGAACAGTCGAAGAGGAAACACAAGCCGCTCGTTCATCCTCATCCATAAACGGATGCAGAAATGTGATTGGTTGCATTGACTGTACCCACAGCCGTATTCCCAACATGAGAACAGATCCAGGGCAGAATTTCTTCAACAGGAAAGACTTTCCATCTTTGAATGTTCACGTACTTGCGTATAGTAATTGTTTATTTTCAAAAATCATCAGTAAAAGTAATTGTAAAACATACAACTATACATTCTGAAATATATTTTCAAGGCGTTTGCAATGCTAATTTGAAATTCCTGGACATTGTGGCCCGATGGCATGGAAGTGTCCACGATGCCAGGATTTTTATTGAATTCAGACTGAAGCGGAGATATAAGGCAGGAGAGTTTAGAGGGAGGTTGTTTGGGGACTCTGGATATCCCTGCACTCCATATTTATTTACACCTGTGCGCAATCCAAGGCGTGCAAATGAGCAGGCATATAACGCCAGCCACAAAAGCACACGCAATACTATAGAAAGGTGCTTTGGACTTTGGAAAAGCCGCTTCAGATGTTTGTTATCAGGTATTTGATCTATGACCATAACATTTATTGCATACTCACCTCAGGATTACGTCTATTTAATTGTAAAATATTTATTAAAATAATAAAGGAACTTTTTTTCACAGGATTCAGAACCTCACTGGAGCACACATTCATAATATAGCAATTTCTTTAAAGGAAAGAGAATTTCCTGTAGAAGAAATAATTGAAGAGCCAGAGCTAGAACCAGTGATTTTTGCTGAAAATCCACGTGGACTTGCTGTACGTGCAGCATTCGTCCACAACAATTTTTGATTTTGTAAAAATGAAAAATTAGCTATTGACTGTTCCAGGAATGTCTAGCTAAGAGAGTAAAAATATCACAGTGTTGAGAAGTGCGGACCCTTCTCAGCGTCTGGAAGATTTCCACAGTTCCCCTCGTAAAAAAAGTGCTTGTGGGTTTCATAGGAATAAGTTAAATGGTTATAACAAAAAGTAACAAAGAATTATGTAGAAAAATTTTATTTAGTTTTCTTTAAGTCTTCTCTCCTGCAAACACATAAATCTTTTCAGTATTTCATTCTGCTCATTCATACATTTCTTTCTTTTTTCGCTTTCCTCGTCCATACATTTTTTTCTTTTGTCACTTTCCTCCTGAATACATTTTATTCTCAATCTCTGCTCTTCAATTTTTAATTTTGGTCTTCTATCTTCAATTTTCTCTCTATCAGAATAAGTTGATGTTCTTCTTCCTGCCTTTCATTCTGTCTTTCTCTCATTCTTTCCATTGAGAGAATTGTATTTTTTTTTCCATTCGAATTCCTGTAATAAATAAAATTGATCTTATGAATTTTGATGGAACACAATGTTTTGCCTTATATTATTAAAGAATGAATGAATCCTTTTCACACCTTTGTAGTAGATCTTGAATGTTTTTCAAGATCATCATCAGTTGTGGACCTTTGTCCTGATTTACGACCCTGAAAAAGATTTAGAAAATTTTGTATATCAAACATTTATCGCATGCCCGTCACAGTTGATTTTATCAAATTGTCATGTATCTAGAAGTCATAAGATTTAAATTTGAATTCTGCATTAATTTCTTTTCAAACCTTCGTGGCAGTTTTCCCGCTTCTTGGTGTCACCGCATCCCTACTTAAGGCAGGGGCACCAATTTTTTGCTGGTCCTCTGAACTGAGGTTCTGGAAAATATTTAGAAACAAGTTATACATCAAACATTTATTGCATTCTCATCTCAGTTGCTTTTATCAAAATTGCAATGTTTGTAATAGTCGTAAGATTGATAATAACCATAGAAGAAATTACGATTTACTAGTTCATTGCTGTGTTTACAGACCTAAAACAAAACGCGTAACTATTGCTAATACCCTTGCAGTCCTTTCTGATTCTCTATGCCCTCGGGCTTTTCAAATATTTTATGGCCCACTAATACCAACAACACGTTCGTTTTTATGAATTCGATTAATTAAAGTTCAGATGTTTGCAAATACAGAAAAAAACTCTTAATAAACTTTGTTTGCTTCATTGACATGAAAACTGGAATTATGGAATGTACCCTTGAATTTATAATTGCCGCCAGTCACCCATTTCACAGTTACGTATCACCTTTTTTTATAGACATGTGTACTTCTTGAGTAGCAATAATACTTGAGGTAATAAGCTTTACAAGACACATTGGCTAACATCCCCAAAATATTATCTTTTGATATTATGGAATATTATAAATAAATTTTGGCTGTAAAGGCAAGGAACCTAAAGTATTGTTTCATCAGCACAATTCACTTTAGTATAACTCTCAAATACACCATAAACCTTTACATATATTTCTTGAAATTTTACTGAAAAACACTGTCCGTAACTTCATTAGCTTTTAGGAGAATTTCTGCAAAAACTTCACAATATTCTTTCATTTTTTAGAAAAAAATCAGAAAAAATTAATTTTTTTTACTGACAAATGACTATTACAATTCGTCTTTTCACTAAGAAAATTTTAAAATAATTTGAACTTTTGTTTAATTCAGCAATGAACTAACAAATCATTAAATTTTGTATGCACGAAGATTTTTTTTGTCCCTCAGCCCAACCTCTTCAAGTTTGGAAAACATCCTTGGAGCAAAAATATCTACTTAATGCCCTAGATACATATACAACTATTCAAACCTTGGTGGCAGTTTTCCTGCTTCTTGGTGTGTCTGCCTCCCTACTGGAGGCTGTGTCACCTATTGGTGGCTGTTCCTCTGCTTCGAGGTTCTAAAAAATATTTAGAAATTGTTGTATATCAAACATTTATTGCATTCTCAAAATTTCTTCTATCAAACTGTCGTGTCTGTAATAGTCATAAGATTGATGATGATAATGAATTAGCATAATTTCTTTTCAAACGTTGGTGGCAGTTTTCCCACTTCTTGGCGACTCTGCCTCCGTAATTGAGGCTGTGGCACCAATTCTTGGGCACTCTGAATTGAGGTTCTGGAAAATCTAGAAACAGTGTTATAAATCAAGCATTTATTGCATTCTCAGAATTGCTTGTATCAAGTTGTAATTAATGTAATAGTCATACATGATTATAACAGAACCCTCTCCACCAACTGCAACTTGGCATTGCTTCATGAATATCTATAAGATTGAAAAATATTTAGAAAATAATTGATGTATAAAGCTTTGCAATAACACTTATTACATTCTAATCTCAGAGTTGCCTGTATTATGATGATGTAATGTATTCACTGAGAAAGTATACAGTTCCCTCAAAACACACATGTAATATGAATTGTATACTTATAATCCACAAGCCAATATTGAATGTTAATAGGAACACAATGAAGAATGTGATATAATTTTAAACATAACTCCTTAAAACCAGAGAATTAATTTTCAATATCTGCCTCACTAACAAAGATCTAGTAGATGCTAAGAAAACCACAATACATCTCACATTTCACACTAAATAATAAATTTTTAAGTTTTCATTACTTTTTCATGACACCTGGCATTCAAATAGATATTTTCTTTGAATTGGTAATTACATCAGATATGTTTGATACATCATTTATTCTACATTGAATTAATTTATTCATGTATCTTCAAGTAATTTCCACTTAATAAAATACATGCTCATAGAACAGCAAAACTTTTCATGGACATAATTTAATTCTTTAATGTGATATACAAAACACTTGTCAATTTCTGTAAAACGGATTTATTACAGAAGCATTGTACTTTTTACTTCACTTAAACTGAAAAAAACTTATCGATTGATCTCTCAAGTCTGTGACACCCTGAACATGATCAATATTTCCATCAATAGAGCTTGTCACCAACATCAACATTTCTTTAATTTAAATAACGTTTTCATTTCCATTCATATTTGAGAGCGAGGTAATTAAACCAACTGCAACTTCATAATCACCAACATCAGACAAATGAGTAATTTACCACACAACAGCAAATCATTTCTCGATTTGTAAAACTAACATTAACCACAAATAATTGTAAACTCACTCGATTTAGAACGCCATCTACAACTTCTTCAATAACTTCATTTTGGTCTAAATCCGTCTGAACAACAAAACGAAAAAAGTTATATATTGTATACCCTGTACTTATAAGAAAAAATAATGGAAAGTACTACTTACATCACAATTAAAATCATTCGTTCCACTTTGAAATTCCAGTGGAATCTGCTTCAAAATAATTGGACACTTCCTTCTTCGATTTCACTTTCATCCCCTTCCACTGAATTTTAATCTGCAGAAAGTCTCTTCAACGGGAATTTAAATTATTAAACCTGATCAAATGTAAAGCATACAAAATTTATGAAAGAGAACGGAATACATTGAAGCAAATGGATACTCATTGCTGTACTTTTTTTAGTACATACTTCTCCGTAATTCTTTTCCACGTCTCCGCCTTGGCTTTATTAATTTTGGTATTATTGCCCTTGGCATTCAAAATATCAACTTCTTCCCGTATTAGGGTCAACGACTATTCCTAAAGCAATATCAATCAAGTTATTAACACGTGCTTAAAATCGTTCTCCTTATTGAAGAAAAAATACATTTCCAAAAACACAAAAACCTTTCATTAGTATTAAATAATGTACATACTTTCTCTTCCATGTCCCAATTATCACTACGGCTTCTCTTGTCCATTATAAAATTAAATTAACTGAGAAACCTCAAATACACACACAAACCACAACCTCGACCACGCGAACGAACACACCAAACTTGACCACGTGCTACCCTCACGCTATCAAATCGCACTACTTCACACTTACTCCCAGCTTACTCCGAGCGTAAACAAGGGGTCGACTGGGAGCAGCGGTTGCCATGGTAACTGCGCCGCTCTTACTCCCAGCTTACTCTATGCTACCGTTACTCCACGTTTATTAGTTAAGATTTCGCCAACTCCTGACTTACGCCAGAAGTAAATTTTACTCCGCGTTTCTTAGTAAGGCGGAGAGACTGCTTCCCAAACACTTCCCTTACGAAAATTTCGAGCACTACTGAAAATTTGGGTTCGTGGTCGGGCTGTGTGTAGCAAAGCGTTCAATATAATTGGCTCGTCGGTCGGCCCGACAAGTTATTACGTGTGTAGGCGCCCTTAGACATCGAGCAATTGGGCATTAAGTAGATATTTAAATTTTCTTATCCTCACTCAATGCTAAGTAACACGAATGCCACAAATAATTAATACTAATATTGACAGTTACATCTTAAGTGATATAGTATTCATAATCATCTTTCCCTCTCGCAAAGAAAGGTTAAGTATATTCACATTTATTGTTCATGTAAAAGTCTATGTTCCCACTTTTCGCGTTTTGATGTGCAGTTTCCTATTTCGTTGCGGCAAGTGGAACGCTTTTGCACGAATCAATATGGCTTATGTGTAAATACGAAACAGAAATCTGTGGGTTCAGAGAGACAAATTTTATCCTGTAATTTCCAAATTAGCAACTATAATTAAACATTAAAAATAACTTAAGCATACACATTTAGAAAAATGTTTACAAACATACTAATCAGGCATGTTTCTCATAAATTACTCGGGGAAGCGACTTGGGTAACCATGAAATTCACGTACATCCACATATAGCATATTCTCACCGACACAATCTGTTAAGGCCATTCACAAGCCAGTGATTATCAATTATAGGTCTATCTCGAGAGGTGTACCGGCTGGAACGTGCGACCGGCGCCGACATACAGGTCGTCTTACAGATTTTCCCCCACAAGTATCACCGCCAGCGACGACACGTTTTAAGACACATTTAAAGTATTAGAAATATCCGAGAACGCTAAATAAATCAAATCAATCATTCTATCAATTAACAGTCTACAGATCGGTCGCTTATCTCTGGCACACTACCTGTTATTATCCTAAAGCATCAGCCTGCGCCCGACGTCAAAAGCGGGCCATTCCAATTGAAGCCCAACTCGAGAGATTTTATCAGCGGCGGAAAAGAGCGCGGAAGGGACACAAAGACGAGCGCGGGAGCGAGAGCGGGGCGAGCTGGACTGGGAGGGGCTCGTGGTACGGGCAGAGCGCGGCGGAGGGAGCTGGGGCGAGGTGTGGTGGGACGGGGCGGGGCGGGCAGAGTGGAGCGGGGCGTGGCGGAGACAGTCGTGCGGCGTTGCAAGCTGCCCAGGCACACGTCCTTTCGTGGGACGTGTCGGCCAGGAAGACATTACGATCCACAGTATCCGATGCGATACAGAACGCCGTAAATAACGCAAATTGTATTTATATCACGAGAATCCATCTGTAACCATAAAGTGTTATGTCAATTAAATACGGCTTGTTTATAAGCTTTAATGTATAGCGTTTGGAATACACGTATATTTCATGAGCACGGCTTCGGAAGCAAACGAGTTTATAGACATCGAAGA
The DNA here is from genome assembly GCA_964035755.1 of Teleogryllus oceanicus. Classification (NCBI taxonomy): domain Eukaryota; kingdom Metazoa; phylum Arthropoda; class Insecta; order Orthoptera; family Gryllidae; genus Teleogryllus; species Teleogryllus oceanicus. Next base: position 10,043,786 of record CAXIVR010000001.1, read on the forward strand.
TAATTATATAGAATCTCGCGCTGATGAAAGTTTCTCCGAGACGTCCCGAAGCGTCGGTGGGGACAGGAGCAGCGGCGGAGGTGGCGGGGAGGGGGCAGGGGCGACGTGGGACGGGCACTGCTACCGGGCACCGCGCTCAACCCATTACGGCTCGGGTTGCGGACAGTAACAAATCAACGGGGCGGCCGGGACGCTCTGGCAGAGGGAAGGCGGAGGCCGCGGGGCACCATGTGGGCCCAGGGACAGAAACGAAGCGGGGGTAACACTAAGAGCATCGGACCGGGAGTAGTAGCTCAGTGCATCAACTGACGTCACTGCAGCGCCTCTGACCGGGAGGTCCTAGTCCTGATGGCGGTCCTAGTCCTGATAGTTCAAGTCCTGATGGCGGCACGATTTTCGACACTAGCTTTTCTGCTAGATCGAATTCAGTCGCTGTCTGGAGGAGAATTCTGGCGAATGACTGCTCTGATCGGTAGTTTTCCGTGGTTTCTCCGATCAACAATCAACACCAGGCGAATGCCGGAGCAGTACCCCAACAAACGGGCCACGGTCCAAGCGCGATCTTTCCTTCAGCTTCCCTCTCACGTAGCACACACACTTACACCAACATGCACTACACTATCACATATTCCGGGAGACCGGTCGGGAGCTTAGAGCTTGTCCGGGCTGGGGCGGCGCCCCGCTGGTGGGAGAGTCCTGGTTAGGGGGAAACCCCACTACCCGACGGTAGGTCGGCGCCGGATCACCATCCAGCGGGGGAAGATCACCGCCATCTCCCGAGAAAAAACATTTACTACACTAACGGGAATAATGACCAAAGCAGTTGACGCGCCTGGAAACAAGAAAAATCAATCAAAAACTAAGAGCATCGTATGCTCCAGCTAGAGTTATTTGCCTCTCATCAACGGTCAACATACTGGCCAATCGCGTTTCCGCTGAGACAAAAACTCTTTCCAAAAACAAACATTCCGGACAAACAAAAATTCAATCGGGACAAATTTTCCGAGATCAAAATAAATTTCGAAGAAATGTCAGCCAGTCAAAAATTTCACCCATACAACAATTTTCAGATAAAGGCGGTCTTTCAGTAACCACCAGAAAAACCGTCCAGGGGATTGAAATCTGGAGAACGAGCAGGCTATTGGGCCTCCTAGACCGTTTCAATAAATAAATAAATAAATAAATAAATAAATAAATAAATAAATAAATAAATAAATAAATAAATAAATAAATAAATAAATAAATAAATAAATAAATAAATAAATAAATAAATAAATAAATAAATAAATAAATAAATAATAAAAGTTTTCTGAGAAAAAATTCTTTCTAAATACCAGAAAATCGCGGGTGACTGGATAGTTTTGGGAGTGACTGTATGTGGAAATTGCATGTCAAGGTATTCTCGAACTCCGCAACAACTATGAGGGGTTGCGCGATCATGCTGGGTACCAGTTCTGTGCCCGCACATTCAAGACATCCTCCAAAAGCGTTTACCTGAGATATAATATTCAGACAGTGAACGTACATTTAACGCTCAGGTAGGAAGCGAGGACCGAGGATAAATTCATCCACAATGCCAACCGAAACACTTGCGTATTTTCCTCGGCTCCTATATACAAATTGTGCCCATTAATTGTGACAGTTCTTGCAAAACACGCTTTATTTGACCAAGGACCAAAATTGCTGTCTTTCTTTGCATTTGTGCAGGAAATGCCTAGACAACTGAAAAAGACGTTAGTACCTATTGCGCAAATGCTGCACCTGTCGGAAATGGAACAGGCGTAATCTCTCCATGTGTTGTGTGGCGAGATTAAAACATATTTTTCAATAGGTATTGGTCTTCTAAGTGTTCAATACATGCACTTAACTGTTTCCTAAAAAACACGGAAAACTACCGATCAGAGCAGCCGGCCGCTAGAATTATGCAATTATGAATTATTATATTGCAACGAAACTCTTATCAGTTTGCACTTTTCCCCAACTATCAGTTTATGTTCAATACTTCTACACTATTTCAAATTCATTCCTGCTGTGTCATCACACATCATATTTACTAGTTCTACTACCAAGTACTCTATTAGAAACAATTTCAGCACTACATTTACATAGTTTGATTAATTAAAACTTGGACTTCTTTTAATATTCTTTTTATTTTACACTATATTTCTTGTTATACGGAAGAGGATGGATTAATTTACAAAAATAACAGGTTTTAATTTACAAAGAATTGCTTTTATTACAAATAAAACAAAGAACAAGAGCATTATTTGTATCGTTGTGTAAAATTGAAATCGCATGGTCAGTTCTGTATCTAGAGAGAAATAAACACAATTTAGTCATTATGGTTAGAAAATGCTATGTATATGAAGAAGTATGTTCATATTCATATACATTCCTGAATGATTTCTCTATTACCGGAATTAGTCTATGCCAAACCGTAAATAAAGCTCCAACAATACCAATGAACTGCAGAACCCGCTTATAAGTACATAAATTACTTCGAAAATGAGGCTTACAGGATACTTGGAGGTAGCTCACTGCAAATCAAGTTCAATGATGTTATTTATTCATAAAAAGATGGTCATGCATTCATTTGTCAACAACAGATAATATACCACCTCGAATTTCCAAAATGATTTAAAATTTACGTTTACGTAATTGCTTAAAAAAAACATTCACGCTATACTGCACTGTAACACCTGATCGCTTTGTGGCGCGTGGCACATAGCGTCTTCTTAAGAGAACAACACAAAATGCAACTTCCTTCACTGATTTTCAAAAAGTTCTTTTGTGCCAACAGGTTCGAAAACATAAAGAAGTAGTGGAAAATAAAGCATATGATAGCACAACAAAGCAAAGAAAAGTGGATTTAAAAAATCGGTAGCGACATGAAAATTCACGGAACTGAAATCTTTCTATAGGATTTTGTGCATCCCGGATGTAACGGCGAGACATTCGTCGTCTCTGCTCTTCTTCCTCCATTTCGTCCATGAATTCATATAATTCAAGCAACTCGTTATCCATTATACCGAATTGAAGATACGGGCGAAATGTACGAAAGGTCATGTTGCCGTGTATAAAAAAGAATAGTCCGAAAAATAATTCGTCGTATATCCCATAGAGCTGTCCAAAATGTATGCTTAGTTGCTGTAAATCAAGAAGAGTGTACACAAAATTAAGAAAAGTCGGTGTTAAATAGAAATATACTTCAACAACAACGCACAAAGGGATAAAAACACAAGTAAAGGAGGCTGGGAGCAGGCTGAGGGGCTGTTGACAGCACTTGCGACCGCTGCCAGCTGAGCCGCTCTGCGAGCATGCTAGGGGTCTGCCAGCTGCTGGGAGCAGTTCCTAAATCGCAAAATCCAACTCTGGGACCTGCTACTCCTGGCAGGCCCCTGGCAGCGGTTCGTAAATACGACCCACTCCCGCGTTACCACCAGGGCGGTATAGTCTAATGCACTCGTGTTTGTGTTCCAAAGTAATGAAGAATTTTTGCTTAAAATAGTACATAATGCTAATTAATCACCCCAATTATTTTTTCTCCAGATAATGTTTCATAGAGCATTACGTTTATGACGCGGAAAGCACTTAATAATTAGATCACTCATTGACGATATGAAACACTGTACATTGCGTTGTATTTTATGAGAATCTGGAAGTTATAGAAAAATTCCTGGATGGTTTTCACTAAATCGAATAATGTCATGTACTCATGTAGAATTTGTTGCGTAGCATGACTGGAATATGTGAATACTTTCGAAAGTCTTTGGGACTCAAAATATTTCCATTCTTCATATTGTTATTAATATTATTAATGTAATTATCGAACGCGTCGGCATATCGCCGTGATTTTAAATGGCCTGTTATGGGTATTGTTGAGCACACGAGTAAGATGGCATTATAAGAGGGTCATATATACGTCTTCGGGTCTTGGTCTATATCAGTGCTTCAGTTTACAGTTGCACTGAGTATACCAATAGCTCTGTCTCTTTCCCTCCGAAGAAAAACAAAGCACTGTGCTGCCCTCATGGCCAGTCCTACACTCTGCTTGGTCGCGTTATACGTAGGAATCTTTGACAGGTTCCTGCTTGAGTTTTCTATTTTTATTTTTCTGACAATGAATACAATGCAAAATTTACTAAAAACACCTTTTAGTTCACGCATTATTGAGGAAAAAGTAACTTTATATTAAGGAAAATGAATTAAGGACACTAATTGATTAAAGTTTATTGAGGATAAACTAAAACTAATTGAAGAGAAATTAAGAGATTCAAAATGTCAACTCCAAGTTGTCAAAATTTTATTCAAATGGTACCCGTTGATTCAAACAATAAATAAAAGTGATTATGTGGGTATGGTTCGAAGATAGCTTTCTTTTGCTTTCCTTGTATATTGTTGGACGTGAAGATATGTCGATAGAACCTGGGTTTAAAGATTTAAGTGACTTAATAGATACATTGAAAAAACATGAAGTTTCTGGAACTCACGTAAAAATGATTTTAGGAACTACCAATATAGCAGAATAATTAGGTAATTTGAATAATTATTGCATTTCACAAAGAACAAGTGGAACAAAATAGATATGTATTTTTGGGTTCTAATATAGAGGGGCCACAACGATCTAAAAATCCATAAATCCAGGAGTTGTTAGAGGATTAATTGATTTCAGTACAGAACTAGACGTTGCTTTAAAAACATCTGGAAAGTGCGACAGTATTTCTTGGGACTTCTAAACCCATTCAGAACGAGTTGCTACAAATTATGTTAGAAGTCTGCAGGAAAGAATTGCAGAGGAAATCAGGGAAACAAACATTTTAGTGGTTAATGCCGACGAAAGTAGAGATGTGTCGAGTACATTTCAAATGGCAATCGATACATCGTTAACCATAAACCAGTTGAACGATTTTGGGCCTTTATTAAGCCACTGCGTCATGATGTAGAAACGTTGGCATCTTGCATTCTTGACGAGTTAACACGGCACAAAATTACTGAATCTTCCCAAAAACCTTATGGAACAGACATACGATGGTTTTTCAGTATTGTCTAAAATTGTTACAAGTAGTTATCTTAATGCTCAGTTATATCTGTTGTTATGCACTTCAGGTAAATTTAGTGGTGACGATAGAATTTTCTTTGCAAGTGTTCAGGGCCTATGGACATATTTTTTTCAAGTCGCCCACAGAGGACATCAATAATAGATGAAATAGCGGCAGTCTAAATCTTTTTCCACCAGGTGGAATTTTCAGTCGAAAAGCGTTCCAACGATTTTTGGCCATAGGCAAACCCTGATTTAATGCATGAAAACAATTTTATAGTCAGATGACAAAAAATGACAGTACTCTGTCTCCTGTCTCTCGCTGTCTCTCTCGCTGTCTCTCTCGCTGTCTCTCTCGCTGTCTCTCGCTGTCTCTCTCGCTGTCTCTCTGTCTCTCTCTGTCTCTCTCTGTCTCTCTCTGTCTCTCTCTGTCTCTCTCGCTGTCTCTCTGCGCTGTCTCTCTCGCTGTCTCTCTCGCTGTCTCTCTCGCTGTCTCTCTCGCTGTCTCTCTCGCTGTCTCTCTCGCCTGTCTCTCTCCTGTCTCTCTCCTGTCTCTCTCTCTGTCTCTCGCTGTCTCTCTCTGTCTCTCTCTGTCTCTCTCGCTGTCTCTCTCGCTGTCTCTCTCGCTGTCTCTCTCGCTGTCTCTCTCCTGTCTCTCTCTGTCTCTCTCTGCTTTCTGTCTCTCTCTGTCTCTCTCTGTCTCTCTCTGTCTCCTCTGTCTCTCCTGCTCTCTCTGTCTCTCTGTCTCTCTCTGTCTCTCTGTCTCTCTCTCTCTCTCTCTCTCTCTCTCTCTCTCTCTCTCTCAAACCGCCGACCGCCGCTCATTTAAAAATGTCTTGTGAAATAGAGTAAAAAAATGGTCAAGTCGTGAAACTCATCTGGCCAACTAGTATGACATCAGTCGTTTTTCAAAATTGGTTCCAGGTTCTTAGAAGTTTATATCTGACCCTTACAATTAAATAAACCAATAACAGACGTACAAAATTTTAGTATTCCTCAACTTAGTTTTAATTAATTTGCATCAATTGCTTACGTTTTATTACGATACAAATTTGTGTTCTGAATTTTGTGAAGTCATTCGATGCAGCAGTAATCTCCAGTTTGTTGGGACACCAGCCGACACTACACAAACGTAACAAAAAATGGCGAATTCACACCCTTACGAGACATACTGGAAACTACTAACATTCACAAATGATATCAACACACAAACACAATGGTAGAATCTCTCAATTTTCAAGCTTATTCATTTTAAAGAAAAGACTTCCAACACAAGACTTCCAAGACATGATATGAACTGCACTCTCGACACAACAGAAAATTACTATAGTAAAAATATGACCTAACCTTGGCAACACATTCTCTGCCATTCCATACCTTTCGACACTTTGAAAGGAAAATATAAACAAAAGTGTAACTCTCGTGTTCATTATACAGTAGTGTGCTGGTTGTATGTTATGACATTACAGCAGTACCAAGTGCCAAGTTAATGCATGAGGAAACAATTTCGTTAAGCGCCTTACATTTAAACCCGAAATTTCAGAAAATAAGGAAACCTTATGCGATGGATTTAATTGAAAATCTCTTTCATATTCAGGAAATCAAAATCTAGGTTTATATGTGTTTTTCGTTGGGGTAAATTTTATTGATCCTTAATGTATTGGGAGACTTTGGCCTCAGAGGGTGAGCAGCTTTTTCTAATCTCTTTTACTGTGCAATGATTACAAAATACACTTATATTTGAATGTTTTTAAGAACTGAAAATTACAGTTCTGCACAGCGAACTGCCGATCATAATTTTTGGATAATTTTGGGCGCGACTGTCAGCGTACGGGCCATGACCTACCAGCAGCGTCCCGGCCTCGCGGCCATGGGTCAACGGGGTACGTATGATTAGCACAAAGACATCCCCACGTCGTATTCTGGTCTTCTCAACCTAGGAAGTGAGTTTTTCCACCGTTACATAGCAACATATACTGTGACAATACCTGGAAAACGCACATTACAATCTTGCCCCGACCGGGAATCGAACCCGAGGTCGCGTCGCGGAAAGTGAGCACGCTGACCAATAACCGAGAGGCACCCTTATGAATAGGGAGTTATAATTTCTTGAGATTTTTCCTACATCCTAACCTTGAATGTGAAAAAATAAGAGTTAGTTTGTAATTTATTATTCGGTGTTTATTAATTTTATATAAGAAAACTATTATTATTATTATTATTATTATTATTATTATATTAATTGATTAATTTTAATATTAATTAAATTAATATACTAATTAATATTATTTATAATCAATGGGATCTTGGTTAAAGCGATCATTCGCCAGTTCACATTTGGCTCTTGACCCCCAGCTGACCCTTTAATCTTTGACCACTTTTCAAATTTTATCCACCCTCAAGGATCTGGGTACAGTCCGTGTTAGGAATCCCTGGTTTAGAGATTTATCAGGTAATAACGGTTAAAAAAATCATATGTTGATGTAAATGATGTCAAACGATACGAAAAGCGATCTATAATAAGGAGCTTCTATTAAATTGATACCTATCAATAAATCAGAGTAATTTCTGGCGATGTGCATTAAAACGGTGAACCACGTCATCCAACGCTATCCAACGAATGCGGATCTGCCCTTGCCCAACAGCCAATGTCAACACGACGGATGGACGAGTAATCGCTACATTGTACTTTCCCACGCATCATAATTTATTTCACACACAGAGCGAACCACAAGATGCAGGTCACGTGTCGAGTCGATCTCGGAAAATAGGAGAGAGATACGGAGCCTAACGGCGCGGAGCGGCGCGGAGAGCGGAGACGAAGCGAAGCGGAGCAGGAGCGGAGCCGCAGGGAGGCCGCCTCAAGGCCTCCATCCGGCTCCTCTCTCTGCGTTACGAAACGCACTTCGAAATGCCGCTTGCTGCCCGCTCCGCCGCCCCCGCCCCCAACAGCCCACACGTTCACGAAGACGTCCCAGAGCAGCAGGGCACTCGAACACATTCCCTTAGCAACGTCCTTTAACACAAAAAAAACAATAAGTACAAAATAATGATAATGATAATAATAATAATAATAATAATAATAATAATAATAATAACAACAACAACAACAACAACAACAACAACAACAACAACAACATGGTGTCTACTTGAAGATGTGGTTGTGCCGTGCGATCAAAATGTCATAACCAAGAAGGTACAGAAACGTCTTAAATTCAAGTTGGCAAATTGAGATAAGCCGAACGTGAGACGTAAAAGCATAGATTGCCCCGATAGTTTCCGGTGCTCTGGGATGTATTCTTCAAAATATGTGTAAGAAATTAGCTTAACTCCCAGGTCATTCAAAAGACTGCGATGTCGAAGACATAGCTTTATTTCAAACAGCACACATTTTATAATAATAATGATGACGAAGAAAAAGAAGAAGAAGAAGAAGAAGAAGAAGAAGTAGGAGGAGGAGAAGAAAAAGGAGGAAAAACAGAATTAAATTTCACAGAAGTGTTAATGAACAAAGTAAAAAAGAAACAAACGAGGAAAGAACTAATTAAAGCAAGAATGAAAGGTGTTTTTAAGTTTGATTTTATATATTTTGTAAAATTTGTTTTTCTACTTAGTAAAATGCAGTTAAAACTGTATTAGACTTTTGGCGGAAAATAATAATCTGCACACGTTTTCTTTAGCTCAAGAATTCTTATCCCACTCTTTTACAATACATAGTTGCATGAGGAATAAAAGTACCAACAAAGCGAGAAACGCAACATTTGAAAACTAGAAATTTTTGCTAACGAGTAAAAGAAAACTTTTTTGACTCAGTAAATGAAATACAGCTTTCATTTTATAGTATTGCTGACATTTGTTTCGGATTTACAACGTCAAAAACTACGAAAAAACACATTTCTTTTCATAATGATGCCGTTTTATCAGTGGATTGAAATGAAGCAGATCTTGGCGTATTTTTGGATCTTTCACATGCATTTGACGTCGTTAATTATAACTTTTTGAGTTCAGAATTTCTTTCGCATAAAATATTCGGCATTCCTCTTCATTGGATATCTTCGAACCATAAATATGAATCTCATAAAGGAAATATTTACTAAAATGAAGGATCATTATTTACTCATGTTTCCGATTCACTGACAAATAAAAGTCCCGCAAGGTTCTCTTTATTCTAAGGCCTTTTCTTTTTATACGTATACAATGTGCTTTATTCCATAAAATACGGAAGAACAATGCTTTTCGCTGATGATACAAATATTCTTTCCAAAAACCAAAACAATAAGTACGATTTTAGATGATTCCAATTGGTTTGATAGTAAGAAATAGAAAGCTAAGAAAAAAGTGTAATGCAGTTTTTCATTTCAAATATACAATTGCATATACCATTCAACAATTAGCAATGTGCAATAGGCCGAATTACCGAAATGTTTGGATCTCATAATTAAGTCAAACTCAAAAGAAAAGGCTATTAATATAAATTAAACGCATTCAGAATTCAAATTCAGTCATCTTTAAAACAGCTCGTTCTGTATATTTTGCGAATATTCATTACCAGGTGAGATTTTCCATATAGCATAATGTTCTGGAGAAACACATTCTATAGGTCCCAAACTTTTCGAGTACCAGAATAGAACTCTAGGAATAATTAGTAAATCCCGCGACGTGTTTCCTCTTAGCCTCTCTTTACTATGCTAGAAATACGATTTCCTTGACTCTTATTATACCGATAAATGGATTTTTGTCAAAACCGAGTAATTGAAGGTCGTGAACATGTTTTCAACCAATCCATATATCTAGAGCCTCGCGGTTTAGCTCATTGGTCAGCGTGCTCGCTTTCCATGACGCGACCGCGGGTTGGATTCTCGGTCGCGACAAGATTATAAAGTGCGTTGTACTTGCAATGTCCCAGTATATGTTGCTATGTGACAGTGAAAACAGTCACTTCTCGGGTTCAGAAGACTAGAATACGGCGTGGGGATCTTCGTGCTAACCACACGTACCCCTTAAACCCACAGCCGCTGGGTCGCAGGTAGGGCATAGCCCATACGCGTCCTATGGCGTCAAGTACAGACAGACTTATATCTAGAATTATAATGCATGATGTAGGAATCATATTGACCGAGTGTCAGTACCGATGGTTCACTATTAAAAAAGTCCACATAAATGTATGTTATTACAATACATTGCCGATGATTGCCGATGCAAACGATTAATTTCGATACCAAATTTAAGTCGTTTAAATTGCATGTAAAAACTTTTTTGCACCATATCTATTTCTACACAATTTGTGACTATACCGACCATCAAAAACAAAGATAATTTAGACTACAACAATGATATATTATTATTACCAAATTATTTCGGTCGAAGCGATCACACTCACAAAATTCGGACAAGGAAACAAAATTCAGATCTTGGGAAATTTTCCTTTTGTAACAGAACAATTAAAGATTAGTTTATACGCAGAAATTTCCAAAGCTTTTCCTCTAAGTGTCCGAAACTTTAGAAATAATTGAGTACAATAGGAGAGTAATAGACATTAAATGAGTAAGTGCTGTGAAGTGCGGTTAGTGCTGTGAAGTGGTTGGTGAAGTGCTGGTCAGTGTAATTCAAAGCAAAAAGAGTGTAGTGTAGTGTGTAGTGCAGTGTGTAGCGTAGTGCAATGCAGTGTGTAGTGTAGTGCAGTGCAGTGTGTAGTGTAGTGCAGTGTGTAGTGTAGTGCAGTGTGTGCAGTGTAGTGCAGTGTTGTGCAGTGTGTGCAGTGTAGTGCAGTGTGGTGCAGTGTAGTGCAGTGTGCAGTGTAGTGCAGTGTGCAGTGTAGTGCAGTGCAGTTAAGTGTAGTGAACGCGAGCAATGAATTTTAAAAAATAGCCAATATTTATGTAGCTTGTATTAAATTTTGGCATCACCCACATATAATTATTGGATATCATGACAGAGTTGAAATATTTGTAATAATTCTTAATATTAGTGATAGTATGATTATTGCATGTTCGGCTTGTAATGTACCCTTTATGATTATTGTTATTTTAATAATATTGTTTTTTTTTTTATTACATAGATTATTGTTATTTACTTTGTTTTACATTGTGTTATTTTGTTTATTATTTTTTTAAAGAATTTCGCAGAAAAATTAATAAAATTATCATTATAAAATGAATTAGTTACCATTTGTATTGCTGAATTCTAAAAACTAATTATGCCTATAACAAACATTGTGCATCAGCTTCTGGGTAGAAAACCCATCTCGATCAGGTTTTCGTCCACTTTCCATTGATTCATTGAGGAAATGCTGGGATGAAGAGGGAAAAGAATGCCCCGCAAGTCGGCGTGCTGCTCGGCGCCGGATCTCATCATCCAGTGAGGAGTCGCCGCCACCTCCCGTGTCTAAACATGCACTTCATTTACGGGATTTACCTTAGCAGTTGATACGCCCGAAATCATCCATCAATCGACTACACATTAAAGATTAGTCATTCGTCGGTCTACATAGAACGCACACAAAGCATCGCGGAGTGTCCCTGCAGCGGGCACGCTGCGCACGCTCCACTGCATTAGCGGCGCGGCGGTTGCGCTTAACTAATCGACGCAACGCGTCTCTTCGCTTCTGGTCGAGCGTTGAGCGCGGAGTAATCCTCCATTAATATCTAATACGGTAAAATTCCCCCTGTATTTCAGAGGACGCCGTATTTTTATGTCTCGTCTCGAGTCAGTCGACAAAGAGGACCGCCAAGTAGCTTCTCCGCGTTCGCGCCTCTTACTTCACGTGCCCCTGCGTCACTACCCAGCTGCCAGAATTAGGAAGGAATTAGGAAAGTGGTGGGGTTTAGGACACTTCACAGGATTTGGAAGCGGGCACAGGGTTTGGTCCTTGTGAAGCGGCCAAACTCGTTTTATTGGAATAAATTTCACATGAGATTCGATGGAAATCAAACGCAGACCTCAGTGGTGAAAGGGGAGCGACTTCGCTATGTGCCACGAGCCCTTTGTTTCAGCTCGCCCCTCCGGGACGTCCCTTGGCCTGGGGGCGTCGCCCCGCCTCTCCGGGCAGCAGCAGGCTTCGTCGCCTTCACTTCTTCCTCGCACGAATGCGCCGTCTCTGGCGAAAAGGGCGAATTTCAGGCGCTTCTCCTGTAGAACGCTGCGAGACTCGGCTGCTACGACTGCTGCTCCTCCTAAACTCCTCCAGCTCGCCGCTGGTCGTTTTTGCTGTTCTCCGTAATAAGAGACAACCTTACATCAAGTTCTCTCTTCTGTCTTATACTAGTTTCAAAACGCCAACGGAGCTGGTCCTGGTGACACACTAGTACTTTGCCTCGCAATTGTACCACATATATACGATTTCCCATAAGAGGAGGCACATACGTGAACTTTGTTTTTTTTTTTACTGAAATTACGCCTTTTATTTTTGTGATCATTAACACGATTAAATATTCTACATACATGTCCCGGCGTACGCATTGGCTCTCATGATTTAAATTCCCATAATAACTGTTTAAATGCCAGTGCCCGTTTCGGGCCCCGCCCACTTTTCTACTCATTACTCGCTAGTTTTCATGAAATAAACAAATACTAATTGAATAATCCGGTGAATGAACTTTGTGTAGACACTCTGAAGATCACAGTACGAACAAGAAATAAGGGTAGAAAACCTTAAATACTGATTGTGGAAATGTTTTTTCATGTCCCGTAAACGTTGTGCATAGAGAACATGTATGGATAACTCCGTAGCGACTATGTGATCCAGCAAACGATGCCCGCATCCACCGGCAGCGCCACAAGTAAGTTCATCGTACACTCCTTGAAAGATAAGTGGTCTGTGAAAATATTTTCACAGGAAGCATTCCACGCTGTTCGTTACTTTCTTTCCCCCGGCGAGCACGTGCGCATACGGTTCGTTTTCACCTGGTGATACAAGTGTTTTTTGTCCTCTAGATGCATCAACGTGCTCCAAACATGACTAATATTTTCCGAAAAAATATAATGTGCCGTGTTGGATTGCGTTGATTTGTTTAGTAAGAGATATCGCTTTCCTCGAAGCGACAAATAATTTTTCGTGAGATGGGTCAATGCTTGTGGTAATCCATTGATTTCCAGCGACTGTTCATTTTTGATCGGCATTTCCCCAAAGAAGTAAATGCGCGGAATGAAATCGGGGGCTAAAACGAAGCGAATTCTTATTTGAAAAAACAGGAAATGTTTGATATTGTCGTGTCATATGATGGAACGTGGCAGCAAAGGGAGCACTCATGTGGCATTAGTGTTATAATAGATAAAGTAACAGGATTGGTGGAGGACAATGAAATACTTTCAAAGTATTGTGATGTGTGAGCAAGAAATAAATCACTTATGGATGAATGTTCATACAAAGCGTGGGCAGAACAATATTGGGAAAGGGGAAATTGTGACTGTAATTTTGAGGTGTCTGCAAATGTAATGGATGCAGCAGCTGCAAGTGCAATATAGAAAAGATCTGAAACATTTAGAAAGATGAGACATACAACATTACAATCAGATTGGGATGCAAAATCGCACAAGAATTTAGATGGTATGCAAGTGTATGGACCTGAAATAACCACTGTAAATGAGTACTTGAACCATGTGTCAAAACGATTAGTTTGTGGGATTAAAAATGTAGTGAAGAAGTGGAAAATTAGAGGTGTAACACTTGGAGGCAAAAAATAGGAAATTGAAAGAGATAACAATATTTAAGTAAGGTAATTATTTTAAAATTGCAATTACAAACAACATTCCTAATGTAGGTCAAATGAAAAGTTTTATTTATGCTACGTTGTACACTCCAGAAGAACTGATGACAAACTACCGCACTTCAAGTGCCCTGACGGGGTGCTTTTATAATAGAGCTGTTGCGAAAAGAGAAGAAATCTCCAGTAACAAGAACAAAATGAGAACAATAGTCAATACTGATGCAGCGATGTATGTCATTATACAGGAGGCTTACATCAAATAAGATTTTGGAAAGGTGCGCGAGGCGAAAAATACATAATGTAGTTTAAAATACAGCTATGTATGTCTCTATACAGGAGGCTTACATCAAATAAGATTTTGGAAAGGTGCGCGAGACGAAAAATACATTATGTAAATAAATAGTTGCACAGCTTTATTTGCGGAATATTCTCAAATGACACTTTTCTCTCAGAAAGAAAGTTAGATGACAGCATAATTCAAGCAATGTCATAATTCAATACGGGTTGCCATACTACACAAACTACGAAGAATTCTCATAGGCAGTCCAACAAATGCAGCTTAAGTGAAGTTGGGTCATGCGTGATCAGCGCAGGCTAAAGAAAAGTGTTGAAACCAGTAAAGTAGGGGGAGAAAATAAAAGGAGGAAGTCTAAGCTACCCAAATTTAGGCAGAGGAAAGCCAAAATCATTGCTGAAGTACCCTCATATGCAACTGGCGGTGGGTGTAATCAAGAAAATAACTATAAATCTTTAAATACATTTTTTCAAAAACTGGTTTTCAATGCAAATAATTATATTTAAAAAAACCTAAGACATAATTTTCGAAATTTAGTTTTGAAACTTTTAGAGTAGCTAAATAACAAAAGAAAACCAGCTTATATATCTTGATAATACTAATTGGTTTTCATTCTGCACTCAAATAAAACTGAATATAATTTTAAAACTAATGGTTTTTTATTGAAAGTTAAAATATTTTTAGAAAACAAGTGAAGATATTGATTTAATATCAGTAATATTTATTTTTACTTGTCCGACGAACACACTATTGAAATTTGGAACAAATCTCACATGTTTTGCCATATGCAATGTTTTTCTTTAAATATTGCAAAATTATACTAAACAAAAGTAAATTATTATGTATAAAGCAAAATAATTTTGTGAAGAGGTTCCCTTTGATATCCTTTACCTGTGGTTATAAAAATTAGATTTATACATAAAAATTTGCAGAAAATTGAATTTTCAATGGTGCCTCCCAACTCTTACAACATTGCCTGGTTATGTGGAACCATCTTGTGTGGTTCTTGAAGGTGGCCGAAGATAGCCAGCTCCCAACTTTAAACGGCGCACCGTCACCTGCTTCCCTTTCCTCTCCTGATTGCAACAATGTTAGGAGTACCCGTGGCCTCCGACCATGGAATACCTGCGCCGGGGTCACACTCGTGGCAGAGGGAACACTCCGCAACACGAGGCTAACACTCCGCAATGCTTAACACTCCGTCACTCGCGCTGTTGGATAAAGTCAAACAGAAGTTTCTTTTCTTGTTAAGAAAGAAATGTTAGCCTTCCACGTACAAAAACAATGCTTCTATTCCACTAATGGTATCTAGGAAGGATTTCGATAAACTTCTTATCTCTATTATGCGTAGTAGCGCCATACCCTGAAATATAATCTTAGTGCCTGGTTGATAGAATCCAACACGCGGGTACTGGCGTATAGAACGGTGTTTTCGTGATTGTTGATAAAAATTATATTTTTCTGTAATATGAGAATGTTTAATATTCTAAATATTGTGTTTATGCATTTTTATTCGTTAGTGTGCAAAAACATAAATGTTATAATTAAATAATGCGGGCGTTGGACGTAGTCCAACGCGCGAGTGCTCGTGCTACGAATGGCCGCGCGAGTAACGGAAATATAATAAAATCTTCAAAATGGTTTGCAACTAATTATTTACGAATCTTTCCATGGTATATCCAATTTTAATATAAGCACAGATATATAAGAAAAATGTATAAATTATGTTAATGAGAAAAATAAACTCCTTAATAGTTGTGTTGGAAGGAGTCCGACGCGCGAGTACTGGTGTTACGAATTGCCGCGCGAGTGACGGAATGTTAAACGTATGCACACATCTTTCCGTCTCTCCATTGAATTGGGGACGAAATGGAGGAGTAAAAATGTGCTTCACAACAGCGCTATGCAAAAATCCCTGAACTGTTGTGATGCATTGTGACCCGTTATCTGCGATCACCACTCCTGTCAGAGAAAACCTCGCAAAATATTTATTCTTGTGCTGGCAGTGGTGTTTTGTCACCCCTACTGCATTACGGATAGTTTAATAGTGCATCTTCGATCAACAACCACATTGTGTTTTAAAACCGTCCAGCGAAATCCACATGAATTCGTTCCCAAGATTCAGAAGGGTATGCCTACTGACGCAATATTCTCTCGGAGCTTTCTGGTTAATCTAAAAAAGGCTCACATCCCCTGAACAATTTTCCCACGTTTGCATCTCTATCTCTCCAATAACAATGTTGTCTGGTCAAGCGTTTGCTGAAAGCAGTGTTCATGTAACAACGTTAAACCTTTGTGTAACGACGCCGCCATCACTACACTGTCGTCACTGTCTGTCAGCCGTACTGCTACATTGAGCGACAACCTCTCTAAATTCCGCCCATTTTTTTGTCTAATCTCACATTTCTCCTCATTCGCCAAGTGCTCCTGACCCGCGCTCTCACCTGACTCATTTCACAATCTTTATCCGTCTCTCTGGCGACCAGCCTTGCATCCACTGGGAAATTATCCAGCTCCGACTTCCCTTCCAAGTTTGCCTCAGGCACGCCACTTCCTGCGTGTCCAGTTCTGCGCCAGGGTGCACTGCTAGGCGCGAGAATGCGTCAGCATTGGCGTCCAGAGCTGTCTGTATGAAATCAATACAGTACATGCAGTCAGTTAAGAAGAGAGCCCACATCTTCAACGATTTTATAGTATTGTCTGGGATTTTCTTGTTCAGAAAAGAAGGGACTACCTGTGACATATGGTCGGTTATAATGTGAAGCTTTGTGCTAGACAAGAAATTACTAAACTTCATCACTTAGATGATCGCCAATGCCTCTGTCTCAATCTGCGCATTATGTTTGTTAAACATCTTCATTTTAAACGCCACTGGTTTTTCTACGTCCGCTTCGTCCTGGTTGCTAACCGTGTTTTCTCTGTTTCGAACGTAGTGAGCTAACACCGCCGTTCTTTAAAACACTTCTTTGAGTTATTTAAAACCAGCGCCACAAGCTGAATAGAGCAAGCAAATTTCGCACTTTTTGATCACATGCATTGTTTGCTTCCTTAAAGCATTCGAAACAGATTTCTTAAGAAAGCTGATGACACACATTCATTTTTAACCCATTTAGAAAGACATTTGATCGTTTTTTTAGGTTATTTTTTGCTGAATCTTTTGAGTGAATTGATACAAATGAATTTGTTCGTACTATTATAAACTAGCTGAAATACCATAATATGTTAATTAATCACAATCACCTATTAGACTGGAAAAACATTATGTACGGTGTGTTATCACCAAAAAAGGAAACCAAGTTCGTAAAATGGTTTTAATTTCACTACAATTGTACAACAGAATAAACCATGGACAAGCTCAGTTAATCGGATAACCAGGAGAAGTACCAAAAGCAAGCCACATCACCAATCACTAGAAGCTGTAACATAAGGAACCGAGTCACCACAGTCCAAAAGAAAAGTCCGTTATCAAGTTGCGCGGCCGACACTCGTGATCACTTAAACACAATCGCACTAATACTTCTCTATACGCCGGGGCTGCTCCAACTGCCTGTAGCTCCCGGAGAGGGCTGATTTATACTCCGTCCAGGTCCACCGACTAGCCCGGCCATACGGGCAATGACGCGCTAGAGTGACGGCTGTCTCTGCTCCGCTCGTGTCGCCCTCTTCTGGGCTCCGTGCGTATCGCCCGGAGGCGCCGTCGGTCACGTGGGCAACCATTACGTGGTGTAATCCTGACCCACCGTGGCATGGCCCAGCGCGACCTGCCTCACTTCGCCGGTTTGCCTCCCACTACCCTACCTCTCTCCGTCCTGCCATCTTTGCGATCATAGTTGCTGCCATAATCGTTTCTATGGGCAGCTGTAAACAGATCCATTAATACATATTTTCGGCAAACTTCCAATAAAAATTTTGATTGATTGATTTTTTCGTGTATCCGGGCGCGTCAACTGCTTCGGTCATTAGTCCCGTGTATTGTAGTGCATGTTTTTTCTCGGGAGATGGCGGTGATCTTCCCCCGCTGGATGGCGAGATCCGGCGCCGACCTACCGTCGGCTAGTGAGGTTTCCCCCTAACCAGGACTCTCCCACCAGCGAGGCACCGCCCCAGCTGAGACAAGCTCTAAGCTCCCGACCGGTCTCCCGGAGTATGTGGTAGTGTAATGCATGTTAGTGTAAGTGTGTGTGTGTGTGTGTGTGTGCATAAGGGGAGAGGATAGGACAAAGAAGAGGAAGGACAGATCGCGCGCTCTCCGTGGCCCGTTTTGTAGGATACTGCTCCGGCATTCGCCTGGTGTTGATCGGAGTAACCACGGAAAGCTACCGATCAGAGTAGCCGACCGCTAGAATTCTCCTCCAAACCGCGACTAAATTCGACCTAGCTGAAAAGCTAGTGTCGAAAATCCTGCCGCCGTCAGGACTCGAACCTAAGACTTCCCGGTCAGAAGCGCTGCAGTGCCATCAGTTGATGCACTGACCTAGCGCTACCGGTAACAATTTTGAGATTCAAGTACTCTCAGTTTATTTGCACTCTTGAAATGAATCGAAATACACTTAGCAGGAATTTCTAGGAGCTTTCAAGAAATGTTTAATTTATATTTCAATTTACTCACCGTTTTCGAGACATTTGTCAAAAAAGGAAAGAACATTCTTAAATATTGCCCTGAGACCTAGGGAAGGGGAATTTATGTACTTTTTAACGAAATCTTGATCATCAATTGACATCATTCGCCAAACGAATGTACATAATTTTAACAACGCTGCGCTGACAACAGTGCGTTCCTTGCTTCTGCATAGTTTGCTGCGAAAACTGTATCAGTCAAATGTATTCATGTTTGTTTCTTATGACAAAGTAAGAATGCTTCGAATCGAACCTGACTTCGAATCGAACCTGACTATGCTATGAATCGAACCTGACTATCGAAATGAATGCAGGTACGCATCTCAGGCGCTTTGTTTGAATTAGTCGAATTGGACATTTTCAAGTATTAGCGGAGGTGATGGTTGCCCAGAATATGCAATATTTCAATATTACGTAGCTTTTTCCAATAACGTGAGAAAGTATGTGCTGTTATAACACAGCTAGTTTTTTTGAGACAGTCACATCAATGTTTTTTAAAAACAAATTGTAATTATTTTTCCGTTTTACATAAAGAACAACTTGTTTTTATAAAAAACAATTATATGACTGTAGTAGTTTTATGTATAGTAGGACAAAGGTCTAAAATGGATCTATACAAGATTCCAAGTGCAATTGGCCATAAATCGGATAGGTGGGTACTTAATGTTCCACCATTCCATTAAGGTACTTTTAAAATTTATACTTTCTGAGATGGTGTCCCATGAAAGTGGAGGTTGCAGCCCCATCTAATGACGGAAATGTAATTTCCAAACTTCAGAACACTAATATATAATACAATGTAAGCAATTCATTTAAATTAATTAAAACTAAGTTCAATAAAAGTCTATATTGAAGCATTACTTACATAATTTTATGCTACTGTCCGTGTCAGGCACACCTCCCGCGCACGTAGTTCTGGCTTTGATTTTCACTGCGCATTTACGTATTTGTATTAGTTCTGCATTGAGACAATGACGGTAATGGAATTCATATCAAACAAAAATATTGGTTACGAAAATACAGTGTTTGCACTCCAGAACTTTGTATCAAGCTCTATTGTTAGGACACGTTTTACACAAAAAAACTTTAATTCAAAAATATAACTACCCTCGTTTATATTGTAATAATTTAACATCCTTCCACACTCGTATTCACACCAGAATCTCAGCTGTAACTGGCGCCGGAAATATGCACCCACCATGAGAGATAGAAAGAATTTTCCTTTCAGAACTGCCAACTATACACAAAGAAGTCATCAAGTGTACATTTTGAATTAACAAACCTAATATGAATTGAAAACAAATTATGCAAACAACGTAAATAATGCATTCCATACCGCCAACATTGACTGAACATGTATACTTTCAATAACACACGAAATTCATAAATTTAATTTACAGATAGTGTCAGCGCTTGGCGACCAGGTCCTTGTCTACTGGCTATGCACCCGAAGGCCCTATTGAAGCCTAGAGTCAAAGCGTGAATACAGTATTAGAGGCAAGCGCATGACATGGTGCAAAGGTCTGAGAAAACATCAGACACCCGGGAGAGCGCTCGTTGGGTGTTCTGGGGTTGAAAATGATTTCATATACATCGACAATGCTGCAATGTCTTGAATATTGAACCGCAACCGTGCAACCTAAGCACGAACGGCCATTGCTCCTAATGCTCTTTTTTTTCTTAATAATTTTTATTATCCTTGTTCGACAATAATTATGTCTTTCAAGTTTTTATGTTATATAGTATTTACAATCAATTTTAACTACGTTTCATAATCCATGTACAATGTTTGAAGGCAATAATATTGGAAACTGACAACGAAGGATACCCAGGAAGGGTCCTTCAGAAAAATACATACAATATTTGGATTAAAAACATTATTGTTGTATTTAGAAATGTTTGAACCTTCTTTACAGCAAATTCAGGAGGATGTAGTAGGTCTTTAGAATATCTTGAATTGATTCGTGGAAAAAGACTGACGGATTTACCTAGAGTGTACAAAGGAGTGGCTGGGCAAGTTGAAAGAGAAGAGTAGAAATTGGAAGAAAGTTTTAAAATCCAAGTTTTCAGAAGTTCTATAGATAGTTCTTTTAAAATTTGATCATTTCTGATATACCATGGAGCTTTCAAAACATTTCTTAAAAATTTATTTTGCAGTGCTTCCAGTTTTTTAAGGTTATCTTATGCTCTAAACAGCTCTTTTTGAAAAAGTACGTACCTTATCTTCCCTGTTGGCTCACCCCGAAGAGCAGTGTGTTGCAAAGCATCATTAATCAGTGCGCCCGGAAAGTCTCTTCGCGCCGAGCCGCAAAAGGGCTCCTATTAAAAGTTGCATTTATGCGCATAGCAACCGGATCACTGGGACAATGTGAAGGGGACAATATTTCCAGTATCTGCTATGATTGTGGTGAGAACCAAATTTGCATTTTCATTTGTTACAAGCTTCAGTTCGGGCTACCAACATCATTTCTGTTGCTAGCACTCGCATCAGCCACTGGTGCCACTGCGGAGTTTCCGGGCGTACTGTGCATGACTTCACGTGATCTGCTCGAGATAAAATACCACTCTTCTGTCAGTCCTCTAAACTTCATCATCAAGTTTTTAGCGTTATTGCATAGGACTTTGACATGGTCGTTATAAGGAGTTTAGAATCCAGATTAATTCCTAAATAGCAATGTTGTTTAATTTTTTAGGTCCTCCTGACCCATGATGAGATTTGTGTATTTTTCTCCTTTAGTTTCGTGAAAGTTATGTCCTAACTATGAAGGTCCGCCGAGATTTGCATTTTTGTCATTTGACACAAATCAGCCCGAAGAATTAAAGTTTTCCCTAAACTTAGTTCTCGTTTAAAGCAAGAGACAAGATACCTAGTCATGTTCACGGCCTCCCAGAGGCCCGCTCGCATCCTGCCCGCTCGCAACCCCGCCACTCCACGGCCCTCGCCCCGCCTCCGTGGCCGCCACCGCCTGCGCAGACGGCTGCCCCGCACCAGCGCTCCGACCCATCGGTAGATTGAGACGGAATCATCCGATCGCCACGCATTAATGAAAATCTGCATTTCAAACAGCTAGCGCGTCGCAGACGTCTTCTGGCTTAATTTACAGCATACATTATCTCCATCTGATATACGCCTTACATTAGGAATTGCAGGGAAGATGCGGTCTTCTCCGCCTCGCTGCCTTCTCCTAGGAGGGGGTGTTGGGGGGCAGAGCATTCTAAAGGAGACGTTCTATACATCTCCGTTACACTGGCTCGGCTAAGGCAGATCATCACAAAATCTTAACTCCGCATTTGAAGAGTGCGTTTGTAAAATATGATAAACCTCGGGGAAACATTTGCGAGATAGAAGCAAATTAACATTTTTGTCCAGAGGTTTAAATAGATTACATTATATTGACAACAACAAGGCACTATGTATAACCCATAAATTTAACAATTTGGATATCACATTGTAAACACTGATGGCAGAAAACAACGGAAAATAAATAACGGAATATGTAAATAACGGAAGATTACTCCTAAGCGCTCAACGCCCAATGGGGATTATGAGACGCGTTACGTTAAGACGAAGGCGCAACACATTTTTAACAAATCATATCACTAATATTGCCACTTTGAGTATTAACGCCAAATTATTTACTCTCGAGCTTTGACGCCCAATGATTAACTCCCGAACTACCCCTTATTTGATTGCGTTGAGTAACTGTATTTTCTAAGACATTGCGAGACACACCTTTTCTGAGCAAGTTGCCTCAGATGTGGTTTGCTTGTGATCCACTGTATGAACGATGAAGGTAGATAGATGATGATGAATGGCATGAATTTCAGATACTATATGCAGTGGTATCAGAAGCCTCTAACATAAACAGTACAGATGCGGAAGGACACCTGGCGAGCAGCTGCCGACATGAGAAGGGCATTGGGAAGGTCGGGGTGGCGAAAGCGAGAAAAGAGGGGAAGAGGCAGTGAGGCAGGAGGAGGGCAGGAAGAGGGAACGGGGGTGAGGGTGCAGGATTGCGCGGGAGAGCACGCCGAAGACCACGCGCTTGCCAAGAAGACGCCCGGTGCAGGAAACGAAGGCGCGGGAAAGCTGTATCATTGCGGCACCGAGCGTGTCCAATACAGAGAAATGTCCCAAAATGAAAACTGTTGTATATTCCTACATCGGTATCGATAATATAACGTCGATAATCCTGGCACGTCGATATGACCCGTAACGTCAACAATGTGGCTTCGGTTGTGTAACGGTTAGGATATCGGGTTGTTATACCCAAATACACGTGTTCAAACCCGATAGACAACGTGGATTTTTAAGGGCGAAAAAATGATTTGTACGCCTTCCTTCGGAGAAGAAGTGAAGCCAACTGTCCCATTATGTAGATTTCCTGCATGTTCGCAAGCCTAAAAGAAACCCCTGAGCAAAATTCGAATCGTCTGTTTCGTCGCCCGAGAGATACCTCGTCTCTTTGCCAGACGCTGAAAGAAGCTTAGCGGAATTTGCTTAGTAAGGCCTGAATCCCGTCACGAAAGAAAGGCTGAACTGAATATTCTCTATATCCGTATTGTCAAGACTGATGAATATATCTTCAATAAGTGACCAGAAAAAAACATCGCATACGTAATATCTGGCAATTAATGAACAATAAATCATTTGAGGGTTTCCGTCGGGCTACGGCCTGAATTTAACTTATGTGTGCGCTGGCGTCCCGTCAAGCCAGCTCACACCCGTTTTCATCACGAAAATACATAACCGAGAGTCGGGAGAACTAGCCGCACGCCGCTTTTGTAAGCGCTAGCCGCACGCCGCTAGGGGCAACTCGATGCCCCGACCTGACCAGCGAGCCCCTATAGATTGTCCAATAATGTGACGTTAATTTTATCGTTTAGCTTTGCCATTGTTGCCAGAGGAATTTGTTGATGAATCGTAAAATTTTACATTGTCGTCACAGTTGGTAAATAATAGTAGCAATTTAAACCAAAACGTTTATTTTCAGAATGTGATACCACGGCTTCTCCACGTTGGATGCACGAAACACTTTTCACATATCTGACGATATTTTAATGTTTATTATTTCATTAATATGATTCTCATCAGAATAGTTAAATTTATCCTTCTCCTTACTGCTTTTCAGAAGCATATTGTTCCTCTTGTGCACTCTAGTAGGACCATCTCGTTGCAGTAACCAACAGTAGTCAGCCATCATTGACGTATTCCGTCGCCCTTGGTAGCGCCTCTCAATGACTTTAATATCTTGGTGAATTCTCTCGCTCTGTTTTTCACTTACTGCTGGAGAGAAGGAAATGCTCTTTCAGACTCCTGTTTCATCCTAAGGCGTCATATTTTTTCAGCATATTATTTACATAACACTCATAGTTTGGATCTTTATAGTTTCACAAGAACTTATGAACTACTTCTTTGAAGGCAATCCAAGCTTCTCTTTCTGAAGGTGCTTGCTTAAAACATGCTTGAAAATGTACATCTTTAGTTAGTTCTCTTATCTGCGGCCCTACAAAGATATTTTCTTTGACTTTTTCTTTTGAGAGGGAGGGAAATTTGTGGGTTAGGTACTTAAAACAATTTCCATTCTTATCTAGTGCCTAAATGAATCCTACATTAATCCCAATTTAATGTGTAAAGGGAGGTAACAGAATTTTGTCAGGATCTACTAAGCTGTTTTTCATAATCTTCTTAGAACCTGAAATCAGTGTGTTTCTTCTAGGCCATTCTCGTGTTGTCCAATGATTCTGTCCATCTCGGCTGTCCTATTCTCAAATGTGACATGGGTACAAATGTGATATGGGTACAAATGTGACATGGGTACCCTGTTGTTGTCCTAACAACATGCACAAATCCTTTAAATCACCGCAGATCATCCATTTATATTCCTCATTATTTACATTTTCGCGTATCAATTTAAGATAGTCATATGTCTTCTTAAAATGGACGGAAGGTGCAACTGGTACAGATGCTAAAATGTTACCAATGTATAGCAACACACCTTTCAAACTTATTTTGCTTGAATCAATGAAAATCTTCCATTCATATGTTTTACACTCTCCTCCTAACTTATTTATGAGGTTTGGAATGTGAATGCAATAAATTAATGCGTTTTCCTAATTGAAAAACCGTTCTATGTCTTTCTCTCTATGACTGTAATCTGTAACATACGTTCCTAGAGCTAAAAGATAGTTTTCTTTCGGACGTGAAGCTACAACTTCAGAAGCATCCTTTGAGATATTTAAATCTCTGACCAAATCGTTCAATTCTGTTTGTGTTAAAGGTTTGAGTTTGTTCTCGGTACTTGTCCAATCAGATTCTTCAGCTGAATAGACTAGCGTTGAACTTGAATCAGAATGCAGAACTTCGAGTTCGAAGGAGGTTCTGGTATAGGAATGTAATTTCCATGTGCCTTCTAGCAGACTCCAAATGAGGATAAACAATTCCCTATCTGTTGTTCGTATTGAATCCTTTTACTTTGCAAATACAAAAATAACAATCGTCTAGATCAAGGCCGCTCAGCCGAGTGTTCCAGCGAGAAGCTACTGCTTGCTCCCTGCTCTTTCTAGCGGTTCCGTCGACAGAGGGAGCAGATTACGTTATCTTTTATTGAACAACGGCAGCCCGTCTCTTGTTTATTTGGGGTATTTTCCATTGCTCGGATTGAAAATGACTTGCTGCTCTGGGAAAGAATACGATAGAAAAACGGTAAAATATTTTTGTAACATTTACTAATTATAAACAATTTTTTTGATATGGAATTAAAAAGTTACTTTCCAATGCACGATACCATAACGAAAACAAACGTAACAAATTCACCTCTTTCGTGAAACGAATAATTTCTCTCTACCTGCCTTCCAGATCTAATTCTTTCATATGCTTAAATAGAACATCATAATTCACATATTTGGTTCGTAATATGTTTCATCATAGGTCATTCAATAAATAAAGAGCCTAATTGGTCTGAAGAAAAAACATTTGGTAGAACAAGTTTGATAATATTAGGATTTTAAATTGGCATAATTGGGATGATCCCTGACAATCTGGACGATCAGCATTGTTGTGTCCATAATCTCAAAATTAAGCTGAAAGATGGCTAGTCGACTTCAAAATTCCACATTACTTGAACGACGTTCTGTAATTACTTGTTACTTGCTGAATGTGAAAAAAAATAGGTAATATTTACACTAGAAAGACTAAAGTGTATGGCAAAAGACGTATGAACCGTGGGCATTTTTACACGTTGGTAGAACAGTTCAAAAGTGGTTGAGACTCAATGACTGACGACCACTGTTCTGGCCTCATCAACAGGAAAATGTATATTATCGGTGTGTGAGAACGTTTTTCTTTTTTTGTTATTTAAGGTCGCATCAACATCTAGGTTATTAGCTACCACTATTGCTGTTAATGGTATGGTAACTATGAGGATGAAACGATATGATGATGATAAGGGATGAAAGGACAAACACAAATACAACCATGCCCGAGGCGGGACTCGAACCCGCGACCCTTCGGTCTGAGATTACTACGACACTACTGCCTTAGCAATCTCGGCCACCGGGCCGACGGGTGAGAGCTTTGTAGATGTGTTTATTTGTGATTATCTCGATGAAGAGAGTACAATAAACAGCCAATACTACTCAGATATGCTTTTGAACAAGGCGAAGACAACCTTAAGAGAAAAATGCTGTAGGTCTCAGAGGAGAGGTGTGATTTTCCAGCACGACAACGCACGTCCGCACACTGCTCAACAAAGCTGTGAAACCATCAACAAAATGGGTTGGGAGGTGTTGCCTCATCCCCCTTACAATTGCAATTTGACACCAACTAATTTCCATTTATTTGGTCCACTGAAGGAGGCATTACGTGGGAAGAAGTTCTAGGACAACGAGGATGTCAAAACTTGTTGGAAGAAATTGGTTCAAACACCAAGATAAAGAGTTCTTTGCAGCCAGTGTAAAAAAAAGTGGTAATTAGTTGGGACAAGTTCATAAGTATTGGTGGGGATTATATTGAAAAGTAGGAAAAGTCCTTGTATTGAAAAGTATTGAAAAGTTTTGTAAAAGTAAACGTTTATTTCTCCAGACCAATTTGTCTCTTTAATTATTGAATGCCCCTCGTAGTTCGGTTGATTTGACGTGACACACTATGATATTATTTAGCGTTACATCGTCCTTTAATTTATAATTTTTTAATTAATTATAATTTTTTGGTATCTGTTTATTATCTGACGTTATTTTTAAGCTCTTTGACCAGTCTATCACCGCTTTACTGTCTCTTCGCAATCGTATTGGAGTGTTTACAAAATCTGGAAAACCCATGTCAGAGATATCTGACAGACATTGATTGCTTCACTGAGTTTGAGTTTTTTTTTTCACTCCTATGAGTTTTTCTTGCATCATTCATAGTGCCACAATCATTTGCTTTATTAACATCCAGCTCATTAAAGACCTTCCCAATTTTATAATATATCCTGCAAAAAATAAGAAATTACTCGTAGCGCTCCATCTTACATCTGAACTAATTTCTAACGTCTTTTTCCCAGTGTTTATTCTCAATTCCAAGTCTTTTGTTCCTTTCAAATACCTAATTATTCTATTCACTTCCCTTGCGTCTTTTTAATACTGAGACATTCTACTGTACACATATACCACGACAGGTCGTGTTCTTTCTACGATTGTCTTGTTAGCGCTTTCCGCTATCCCGTTGCTCAGAGGTGCATATTCTGTTGTAAGTTCATGTTTTATCCCTTTTCTTTCATAGTAAACAGTTAATGCATTTTCAGAAAATTCTGCTCCGTTATCTGATCGAAATTATAAAGCTCTTCCTTTAGTCTCGTTTTCTCTGTATTCAAAATATTTTTAAGTTTTTTTACTACACTGGTCTTTAATTTTTTAAACTCTAGAAAATACCACCTCCTAAACACATATAACTATTTCCACCATGTGATTCCACTTGCATCGGACTGTATATATCAACATGAAATCGTTGTTTTCTACCCTAGATACACTTTCATATGTGAATTCTTGAAAAGCATTTTTAACAAATTTCCCTCTCAGATATATATCACACCCTTTACTTGATTTCTCAGAATCATCAGATCCTCTTACCGAGTTTTCGTTACGCATTCTTTCCATGTATTCAAATGTCCTACCTTAAAGCTAACATAATTGTTTTCTGCCCTCTTTTTTCCATCTATCTTCATATTGAACATGAACATATCTTTTTTTT
Source organism: Teleogryllus oceanicus (assembly GCA_964035755.1). Taxonomy (NCBI): domain Eukaryota; kingdom Metazoa; phylum Arthropoda; class Insecta; order Orthoptera; family Gryllidae; genus Teleogryllus; species Teleogryllus oceanicus. The sequence goes on from CAXIVR010000001.1 coordinate 10,071,670, forward strand.
AATTCCTCGCGCAATCAAATTATGATTATTCATATCCTAAGTTTTAGCTTCCTTTTCGCATAACACTACGTTTTTTCTTGTTTACCAAGCTAGACATTGATAATAGGTTTTCACCAATTCCTGGCAGTATAACATACTTTCCATTTTTATATTAACTGATTCTTTTCCTTGCATTTCACTCTTTCCTCTTATAATTCCTCTCAAGTCTGTATACATTGGTCGTCCTATTTCTGCTGTTGAAATTTCTACTGCGAGTATGTCCGGCTTCGCTTCACTTAATATTTCGTTCTGGTGCGAAGTACATGCTGAATCCCAAACTACCTCTTCATATGCTTCATTACCTGTATTTTCCACAACTGCCAGTGCATATTCTGCATTTTCCTTCCATTTAAAGAATTCATGTTCTTGCTAAAGTTTCTCTTTTGATCTTCGCAATTTCTATTATTTACATGACTATTAGTATAATTATTTTTGTAAGTCTCTTTATATTCATACTCATGTTTATTACCCCAGCACTTTATTACCTCATGTTTTTTGCAAGTGTCCTAGTTTACGATTGTAGCATTTGAAATTTTTCTTCTCTCTTGCTTTATATGATCGTCCTTTTTTATTTAATGTAATTTTTCTTCCAAAACGAAGCAAATTTGTCTCATTTCGTAACTTATACCAATAATAGAATAAATTGCTGTTGAAACCTCGCTGTAACTTTTAGGTATTACCACTTTGATAAAACTTATTCATCTTTTATGCTTCCACTCAGATCCTTAATTTCCGTAATTATACGATGAACTTTGATAAGATATCCTTGTATCTTTTCTCGCTCTATTTTTACTTCTTTTGCAAAGGCAATCTGTAATTCAATCTTTGTCTTTCTACTTCTTTGTGTCTGTGTTTGAATAGTTGTTCTATCTGTTTTGCATTTGTTATTCTTCTACATGCTAACGCTTGTTCTTTCGACAATGTCAGAACAATCTTGCATATGTTTGGTCATGTTTTCTTGCCCATTCCTTCCAATCTTGTAAAACTTGGTATGTTACCTTCTGTTATTTTAAACCCATCACTTAATAAAACATCATCATATAAATGCTTAGATTTTATGAATGCTTTTAATCTCTAACTCCGCAAACGGTAATTTTTACTCTATTCTTGGAAAATTAAAACTTTCAGCCGTTCTTTACCTTTTCCGTGATAGATGTACATTTCGGCGATATTTCGAATGAATTTCGTGTATCTCGTATATTATCATTTTAACTACGAGCTCTGCTACCAGAATTGTTGTTATGATACACATATTTTACTACAACATTTATTACGATAGAACATGACACGTACAGAATGGAAAGAAAACAATTGACATCAAATTGACAGATATTCATACATAAGTACCATTTCTAGTTAACCATTTGTATTTGTACTGCGTAATTATTCGTTGCAGGATACCATATCGTGAATAAATAACAAAAATTTACATTTTTTACTTCCGAGTTCAGCAAGTCAACAACAATGACTTGTTCATTGTCCATTTAGTTTTTGACTTGCTGAAATCAGAAATTTAAAAAAATATGTAAATAAAGGCATAAGCCTTCTCCCTCATCTACGTTAAGAAAATGAGATTACCATTACATTAACACTTAAAAATTCCTGTGCTACGCTAGAAACGTCGCAACTTCCATTCTACGTCCTGTGTTGGCTCTCTCTCTCTGGAAAAGCGGACTCTCGCGAACCTGGCGCGTCGGAATATCGGGACCGTAACGCGAAAACGCCGCATAGCACGGCGGGGGTCACCGATTTGAATCCAGGAGAACGGACTCTGCCTCCCCTCTGCTCCCTTCTCTTCTTCCCCTGCCCCTGCCTCTGGCCATGCGGCGGGACGACCGCCGCCACAAACGCAACCGACATCTTCATATCCGACGATCGCGGCCGAAGCCAAAGAGAACCCGCTGCTTTAGAGCTTAGGCACCTCGGAGGACTCGAGCCGCTCCAACACCACGGAGAAAAGTTCCTAAGACGTGTAGTACTATATTTTATGCTGCAAAAAGAAGACCGCAGCAGAAATACACATTCGTCGGTAAGATTCTTATGGAAACAACCGTATATAACTTCCGATGGGCTAATTTATTGCTGACAATAAAAGCAAAAGGGGGCTAAGAGCAGAAACCCGGCGTCCATTAAGGAGTTGTTAGGGCTCATAGAGTCTCGATCTCAACAGGTGTTTATAGCCCAAGGTTTCCTTATGCCCCGCTCTCGTAATACAATAAAACTGTTCTTAGCAGGTTTCCTATAAAACAGGAGCTGCATGGCGGCGGGGCAGGGTGCGTTGGAAGCGGGTGAGGGGTAAGTGCGGCGGGGACGGAGAAAAGGCGGAGTCAGTCGGCCCGTGAACCTGTTGGTTGGGAATCAGGGGCTGAAAGAGTGCGAGTGACTGAGAGTTTAGAAGAGAGGGTTTGCTTTGCCACCACCTCCATCGCCTCCGCCCCTACCAGCACTCAATACCGTTGCCATCACCACCACCGCCACCACCGCCGCCGCCGCCGCCGCCTCCGTCTCTACCGCCACTACCGTCACTATTATTGTCACATCTACTGTCGTCTCTATCGCCACCGCTTCTACCACCTCCGCCGCCTCCACCCATCCGCCATCGTCCCCCCCCCCCGTCGCCGACCCCGCCTGCGCCGTCTCCTTCGCCTTCGCCGCCCCCGCCTCCTCCTCCCCCGGCGACTCCGCCCCCTCTGGCCGTCGCCGCCTCGGCCGCCGCGCGAGGCGACCAGGCTAATAGATTACTAATATGGTCCCCTCACGACTCGCATGTTCGTCGTCGCGGCCGTCGCGGGGGTCGTGCCATGCGCCACCCAACCGGTTATGACTGATAGCACGAAGGGGGGGAGCTGAACCGCGGGCCGGGGCGGGGGAGGGGCCGCGCGGTCGGAGACAGAGATGTGTCCCACGCGCACCGCTTACCTCCTCTCCCGCTTCACCTCATTCTCCGCTCCGTGCGATGTGGCAGGCGGTCGCACTGCCTCCTAGAAGCAGGTGAATGTTCCCGGAGGATCGGCTCCCATGAGGCATGGGATGAGCGCAGCATTCAAGTTCGCGAACGCAAATGCTGCAGGTTCGAATCCCGCTGAAAGGTTTTTTCCACCGTTCTGTAGTGGTTGACATACCACGAGTCCCATTAGAAAACCTTTTCATTCGTAAATATTCTTCTCATCACAAAGACATCTATGAGCGTCGATCATTATTTATCCGGAAGAAGATACAGGGAAATCACAACTATGATCAGCCGTTCAGGAAAGGAACATAGGAGAGGTAACCCTTCTCTATTGCCTACGCTTAAAAACATGATAGTATCATCATTTTCGAAAGATGACGTAATGAGATGCAGAGCACTCACTTTCCATCTACGCAATAGAGTAATTTTCAGGAACTTTGTTTTACCTCTTTCGTAAAGTCACTTATGCTTTATGCAATGAAAACTCTAGGGGAATTTATCGAAAGTAGGGAACTTTCAGTTATTTATTTAAGTTAAACACATGTCTTATTTAAGAAAATACAATGTTGAATAATCACCCATTTTCATTAGGGAAACTAACTGTGGACCTGAAATAAATGATGATCTAAGTGCATTTTTCAACGTTTTGAGATAATGGTTTTCCCCGAGAACAACTTTTTTAAATCATAAATACTTAATATTAAAAAGAATCATTTAAATTGAGCCAAAATACAAATTGTACAATCGATATCTTTATTAAATCCACATTCCATTTTAGAGATTTAAGTTTTTAAACTTAAAATGAAAACCGATCAATGTTCACAGTATCAAATGCAAAAACTGATCACAGGATTAACATAGTAGTCCGAGTGCCAAAAATGCTTTTATAATAAAAGAGGGTTTGTTTTGAATTATTAAACAATAGTTGACACACTGTTACTTTAGGCAAAAATCATCAGGTAAACACAACCTCAAATCAAAGCAAGAAAGAAGCTAAAATTACTACAACGCCATTTACGCGCACACTTAGATCATAATTCACAATTTACTGCAGGGCACATACAGCTCACGCATTTTGTTGTCAATGTTGCCAAATCTACTAGACACAAAAATTTGGCTCAGATCAGAATATACTTCAAGTGGTTTGCCCCATAGACCATAATTCCGGTTACAACCCAAAAATTGAAAAAACTGCACTTAGATCAAAATCTGAAGTAAATGTTGATCTAAGTGCAATTCTTGGGCTTTTCAACTTATATCCCAATGTACCATAAATACATTTACCCGCGACAGAATGGGTTTCATCGTTTATTGCTCTGATAATAGGATTGTTGGATTAAATGTTTAGCATTGCAATAACTTGTTCGAGGTTCAGTCTTGAGCTACTGGGGATTACGAAAATCTTTTACAAAGGAAAACTGATAGGTATCATGTTTTTTCACTACACAGCGGGCTCACGGCAGGTCTCGGAATTCTTCCTTCTTCCCCACCTCTCATTCTATCACCTCCTCCATCGTCATACTCATTAATCACATCACATGTCGTCGTCATCATCATCATATCTCATCGCACACGCTGTACCGGCGAGTTTTCGCGGTCGCATCGAGATTGATCTAGCTGCTGGTGAAGAACTACGGCTATTGTGAGACTGATCTAACTTGAGAACTTTGGTCATTGTGCAAACTCCACGCAATTGAAGCAGCACGATCAATAAATAAACCATTTTGACTTCGTTGATTACTTATGCTATAACCTCTTCATTTTCTTTCAACGCGTTTTCGACCATGCCTTCACCATCGTTTATATATTTCTATATTTGCTTCTATGTGTGTGTTTTTTCTTTTGTTTTTTTAACATTTGAGTGACATTTCGTAGGGAAAACTACAATTACTGCTAAAAAAGAAATAAGCGCCCATTCCAAAAATTGTATCAAGGAAAAGTTAAGGAAAATCCCCAATAACAATAATCTATAACATACTCACCTGCATCCCCGAGATTCAGTTGTCCAGTTCGAGCAACTGAAGCAAGATAGAAACACCTTTGTTTTTTTATATCATATCTTATCATTTAAGGATATGCTGTCAAAAACGGTATTCCCAATACGTCTCCTTTAGCAATAAAAAATGTAAAACGACGGGGCCACTACAAAATACTGATTTATTACGAAGAACATAATGGAAAGTCAAGGTGATTTAAAGGCAGAAAAGGGCGTTTATTTTTTAACTGCAGCCCCGCTGTTGAAATAATCTGAAAAATTTGAAAACTTATGTTTTAAGAGGAACGTTTAATAGTTTTCAGAGGTTAGTTAAGAGGGAATAGTTTCAGACAGTTAAGAAGAACGTTTTTCAAGATTGTATGGATCTAAGACAATGAAAAAACTCATTATTTTTTTAAAATTGTGTTGGAATTTGGATGTGAGAAAATATCACAAAATATTTTTCTGATAGTGTAAATTATCTTCTTATTTATCATATTTTTTCAGTCAGATAAATTGGTGTTAAGTTGTCGAAAAAAACTAAAATTAAAAAACACATTTTAGGCTGTAGAGGGGTGTGGGTGGAGGGACGGAGGCTCAGAAGCCTTTCAAAAATAATATTTCAATGTCAGAATTATAATGTTACCACTCATACGTCATTTGGTTTATGGGAACTTTTTACCATCTTATCCGGGGTATCCTTTATTTTTAAAAACAAATTAATGAGGTATGGATAAACAAATAAAAAATACTACCCCTAGGGCAGAATAACCCTGATGAGATAAGACCAAGCAGTTAATCCTTTATACTGCAGAAAGTAGGGAATTCAATATTTTTGATTTATTTTTGCTTTAGGGTCTTTCTAAAACAGTAAATAACAATGTACATGTGTAATAATGACTAAATTGGTCCTTTTGACCATTAAAATGGAGTGGTACATATACATCAGATCTATAAAGGAAACGCTAAACTCTTATAATCATTGTAAAATAAAGAACTACGTGTTTTTCTTTCTATTTATGTTCTATGATATCTTCTCATTTTCTATTATTTTGTAGTTTTTTCTTTTAAATTCTAAATTGGTTTTTATTTTTACAGATACATGAATAGAGAACGAAAGTTATCGCAATATTTCGGCAACAGAATTGTACACAAAATTGAGTCTTCTTGCGAATGTTTAAAAAAACCTTTTGCTGAGGTATTACATTGCGACAGTTTACGACAGTTGTGTCGTTATGTCTATGTCTTCTCAAACATTAACTGAACCAACACTTTAACACCAGAATCCAAAAATATATACAATAAAATCTAAATTTCAGTTCTAAAACAAATTCTAAGATTTTCCTTTAAATCAGGCCGGAACAAAAAGTTGATCCCGAATAGGTGGTCGATTGCAGGCTATTTATTTTTCAATCGTTCATATCGATCGTTCACTATAGTAAAATCTTGCACGACAGCAAAATATTACCTTTTTTACTGAAACTCAAAATGATCGCCTTTGACTGTCTCTTCACTATCATCGTTCAATTCTTGAATTAATTCTCGAAATGTTGAACTTCACAAATTATCCATCGTTTTGTGAGCTTCTGATTAATCCACTACAGCTTGCTGGCAGACAGTTTTCTTGGGTAATGGCACAAATGCTCGCAATATATGCGCTTGTCGATTTGACGTTGATTGGATATAATCTCACATTCAATTTACACTTCGATTAACATATACAGGTGAGTCACGCAGCTTTAGTAGCTCCTGAAGATTTTGAACGGTTGAAGTTGTTGAAATGCAGTTTTCATGGAAGTGCACGAGGGAATGGAGCTAATTAATACATCTATTCATTTCTATTTTATTATTTGTATTTGTCGAGATATTGAGGTAAGTAATTTTTTCAAATGGCACTATATATACTTTTAGTACACCATGACGACCAAAAAAAGACGAATCTAATGATATACATATTGATATATGTTAAATTTATGATAAGACATAGCATATGTTAAAAGAATTTTCCTGGGTAATTTTGAGTTTTTGCAACTCGTATTTAACGAATTTTTAAGGAATATTTAACGGATATTGTAACGCCCCGAGCAGGTGCTATCAGGGAGAGCGCTGGACGACCTTGGTTGGTGGATTCTTACATTTAAAATATACGTTAAACACGAGTCGCAGAAAAATCAAAATTACTCAAAAACTGCTTATCTAACATATGACAATACGTATGTGATTGTATTCATCTTTTTACGCTCGTCATTACAGACTAAAAAATACGTATGGTTCCATTCTAAAAAATAAAGCCGCCTCAAAATCTCTTAAAATGCAAGTGATAAAATTGAAAAGAATACATTCATCAATTAGCACCATTCCCTCATGCACATTCGTGAAAACTGGATTGCAATAACTTTAACTGTTGAAAAATTACACGAGATGCTAAAGTTATGTGATTCACCTGTATATTTCATGAGAGAAGATGAACTAAGTAGATTTCATTTTGGTAAATACAAAGTCAAATGCACGATATAAATAACAAAAACAACGGAACGTATTCGCCGTGAAGTAAATTGCGGCACTGCTTTTCACAGCAAATGGAAGAACATTTCAGAGTATGAGTGGAAACGTTTTAAAGGGTAAAATGTTATTGTTTCTAATGTCTTTGCTCTGGAAACGTATTCCCTTGCCTGGTCCAACATACATATTGTTAGTTACTTTGAAATTTTACACTACATGAGCGCCCAACGATTCCAACCACTAGTGACTTTTGACTCCAATTGTTCGTGATGCACAAAATGAAGCTAGTATGATTCACAAAAAATGTGGGGAAATTGCCTGATTGTTTTCGCGAGCCATTGCGGAACTATACACTTCTGCATGGACTTGAGAGAAGTCAAGAATTTATCGGAATGGGTAGCGCACTCCCTCTTAAGGAGAACGTACAACGTTCTTTCTTCTGAAATTTTTGTAAGATGAAAAATCATTAAGTAATGAAATTTGAAAGCTTTCTAATGAAATTTGTTTACATCTGTTCTTTTGGATTTTCACGTGGGTACATTGCGTATGCGAAACTTCTCGCTCTGTGGGCTAAGGACCCTAATTCTCCTTAGGACTTTGACTAACATAATTATTGAGCTACGCGCCTTCGAAACCCTCCGTTTGCGGCGGTTTGTCATCTCCTACACTTACCATTATGCCTCACGGGTAGCTTGGCGGATACGATTATGACTAACGAGTATAATAAAACAAATGAAACATACGCCTATTGATTATGGCTAAATATATTGATAAAGCGATTTTTTGTTGTAGCCGACACAACCACAGTTTCAGTCAAATTTTCCGTTATTTGCACTCGAAACTTATATAAGCGACTATGGGTTTTCTGTAGAGAGCGGACGGACTTGCCTTTACGGACATTTAGCCAGGTTTTTTACATACCAAGCGTGAGATGAGGATTTTCCGTTAAAACCCAGCGTGCTAACCCAAACTACTGGTCAGACATAGGTAGGGAAATTAGCCGCAGCATATTCCATATTTGCATGGGTGGGGTGGATGTGGCCATGTGCCATAGCCCATGAATTCTCTCAGAGAGTTGGGGGCATTATCATCAGCGTGTTGCAAAGTCAGCTAAAAGGGCCCTAACCCTCCCTTTCCTGGACCCACCGCATCTGTGGCGTCGGGTTGGGGAGGGGAGGGCAGGGGGCCTGCGTCGCGGCCGCCCGCCCGCGGAGGTGCTGGGGGCCCCGCCCCCTCGAAACGACCCCGCGCACGAATTAATTGAGTTGTCGACATTAAGGGGATACCCGTTTTGTCGCTTCGCCTCCCGCTCCGGATATATATTGCCTTCTTTATATGCGGCGGCGAGCCTCTGCCTTGTTCCGTTCCTCGTATCTTGGCTGGCTTTATTGGCCGAGTTATTACGTGTCATATGGAGAACGAAAATAAAATTAGCCACACCGCTCGAGAGTCCTATGATATCACGACACTTCTCGGCGTTCTCAAAGGATCCAGTCTCCCACTTGTGCTCTATCTTTTCTCTTTATTTTCTGGCGTTCCAGGAAGATCTCTCACATTTCCGAATATTTTTTTATCGGAATTTGATTTAAATCCTTTTATTATTGGTCTTCTTTTATACTCTTTTTTTTCTTCAATTCACTATTGCTTCATTTTAAATACACCTTCCGTGAAACATTTTCTTTTTAGTCTGCGTTTTCATCTTTGCTATCTTCACCACCCATCGTTAGCGAACCTATAATTCAATACCGGCAAATATTGGGGCATTTTTAAGGATATGGAGCAACGAATGAAAACTATCCTATACAAACAAGACTCAGGTTGATAACGAGGGCAGGTCTCATTGGCAAAAACATGACCTCGGCAATGGATACTCATTTTGCATTTTGCATTTCATTGTTGTAATTATTATTATTATTATTATTATTATTATTATTATTATTATTTCTTTTTTCTCGGGGGTTTCTCACCTGGGGTTCATGGTTTGAGGGACCTCTAGGCATACCACGTTCCTAGCTTTGCATATTGAAGAAGAAAGACTGACTTTTGAGCTTTTGGGATAATTTTGTGAGGAGGAAGACCTACTTTTTCTAAATAATACTTTAGATTTTTGTTAACCAGACCTGTAGCTGTTATTACAATTGGTTTAATTTCAACAGACTCAAGTTTGTATATTTCTATATATTCTATTGATAGGGGAATGTATTTTGACATTTTTCTGTTTCTGCCTTATTGTTGTTGTGATCTGCAGGGTGTGTAACATCAATGATGAATGCTTTCTTTTCCTGTACGTTATGTAGTCTGTGGTTATCGGTTTTTTCGGGATCGTTTTATCAGTATGTATTGGAAGGTCGTAATACATTTTGAACTGTTTACTTTCTATGACGGATTTGGCTTTGTATTCATAATAAGGGATGATTTCCTCTTCTTCCAGTAGAGCATGTTTGGTTGCCAGTGCTTGGTGTACAATATTTGCAGTTAGGTTGTGCCAATGTAGATATTCCGTGTTGGCGAGGTTTGTGCGCCCAGTGATTAGATGGTCTATTGTCTCTGATGATCGGTGACATACGTCGATAACATGACATTCATCATTAACTTCAAGTTTTTCAATAAATCTTTTGTAGTTATGTTGAAATAACTCAGTCCTGAATTGCTAGAATGAAACCCTCAGTCTCTCCAAATAGAGCCCCATCTTTGAGCCATAGCACTGAGGCGTCGTAGTCGGCATTTTCTAGAGCATGGGGAAATCTACCATGGAGAGGTTTGGACTTCCATCCCTGTAATCTTTCCTTGACGGACGTGATATCAGGGTAGTCTGCATTGTTGCTCAGATTTAAGGCAGAATAGCCTTTGTCACATAATACTACTGCTTATGTAGAGGCGACAGTTCAGATTGAGAGTTGAAGTATTTTTTTAGACTTGTTACCTGGCGGTTGCATAATGCTTTCAGATCTAGTAGATCAGACCACCAGTTTTCCTAAGAATGTAGAGGCGTTCAATTGCTGATTTAGGGTGATGCATTCTGAACTTAAAGAGCATAGTGCGTACCATTCTGTTTAGGTTATCAAGATCCGTTTGTGACCAACTGACTATTCCAAGGGAATAAGTCAGCACACGGATGCTTCAGATATTTATAGCTTTTACTTCATTCTTTGAAATCAGCTCTGTTTCTAGGATTTTCCGAAGACGGAGTTTAAACATATTTTCTAGCTGCTGCTTGCTGTCTCTGTGATTAATCATTATATTTTGGTTGAAACCTAAATACTTGTAACTGTCATGTGGCTGTCATTATTATTATCATTATATTGTAGCTGTCAGTATTATTATTACTATTATTATTGGCTTAAGTCTCGGAAATCATCCTGTTTTCTCAGGTGTGTGGGTCCAACATTTGCAGACAACATGCTTGGATACAGATGATAAATTCAGCACGGTGCGAACTATATGACGTGTGTCTAAGATGACAGATTTTTGAGTTTTAAGGATAATTGCATTGGGGTTTAATCGTAATTTGTGTATATACTTTTTCAGGTTTTTATTAAACAGATCGGTTGCTGTTATAACACATGGTATAACTTCCACAGAATTAAAACGATATATTTCTCTGTATTTTATGGCCAAGAGGGTATATTTGGTGATTTTTTTCCTTTCTGCCCTATCAAAGTTGTGATCTGATTGATGCGAGAATGAAGACCCTGAATGAAGTCGTGAATTACAATATCTGCTCTATTAGCTGCAATGGTGTTGTCCGTGTGTATTTCGATATCATTGTATATCCTGTAATGTTTTTAACAATATTGGCTTGGCTTTATACATATAGTATATGTATGTGTGTTAGGTGATATTAAACGATATTTCACTGTAAGAGACTGATGAGTTATGTTTGCTGTTAGACTGTGTCGGCTTTTGTGCATGACGTTATTACTCGTATGTGGTCTATTGTTTCTGTTGCTTGATGGTATACCCTACATTCATCTCAGACGTCTGTTTTTTCAATGCATTTTTTGTAGTTGTCAATAGCAATCACCTGATCTTGGATGGCATGAATAAATTCCTCAGTCTTTCTAAATAAAGATCCAACCCGAAGCCAACGAATCAAGGTGTCTTTATTTGCATTTTCCAGGGATTGGGAATATTTACCGTGGACACTTTTGAACTTCCATGATTGTATTCTGTCATCAATGGTAGTTACATTCGGACAGTTGTCATTATGCTCCAGCACCATGCTCCATTAAGAATCTGAATTTAGAAAGTTCCGGGCAATGTGGCAAGAATTTAAGACGACGGACTTCTGCATTTATTTTAAAAGCCTATCAATTTTTTGAATGTTTTCTTTGACATGTTTTTCTATAAGACCATTACAGGAGATAATGATTGGAAGAATGGATACTCGGTCCTGTTTCCATTGATCTTTGATTTGACATGCCAGATCGCTGTGCTTCCTTATTTTCTTCGAGAATACTTTTTGCATATTCCTGTAGGAAGGGACTGCAGCATCAATGAGAAAAGTAGATTTGGCACCTTGATAGTTATCATAATATCTGGCCTGTTATGTTCTAGACTTTTGTGCGTCAAAATTGTACGATCGCACTAAATTCTGACCTTTTCATTTTCCAACACACGTTCAGGTTTGTATGTGTAGTAAGGGGCATGATGATCACTAAATATATGGTTGGTTACAATTTGCTGGTGTATAATCGAAGTGATCTTGGCGCATTTGTGTAAACTGTCTGAGCGAGGGTTGCACATCCTAAAATGATGTGAAGTATATTTTTCGTTCACACTTTACATCTGGGGCATTTATTACATTGGACCTTGGACTCGTTTTTAACTTGTCTTCTGTAGTTTCGGGTGGGAATACCTTCATCTTGAATGATTAGCACGAAACCCTCATTTTCAGTATATAATTCTCAATCTGCTAGCCATTTTAGAGGATGAGAAATCTGTACATGGATCGTAAAGTTCGTGAAAGATTTCACCGTGAATTTGTTTTTTCTGACCACTGGTCTTGCTTTTGTTTTTCTGTTTGAAAGGTAGTTTTCTGAAAAGAGTCCTGGTTCAGATGTAGAGGGGTAAGATTTTTATCTGCTAATAGAACTGCTTTGTGTATCAATGCCAATTTTGATTTATTGAGGAAGTATTCTCTGAGTGTAAATCCTGGATGTCAATTATGCCTCTCCCTCTAAGGCTTCTTGGTAGCATAGACCTCATTATACAAGATTTTGGGTGATGCTTCGTATATTTTGTCATTGTGGTACGAAGTAGTTTTCGAAGATTTTAGAGGTCAGTTGAAGGCCATTTAATAATACCGAAGCTGTACGTAAGAACAGAGATTGCATAGATATTTACTGCTTTTACAAGATTTGTTCCTGTGAGATGACTTCATCGGTTGATGACAATTTTTGAAATCCATCTGAAGAGAATTTTTAACAAGAGAATCTTCTTTCCCACAGTTTGCATGATTACCAGATTCTTGCAAAGTTCACCATTTTCTAGATTAGGTATTTTTAATTTACTTAATTTTCTGATATGCCGACCTGGATGGCCGAGGTGGCTAAGAGCGAGTACCGACTCAGCGCTTCGGTCCGAAGGGTCGCGGGTTCGAGTTCCGCCTTGAGCATGGTCGTTTGTCCCTTGACTTTGTATGTGTTGTCGCGGAGGGCCTCGCGTTCTGCTGACCCCTGATCAGAGGGGCCCGCAAGTGTTTGTCTAGTGTATGGTCGATTATGCGTCCCATCGGGACGTAAAGGGTAATTTAGGTAATAATCAATTTTACCTTTTTTACTCTGCAGAGTGCGACGTTCATCTAGGTCCAGTTCCATGTCTTTATCTGCATTTTCCACGAAATGGAAAAATCGACTGTGGAGACATTTGGACTTCCATTGACCGTTGTTATTATTATTATTGTTAATAATAATAGTAATAATCATAATAACAACAATAACGCTTGCGACGCTGGTGTCTGCGCCCCCGCACCTTCGTTAGGACAGTTGCGACATAAATTCCCCTCCTCTTACCTGAGTCAAGGTGCCGGCTAGCTCAGGAAGCCGTGAGAGCCTGAAATAGGGGCGGTGAATGGACGTTGCTTTGATTGATTGATTTTTTCGTGTTTCCGGGCGCGTCAACGCTTTGGTCATTAGTCCCGTTAGTGTAGTGCATGTTTTTTCTCGGGAGATGGCGGTGATCTTTCCCCGGTCATTCCGCTGGATGGCGAGATCCGGCGCCGACCTACCGTCGGCTAGTGGGGTTTCTTCCTAACCAGGACTCTCCCACCACCGGGGCATCGCCCCAGCCGGGACAACACCCGACCGATCCCCCGGAATATGTAGTAGTGTAGTGCATGTTAGTGTAAGTGTGTGTGTGTGTGTGTGTAAGGGGAGAGGAAGGACACATCGCGCGCGGTCCTTGTCCCGTTTGGTAGGGTACTGCTCCGGCATTCGACTGGTGTTGATCGGAGAAACCACGGAAAACTACCGATCAGTGCAGCCGGCCGCTAGAATACTCCTCCAGACAGCTTCTGAATTCGACCTAGCTGGAAAGCTAGTGTCAAAAATCCTGCCGCCGGCAGGACTCGAACCTAGTACCTCCCGGTCAGAAGCGCTGCAGTGACATCAGTTCATGTACTGAGCTACCGCTCCCGGTCTGGAGGTTGCTACTTAACGAAATTAGAAGAAGAATTTGTTCTAACAGAACGTAAAATTTAATAAAAGAAAAAATAGAAATACCCAAATTATGTAAAATTATTGCAAATACTGGGCATGAGCTCAGCAGTATTTGCCTAAACCTTAATTCTAATACAAAAAATTAACACAACAAAATCTTAAAAAATTAGGATTACAACAAAAATTTGAAATTAAACATTAATTCAAAAGAAGCCAATGCGCGGCCAATGTTTCTTCGAGAACTATTCCAATTTCCTTTTTTATTAGACAAGAGTCTTTTTTATTAAACGTGCCTGAGAGGCAAAACAGATGCCTTTGCCCGGCGCTCCACTAACATCACCATTGAGTTGCGGCGAACACGCCTCCAGCTGTGGAAAATTCACTTTCTTCCAATGTGTTTTTTTTTTCGCCTCGGAAAGGGGCGAGCCATACGTCTCCGACGGCCGGATCCTTTTGTTGGCGAGGTACAGTATGGTCGCCTCCTTCCACCCCGCCAGGCTTGACGAAACAAGGTCACGACAGCTCAGCTCGAGTAGATAAGTTTATAATATTCTAGATAGAATATTAAAATCACGCCGCGTAACTAAAAGAGGCGTGAAATTCAGCCACGCGAACTGGTGTGAGTGAATTTGCACACGTCGTAATCAAACTATAAAATAAAACTTTGGGGCACTCGCCCAAAGCAAGATGTAACTCTCTAGCCGACACTCGCCCGTAATAAGATCCTTGGGCACTCGCCCGCCTTTCTCTGACGATTATCTCCCTAGCGGGCGTTCGTCCGAACGATTTTCCTTAGCGAGCTCTCGCGCGGACGGTTCTGATTGGCGGGCGCTCGCCCGAACCATTCTGATTCCGGCTAGCGCTTCACTAGCACGCACCATGTCCCTGTTCTCCCCCTCTAACTCAAAAGTTCTAGAAGGTTTTTCAAAATTTTGCGAAAGGTTGTGCAATTGGCCGAAGGCCCCTGCTTCGAACGAAATTCTCCTCCAATCCTCCAACGTTTAATTACAGTTAATTTGAGCGGAAATTTCCGTAATCGGTGCTGTCGCTTGCACTGGATGTAAATAAAGTGCCTGGGTGGGGCGTGGCGCCACTCAGTCTCTGCATTTCTTGAAATTCCCAGGGGAGGTTGAGCCGAAAGGGTGCGTTTGCTAAACTACTCCCTCCCTTTCGACCACTGCCGTGCCGCGGGCACTTAAAAACCGCAGCTGCGCGGAACAAAATAGCCCTCCGCCCCGTACCGGTACAAAAGAAGCATGAACTGGTGTTGAAAAGGAAATTCAGATTTCGAAAGGAAATTCAATTTATTTAATTATTAGATATTATTACACATTATTATATCGTCACATTATTATTATTATTATTATTATTATTATTATTGACTGAAATAAATAATACATTAAATAGAAAAACTCTTAGTATTACTGAAGATTTAATAATGTTATAAAACATTATTAAATCTTTGGGAAAGCAGAGTGTAAAAGAAACAGTAAATAATTTTGCAAGTAACGTTGTTGTTCAAATTAATAATATCGTACAAGAAAATAAATATGACGAAACAGAGGTGGTACACGAACCTACAGATATTATTGTTAACTTTTATTTACCACTATGCAAAATAAGTGATATACCAACAACTCTGTGAATAGAAATTAATGTAAATAAATCTCCTGGATATGATAATATTAGAGCAAAAGGTATTGTAAATGTTAATACATTTAGCAAGTGGTTAACGAAATTGTATTTGTGTCAATAGTGGGACATTTATCTTTAATTTTTAATTTTTTTGTTTTTAATTTTTGTTTTTTTTTTTTTTTTTTTTTTTTTTTTTTTTTTTTTTTTTTTTTAATATTTTAATATTTTAATATTTTAATATTTTAATATTTTAATATTTTAATATTTTAATATTTTAATATTTTAATATTTTAATATTTTAATTTTTTAATTTTTTAATTTTTTATTTTTAATTTTTAATTTTTAATTTTTAATTTTTAATTTTTAATTTTTAATTTTTATTTTTAATTTTTAATTTTATTTTTTAATTTTTAATTTTTAAATTTTTAATTTTTAATTTTTAATTGTTTAATTTTTAATTTTTAATTTTTAATTTTTAATTTTTAATTTTTAATTTTTAAATTTTTAAATTTTTAAATTTTTAAATTTTTAATTTTTTAATTTTTTAATTTTTTAATTTTTTAATTTTTTTATTTTTAAATTTTTAAATTTTTAAATTTTAAATTTTTAAATTTTTAAATTTTAAATTTTTAAATTTTTAAATTTTTAATTTTTAATTTTTTAATTTTTTAATTTTTTAATTTTTTAATTTTTTAATTTTTTAATTTTTTAATTTTTTAATTTTTTAATTTTAATTTTTTAATTTTTATATTTTTATTTTATTTTTAATTTTTTAATTTTTAATTTTTAATTTTTAATTTTTAATTTTTAATTTTTAATTTTTAATTTTTAATTTTTAATTTTTTAATTTTTTAATTTTTAATTTTTAATTTTTATTAATTTATTTTTTTTTTTTTTTATTAATTTATTTTTTATTTATTTATTTTGATTTTTTATTAATTTATTTAACGTCAAAAACAGTTCAAACTGCGTATGACGTGCTATGGGGAGAAGTGAATTTCCATTACAGGTTAATAATTTCAATTATCTGACCAATTTTAAAGGAAGGTGATGGTCATGATTTAGGTAATTATATGACATATTAGCAGTAACAGGAAAAATATTTGAAAGATGTTTGGTTAAACATTTGAATAATTATCTAAGAAATAATAATATAATAAAGAAATAATAATCAATGTGGATTTCAAAAAGGTAAAGGGACAGAGAAGTTTGTTAGTACAAGTGATAGATTATATTAATTATCTATTCAAAAGAGGGAATGGAGTAACTGCCATATGCCTTGGCTGCACAAAAGCTTTTGATACAGTGAAGCACACTATTATTAAAAAACTGAAAGAGATGAGAATTATTCGCTACTGTTTTAAATTATTCGAAAACTATTTAATGAATAGAATTTTGTGTTGAAAATAACTGGCACAAGCAGTAAATTATGACCAATAAAATATGGGATATCACAGGGAAGCTGTAAATGGTTAATGGTTTATTCAGTGTTGTTATTAATTGTAAGTTATACAAGTATGCTGATGTTGCAATCCTGTTATCTGCCAATGAACACCCAAAGGTACGCCAGGGTATTCTGCAGAAGGTATTTCATGGAATTATTGAATGATCATATGTGAATAATTTGTATATTTACTATTCCAAAACAAATATAATAAATTTTGAAACACCACATATGAGTGTATGTTAAAAACATTTATGCATACAGTAAACTGTACATCCACATCTACTGATAAAATATGTAAATGTGAAAGGCTTGAGTTAGTAATCACATGTTGCAGGAACGTTATCATTGACGAGTTCACTTTGTGACACCGAATGTACTGCTAATTGCCAATAATGGGGAATAGAAACGAGGGCTTTTTTAAAATCCACATATGCGATATAGAGTTCTATTCTTCTTAGACGCCAGGTTACATTAAACCGAGTCTATTATTAGTTGTTCTTTGTACACTTAGGACCCTTTCTGCACCCCTTTCGCTCTTCAACTAAAATGACATTTTGTTCACAATGGGTATCAATCATTTGCGAAAGGCATTATGTGATGATCTTATACAGTGTTCGAAGACACGTGATTGGATGGTATATAGATGTATTCTGACGATTATGTGCATCTGTAGGTGTCAAATGGGTGATACCTTGAGTAAGGAATCTTGGCATTTTGCTCGGCTCTTTTTTAACAGCGTTGATTAGTTCAGCTAGTCGCATGTGGACACAGTGGAATCTTTTGGACCAGACGTTCTGGACGCCATCAGGCCCAGGAGCTCTCTAATTGAAGGTGCCTTTAATCACACTTCTGATGTCGTAGGTGGAGATTTAATATAACTACATAAGTTGAATTTTACTGGATCGGTTTTGCTCTGCTTTAAAAAATAGATAATAATAATATGGTAACAATAAAAGCATTAACTTCATTTTATGGCTGACCTGCACAGTTATTTTAAACTATTAAATACAAGACTACGCGCCTATTTAATTGCACTTCACTTCACTTTCACTTCACTTCAATTCAAAACATTTGAAATTCACTTCTCTTTCTACTTCTATACTGCACTACACAGTACAACACGTCACCACCCTTCAGTACAATAGTACTTTGAATATAATTATATATTTAGAACAGGAACGAATTTAATAGTAATTAACACAATAATAGTGATAAAACTATCAATAATAATCAAATAATAACTAATATAATAATCCAAAATACTAAATTAATGAAGTTTACAAATACCATTAGATAATTTATTTTTAAATCTTTGAACACCTAGAGGAAAAGGTTGTCGCCTTTGGTCATTGCTTCACGAATCTCCGAAATTTGTTGAAGATTTTCCCGATAAAAGGAAGACGATTGATTGTTTTTAGTGTTTACGGGCACAACTTCTACTCTAATCGTTATTCCAGTAAGTTTAGTGTATTTATATACCGGAAAGTGTTTTTTCTGCTGCATGTGAAATCAAGACGTCGGGATCGTGGATCACCGCAGCACCAACCAGTGCGTATCTCGTCGCCAGAGATTTCCATTTTTTCTTACACCTCAATAAATTCCTGTTCCGACAGCATTACGCGTATCAATGATGCATAGATGCAGGATCCTCAAACACTGATATTATGCCAGGAGACTGACTTCGACAAAGGGATACAAATGTTGATCTCACTGAATGTCTCAATTCTGGTGGTGATTTTGTGAGAAAATAGTGCTGTATCTGCTTCAATAACATTTTTTCAATGAAATTGTGTAATATTTTTGTCGACGATTTAGGGAATCTTACTTTTTGGTTGTATCTCGTCCTACATCGTGCGTCAATTATGCATACGCACCGATCTGTAAATGAAGAGAAGTGCTCTCTGTCCATGGCAAACGACAGAGACGAAACAGTGTAACATAAGGAGTAGAATTGTAAAACGTAAAGTTCATTCAAGCAATTCATAAGACTTACTCCTCATTCTTTGAAACACAAATAACAATAGAGATGTTAATGGGTGGGATGGCTTTTGTGACACATATTATTACAATACCCTTGGAATGATCACGATAACTACCTTTCAGACAGTAGCGACCAGCCCGAGATGGTCTACGTTTCGCACCCGAAGGCGTCGGCGACACCGGCATAGTAGATTTCTTTGCGTCGTGGTCTAAATTGAAACAATCCAGTCAGGATATGTAGCGGTGAGGACAGTCCATGCGGGAGAGACGGGTGGTGGGGACGATAATAATCCCACAAGGTTGCTGTTTCCAGGACGTGCCCACCCAGGCGGGAAGGTCGTGATGGTCCAGATAGTTTTTCCATTGACATAATTTATTTCAGGTATGTCCGAAATGGATAGGGGCTGAGGATTGCAATAAAGAATATAAAGTCCAGATACCGGTAACCTAGGTCATAGGGATAAAGGTGGCAGTGATGCACGCTGTACTGGTTCAGGTGGCAGGTTCATGCGAGGATGGTTGAAGCGACGACGAGATGGTTGAGTCCGTTTGGAGGCAGGCGGAAGTTGCCGAGGTGCCGGTGCCTCAGGAGGGGTGGCGAGGGTAGCGACCATTCAGGCAGCGGCGACAGTGAGACCTGGGTGACAGTGGATTAGGCAGCGGCTGTTCGCGCTGGGATGGTTCATGCCGGGGGGCGGCGCTCCCTGCGTGCAGCAATAAAAAGAGCGGTTTATTCGCGTCGAGCCCCGCGCGGCGCGGCGTCTCGCCGCCGACGGCCGCATTAAGGAGTGAGCGCTATCGCTTTATGTCTTTTATACGACTCCGCTTTTACTCCGGCGATTCGCCACGGCCGCGCCTCCGAGCAGCGCTTGCCCCCAGTCGCTACCTCCGCCGTCCGGAGGCTCCGTCACGCTGCCCCCAGCGCCCCGAATGCTTATTGCCCTCGCCCTCGGCCCTCGCCCTCGGCCCTCGGCCCTCGCCCTCGGCCTCGCCCTCGGCACTCGCCCTCGCCACTCGCCCTCGCCACTCGCCCTCGCCACTCGCCCTCGCCACTCGCCCTCGCCACTCGCCCTCGCCACTCGCCCTCGCCACTCGCCCTCGCCACTCGCCCTCGCCCCCCCTCGCCCCTCGCCCTCGCCACTCGCCCTCGCCACTCGCCCTCGCCACTCGCCCTCGCCACTCGCCACCACTTTTTTTTAATTGAATTGAATGGATAGAGAAAAACACCAATCATTCATTAGTACTCTTAGTCGAATGATTAAATATGATATAAAAAAATTGACACTACCTTCATTCCGCTCAATATTTGGTTCTATATTTATATTTATATTTTTCTTATTATATTTCAATTTCCTTATGTATAAATTAAACATGTTAAAATCGCATTAACAAGAAACATGCACAGGATCTGCACTCGCTGTGTGGAATAGTTCGAAAGCAACAGTGGTGGGCGCTCGGAGCATGATTGAGTGCGCGATGTCAGACTTGCGCTGATATCGAGGCAGCTCTCGCTCAGCACCGCAGCCAGGGCTGGAACATGTACGTGGCCACATCTAGCTCTTTCCAACGATATGCGTAATCTGTATTTTCGGCTGGCTCCTGCGCGTGCTGTAGCAAACGCAAAGGATATTTATAGTTTTTACATTCGTATTTTGACTTTCGTTGGTCGACGGGTGTCCTCATGTTTGATTTCAATCACGGCTCACCTTTGGTTTCCATTGTCTCTATTGTAAGTTATAATGACATTAGAGTCTTGAACCTCTGTCCATATTCCTAGAAATGTATTGGCAGTACGACAAGAAATATTGGGAGCAACTCCACATTCAGTTGGCAGCGAACCGATGTTTTTGTTACTACTGTGTAGAAGCGAGCGCCACGCTCATCGTCGCCAATCCGTGTTAGTTAATTTATTCCCGCATTGCAATATTTTGTTTAAGCCATCATAATTTATCTACATATGGAAATATTATTTTTGTTATTATTGAAACAGAATAGCTTTTCTTCAATTAGCCTTCGTGGTTGCTCCTCCTTTTGCAATTATTACAAATAACGTTTAAATAACAGCCTTTTCCTTGTTTTCCGAAGATGTATAATTCCTACCCACTGTTACACGGTAAAAAGTAGTGACATATAGCATTATTTTTTGTATTCATAGGTTTTATTTTGTCATTCATTCATTTTGTATTCATGTAAATATTTTTTGTATTCATATATCTGGACTGCATTACCCTCAAACTCGAACTTCATGCTACATTTTAGACGTCTTTGACGCGAAACAAATGCTTTATATAATATTCTCTTTGCCCTTCGACGTGTAGTGTAACTTCAAGGCCACGAGCTGGACGAAGACGGGTACCCTGTCATCAAATTCGGAGCTTCGTTACGACCTAATATTTTTAAATTGAAGATCTCGAATGGATGGCATTGTCACAGTCCCCTTCCAGCTTGTGATCTTGAAAGAATACTACAGTTAAATCGGAGTATAGTATCTAATTTCAAACTAAATGTTTCTCAGCGTCACAAATCTCAGTGATATTATACAAGATTAGTCTTCAGTCGGAGGATGAGAGCAGAAAAACGCATACCATGGACATAGCACCTGCTACACAAGTCCTGTATACAAATAGTTCATCATCCTTCGCAGACGAAAAGGCATACACGTGGTCGACGGTATTGCATCACAGGCGAAGGAAAGTGAAGTGATTCCCCATCTCGCGCGTTTCTTGATTGATTGATTTATTGATTGTTGATTTCGGGCACGTCAACTGCTAAGTTCATTAGTCCCGTGATTGTAGTGCATGTGTTTTTCTTTTGCAGGTGGTGGTGGTGGTGATCTTCCCCTGCTGGATGGTGAGATCCAGCGCCTACTTACGTGTCGGCTAGCGGAGTTTTCCCCAACCTGGTATCTCCATTAGCGGGGTATCGCCCCAACTGGAATAAGCTCTAAGCTCTCGACCGGTCTCCCGGCGTGTGTGGAAGTGTAATGCATGTAAGTGTGTGCGTGTGTGTGTGTGTGTGCGTAACTAAGGGGTGAGGATAGGACAAGGAAGGGAAAGGAATGATCGCGCGCTGTTGCTCATTTGTTATGGCACTGCTCCGACATTCGCCTGATATTGATTGGCGAAATCTCGGAAAACTATGGATCAGAGCAGCCAGCAGCTAGAATTCTCCTCCAGACAACGACTGAATTCGACAAAACTACGTTCCTCGACGTTGAGCTTCAGCCAAGTGTGCAAGTAGTAGACGTTAATTTTTTATGATACATGTTTCGATTCTTTAACGGAGATACAGCAATAACATATACAATATGAAAAAATAAATATGTCCTTTTATTTCAAGAAAAAAACGTAAACACAAAAATAAATGTATAAATGGAGCTGATTTTGCGTTGGAAACATTCTTATACATTGCCCATGTGTAAAATAAGTTAATAAATAGTTTGCGGACAATGGTTTTCTGTGTCTTGTGATTTTCTATAGATTTACACAACTCATCCCAATCAGGTTTTTTGTCGAGTTTCATTGATCTACTGAGCGAATGCTGACGTGACCCCTTTTTTGCTTCTGGACATACAAGTAAATGTAGCTTCACTGTGCGCACATTTACTTGATCTCTCCCTTTGCTAGTTGTGGAAGAAGTACTATTTTCTTATAATACTGAAAACTCAATTTCCTAGTTCGTTTACCAATGCAAACAACTTCCTTTAACTAGGGAGCGACAATCTCAAATTTCAAATGTTGCCGTGTTTTGTTGGTCCTTTTGCGCATCATTCAACGATTTATGGTCAAATGGTTGGGAAGGATCCTAGAGCTCTAGGAAACGTGGGCAGATTGTACTTCTCTTCCACACGTCACTTACAGTTGTTTTTATTATGTGACATAATAAATCACCCTTAATGTACACGACAAAACTAATATGCCCACTTCTCATAGCCCCACATTTCCCAATACGTTACAACGATCAGGACTGTACGCAAGGCTTCCGTGAGCAAACTTCGCGAAACGGAGTAGAATCATACTGTGTGATTCTACTGTTGTGGTGTACCTCCAGTTACTACCTCTGCTGCCTATGACAGTTTGGAGGTGTTGTGGCTCACGCTGATATGATAGTTTGGAGGTGGTGTTTGTGTAATGGAATGACTCATTTTGTATTGAATAGCCATACGAAATATCTACATTTTAAAGTAAGAAAATATATCATTACTAAAATAAAAGGATGAATCGTTTCCTGTTTATCGTCTGGTGACAACTCTTTCGGCCGACGGTCGCCCGCGGCACTGCTGCTTCGCCCGGCCACACGCTACGCGCCGCGCCAACGCTCCCACGCTCCCACGCTCCCACGCCCCAGCGCTTCCGAGGCGACGCAGGCGGCGGCAGGTCGTCGCCCGCACTCGGCGGCGGCGGCGGCGGTGGCCTAGCGACACGTAGCAGCGACCGACTGCCCCGCCCCGCCCATTCCACCCGAACCCGCCCTGTTGCGCCACTCCCCGCCTCCATGTGTCCCTCTCCTCCCCGCCCAGCTTCGCCATTCCGCCCAGCCCCTCCTAGTCTCGCCCCGCCCGCAACCCGCCGCACACGACCCTGCTCCTCCCCGCCCTTCCCCGTCCTGCTCCGCGATGCCCGCCCTGCCCTTTTTATCCTCTTCGTCCAAGACCGTCCTGTTCCGTACTGTCCCGTCCCGCTTCATCCTGCCCCGATCCGTTAACCCCACTAGCATCGATTTGCTTCGTCTCGCACCTCAGCTCCGCTCTGCTCCCTCCCACACGCCTTACATCCTTCACCCACCCCCACCTCCGCCATTCGCCTCCCTTAGCAGTCGGGCAGAGGTTTCTTGATTTGCCAGTTGTCAGACCAGGACCCTTGTGACACGGCGTCACAGATATGTCCGTCACATCTTCATATGCATACCTGGCCGCGTTAACTGGGCGCCGCCCGCCCGCCCCGCACCGCATTGACAGATTGATACATGTGCGGCGGCGGCGGTGGCAGGGCGGGCGGGGGAGGGCGGCGGCCACCTCGCCGGTATAATGATATCCCTGGCCTTGGCAGGTCGGCCCCGCCCGGTCCGCGCCGACCACGCTCCCTCTCCACCTCTCGCTCCCTCTTGCTCTGCCTCCCGCTCGCGGTCTCGCTCGCGCCCGCGCCGTTGTCACCGCGCGCACGCCGCCGCCACGCCACCGCAGACCACGCTAACCCCTCCCACCCCTCCCACCTTCTCGTCGCTTCGGCCGTCGTCACCATCGAACTGGGCTCCTACTCCATGCTTGTCCGCAAGCGTCCCCGCCGCCGTCCCCCACTACCATCTTCGTCCACAATGCCCACTCTCCTTGCATTTGATTTGATTCAGTTGACTCAAAAGTCGGTAATTAACGTATGTGACGTACGGGGGATAAATGAATATGTATGTGTTTTCTTGAGCTCCAAAGTATCTTCCCCATCCATTTAATATACATAGTTAAGTTTTCAAATAATTACCCACAAAGCTAGGTTAGCAACATTTTCGCTCACGCATTAGTGAATAATTATTTGCATCAGTAAAGAAAAAACAGATTTGATTTTGTTCTATCGCTAACAAAATAGGATCCCACACCCTCCGGCACTACTACTACCACAACATGCAAAACGAGAGCTCAAACGAACGAAGAAACGGACGCAAAGTGACGGTACATTTTTATGTCCAGAAGAAAACAAGATTCCATCTCAGCCTTTCCTCAACGGATCAAGAAAACTGGACGAAAAATCTGATCGAGGTTGGTTTCCTCTGTCGTCCACGCCGTCCGCACTGCCACCCTCTGGCAATAATCACACCAACGTCCCCAGTGCCATTCCCCTCGCCAGTGCACCTTCGGCCTCCCGCCCTCCCAGTCCTCACAGCCAGCGCCCATCTCACTGCCATCCGTCCTTTACGTCTACTTGCGTACCGGAAGGTCTTAGGGTGCCGACCTGGAATCCCGAGGTGGCTAAGACCGTGTACTAACTCAGCGCTCCGGTCGAAAGGGTCGCAGGTTTGAGTCCCGCTTTGGGCATGGTGGTTTATCCCTTGTCTCTCATGTATGTGTTGACGATGAAGGCCTTGTGAGTCTGTTGACCACAGACCGAGGAACCCGCAAAGTGTGTGGATTAAAAAAATTGATTGTGTGTTTGAAAATTATTCGTATTCCAGTTTAAAAGTTTTATATAGTTAAGGTGTTTATGGCCAATGTTATAATTAAAATACGCTGAGAATGAGTTTAGTATGTTTCTGGTAATTGATGGAATAATAGTATTTATTAGATTGCCTATATTGGCTGTGATGGAGTTAATTAGTGAATGCATAAACGAGCTATTATTTTGATTAGGAATATGATGAGTTGATTGCGAAGACTTTTGATTGAAATAGGTATTTGAATTTATATCCATTTTGTTCGCCTGATTATTCACATGGGTGATGTTTTGAATTTGATAGTTCGATTGGAGATTTCCGAAGCTGTGGGCGGATAAAAGGGGCGCGAGAGGTGTATCATTATTTGATTTAGTTTCGACATTCCTTACATGTGCACTTGTTGGGAGAGCGGTTCTATAATTTTTTTGTAGTAAGGACATTACGCAGTTCGTATATCTGCACGGTGGGGGCCCTTGCAGTTCTTACAAATCGGTACTTGTTTCCGTTAGGGACAATTTACTATATACTGATTTTCTGAAGAGTAAATTCAAGCAGTTGTGTGGTTGAAGTTATTTTTGGTGCGCCCAAAGTCCAGACACCGCAGACAATTGGACAAGGCCTTTGTTTTTTCTCCTTTGTTCAGGTTTAACACCCAAATTACAAATTTGTTTCATTTGGAGCACTGTGTCAGCCATCGAATTCTGCGGCTACCACAGGTAAAGGGGTGTTCTTTTATGTAGTCGTGTGACACTTAACACTTAAAATATTCATATAAATTTATTTTATTTATTTATTTATTTATTTATTTATTTATTTTACGTCCAAAACAGTTAAGGACTGTTTGTGACGTGTTATGGGGAGAAATGAATTCTGTGCACATTTTCATAATTCTGTGATCCCATTCCTAAACCATATACTAATTGAATTTTGAATACAGAAAGAATGAACGCTTTCTGCAAGGATTTTTAACAAAAGTATTCTCTCCGATGTAATTAAATATATTTTCATGGGTAAAGTAGCAATAAATTTGGGCTCTTATCCCTCATCATGTCCATCGCCGAGGAACAATACTTCTTGCCGCGACATGGAAACGATAATTTGAAGAACTATATTTCCCACTGAATTCTAGAAGACATGCACAGATAATGAAGTTATATTTATGTCCAGAAGAAAAACAAGGGACCACCTCAGCATTTGCTCAAAGGATCAGGGAAACTGTACGAAAAACCTGATTGAGATGGGGTCATTGACCGCGAGGCTGCTGTACAAATCTTTTTACAGGTTGTTTAGAATTATACAGTCCAAATGGTAAAATAATACATTAAATATCTCTGTTCAAATAAATCTTACTTTCTGTTTGATGCTCAGAATAGTCTCTAATTGTATAGAAACGGTGATGTAGCAGAAACAATTTTACTTGTGATTTAAACTTTTCTATGGAATTTAATCGTTTAATGTCATCTGGCAAAGTGTTGAAAAATAATGTACATGTATGTATGTGAATTTTTTGTAATGAGCTGATGATACTGTCACGTGATGGATATGATTACTACATCGAGTATTGTAGACATCGGCGTTTTCTGAAAATATATTCCCGCTCTTAAGCCATTTTTGACGAAAACCACTGATTCATAAATCAACAAACAAGGTAATGGTGAAATTCCTAGATTAATATATAGTGACTTGCAAGAATCACGTGGGTGATATTTGGTTATTATTCGTACAATTCTTTTTTTGTAATCTAAAAGTCTGGGAGCTATAAGATGTATTTCCCCAGAATATTATGTCATATCTCAGGCGGGAATGAACATTCACGAAATATACACAACAGTATTAAGGATGACGGAATTTGAAAGAATTCTGAACGCGTAGCATAATGAACTTAATTTTGTGTTCAATTCATTAAAATTGACGTTCGATTTGAGGTTTGACTGAATTGAGAGTCCTACAAATTTTATTGCTTTAACATCAGTCAATGGTACACCGTTCATTTTTAAAGGAGTGCAGTATTGTTTATTTGAAATCAAAAACTGCATTAAAACTGTTTTCATTTACTATTAATTTGTTATTACGGAACGAATTAGAAACATATGATATTGTACTATTTGCGGTTTCTTTATTGCAAAGAATGTATCATCCACAAAGAGAACTGTTTTTCCGTTTCGAATAGTCGAGGACATATCGTTTACATATAGTAAGAAGAGAATAGGGCCTAAAATCAATCCATGAGGAACTTCACGGGCAATTGGCAAAGGGGAGGAAAGGTGTGTACATAATATTCCATCATTCCAATAAGGTACTTCAACTCTCTGATATCGTTGTTTAAGGTACGAACATAACCAATCTAGGGTAATACCACGGATCACGTATGAAGGTAATTGTAAAAGTAAAATGTCATGATAAATACACGTCAAAAGCTTTTGAAAGATCTAAAAAGAATCCAATAGGTGCTGTATCTTGATCCAGTGATGAGGAGACAACTTTAAGAAAGGAAAATATATTATAATTTTTTATTCTAATTAGATTTTCTCCTTCTGGTATTATTTGTTTGATATCAGCTCTGAAATCCATAATGTTTCTGAACATTAGTTTGATCAGATTGTTATTAATATTTAAGGTGAACTGATTAGATATTTCCCTGTTGAATTCTGCAATGCTCTCTATATCGTTAACGTATATAGTTTTCTTGATTCGAAGTTTGTTAATGTAGTTGAAGTTATTTAGTAGTTAATGAGTAGTTCGTTATTTAGTTTCCCTAGTGGCACGTACCTGTTTTTTATCGGCACAGAGTATAAATGGTCTCCGCTAGTTGAAGACTTTTTGTTCGGTAATGATTCATCACTGCTATCATTGAAACTTCTTTTTCCACTGTTGTTAGTTAAGTTTACAGTACTGCTGCAGTAGAGGGTACATGGGCACTTTGGTCGGAGGCGAGAGCGCTGTCTTAGTCATGGTTACTAACCTCGGGTATGCTGTTACCGGCGTTGCTCACGAGTTGAGTTTCGGTTACCAACTGATAGCCGCCATTAGCCACGATATGGCCGGTCAAAGTTACTTGCAAGTCACTTTGCTGTTCTTCCGCTTCTCGATGTTCTTCTTGTTGATTGTGTGTTGGGCTGGGTGATGTGTTCATGGCGTTTGTGCCGTATACGGTCGCCATGGCTTCAGCGATACTCTGGCCTAAGCCAGGCTGGGAGACGCTGCACTACTACTAATTATTGGATATAATTAGACTAGCTTTGTTCGGTTCACTGTACACTACACTTCACTGCTCGGAGCGAACTGCGAGTGTGTGGATGTCTAGTGTATGGGCGAATATACGTTCCATCTGGCCTACAGGGATACTGACTGTCGCCTGTCAAATAGTTATTTATACACCAAGGGCGTTATGAGGCTTCTAATGATCGAGCGGCGACAAAACGCTCCAGGGTCATTAGGCAGATGTCGTTTTCTCGCTCGAGGTCATTGGAATTAGTTAACGCCAGTGGTACATACATTGTATTTTTACCTGATTTTATAGATTCAGATTTACTTATTTACTAATTAGCTAGATGTTTCCTCGACTCAGGATGCCTTTCCATATTTCCCGCATAAGTCGCAATTGCCTCGGTAAATAAACATGTAGCATCATTAACTGTTTTCATATTTCCTTCGTAACCAAAGTCCTCTGAATCCAGGTACGTTTTGCAGCGTATATTGAACTCCGTATTGATGGAAATAACAAGATATAACGTATAAATTAAACGTATAATTAAGCTATAACGTAAAAATTAATATTTTGAGTCAAAAGACCCCAAACAGAGGAATAAAAAATTGATTTTGTTGATGTTTTTGATGATCTTATTAATTAATAAATTAATATAACAATAAATATACATATGCATACATTTAAACAAAAACACATTCTATTTCTTGGCTCTGTAAATGAAACTAGTGGTGTTAAACGAGGACATATTTCTTGGATGATTTCTAACTTTTGCAATTTTTGAAAATTCGGAGAATTCAATGAAAATGAGACCTGGGCATATTTATGCGCTTGTTGGTCAATTAGTGGAATTTTTTTTTAATTTTGAACTTTTTTTAAAATGTTTTTTTATAATTTGCATTAATTTCAAGATGAAATAACGCGAGAACTATTTGTATTTTTTAAGGAATCTTGACACAGATACGTGATCTTGTTTACATATTACATTTTTAAGATTAGATTTCACTTAAGACAAAAATCTCTCTCCTCAATACTAGTCCTGTGACAATATTAACTTTTTGCAAGTTTCAAAAATACAAAAAGGTCGCCGTAAATGAGAGTAACACTCATTCTTTTACCTATAAATACGAGGAGAAATTATATGAAAAGCACTCATATTTTCGAAAACTTGAACCTGCCCTTATTACAAGATCTGTCTAAAAAACAAGTAATGAAGGAAAAATTCTCTATCTTCAATATTGCTTTTGTAGAAAGACGCCGGAAAGCATTATGAACGATTTCAATTTTCGAAAAAAAAAACAGAGATATAAACGAAAATGAGACCTGTGACATCCTTTTGAGCATCTCTTACATTGTTGGAGAACAAAGTTCAATCAAAATATTTGGAGCCATTTTAGACAAGTTTGAAAATGTAATCGAAGCTTCATGTAAAGTACCTCCAAAAGTAAAAATATCCTTTTCAAATCCAGGAGACCACATCAGATAGATTGAGAAATGTCAATTTTGGTAAAAGCGCTAGCGTTATTCGCAGACCAGCGGACGGTTTGTCGTAATTCAATATTTCGGTTCCAAGATTCCACCAAACCTGAACTCTGACTTTACAACGGATTTACTACATACAAGGATACGATTTTTCCACTATTTCGTTAGCAGGTCCCGGCAATAGGTTTTCTATCGAAAAATTACCGTGTTCTCGTACAGCATTACAGCCCTTTCTTTATATTGCGAAGGCAGTATGCGTGAAAATAAAAAGCCTGTTATGGCCAATAACAAAGATTTTCAGATCCCTAAAAAAATGGAAGCCATAAACAAAGAACCACCGCTAGACCTCAGAGATCCCACCTTAAAAGGATTGAAGTGTCCCCTAATAATATGAAAATATTGAACGTATGTAATAAATATGAAAATAATAACTAAGAAACTATATCGTAATGAAAGTAAAAGTTCTCAAGCCATATTTATTATTCAAATAATAATATTTATTATTCAAATAATAAATACTATATATGATTTATAAAATTGTAAATACTATAATTTTAAAATGTCATTTTAATATATTATTTTTCTGAATCGATGACAAAAAATTAACAATTACTTTTCCTTATTTGAACAATTAAATTATTTTATGAACTAATTTTGCCGAAAAATGGGGGTTATAACCACCGGAGATCCTAAGAACATAGGGTTCACATAGATATTAAACGTCGAGATGAATCAGCTCTCAGGAGAATGATTTGGATAAAATGCCAATTTTCACTTAGACACAGGGGGATTAACGATTATTTATTACAGATGATGTATTTACTATCACATGTTGGGTAGAATATCTCTTTATAAACTCATATTGATGTTTTACCTTATTTATAATCATCATCGTCATCACCATCATCATTATTAACTTCATTGATTAGGCTTTTAACTCAGTTCCGAAGAGAACTAATGTCCCACACCCCATATTAACAATATTGTTTCCTTACAACTTTTTATAGTACTAAATACTGCCAGATTGGGAAAATGATTAACGACACGACCTTGCAAAGAACTAGAATATTACTGTCAGCAGGAAAGTGGTATTCAAATTTTTATTCACAAGCAAGTTTTTGGCATGCAATTAAGTATTGCGAGCCAGAAATATACTACATGGTCCACACTGCTTTACTTCTACGGGAAACGAACGATTACTACGTAGCCAGATAATCTCATTTTGACAATCGCCGGATCACCCCAACTCGACATGCACCTTCGGATCCTTTTATCAGGTCATTTTAAAATGATAAGTAAAGCAGTAGATAACATGTGTATTGTTTAATTCTGAAGGACTACAAATACATGAAACAAATATTGTACTTCAGCTTCTGGCTCCGTGAACTCCATCTCCCTCTGTTTCTGCGTCAAGTTTTCCGTGATCCATTGAGCAAATGCTGAGACCTTTCGTTTTGCTTCTGGACATGTGCTTCACTAATGACTAAATTTACCTCCTAGGGACAATCATATTCCACTCAGCGCTGTATAAAAAACAGCACTTCGGGTTCGAGCTGCGGGTTCGGAACTAGCATTGCAAAAGGACATATCCAAATGGACGAAGCAAACACCCAAGGAATTAACGTTTCTATTTGTTCGCTATTAGAATTTTCCAGGAGTGAATTTTAAAGTTTGAAATTTTACTGATCTGAAAGTGTATACAAATACTTCTGCTGCAATCAACCTTTTTCGTTTCATTTTTGGAAATGCTGGTGCTTAGTTTAAACTACTTTTACACCACTACGCGAACATTAATGATTGCCATACATTTACTGTGAAAACCGCAGACACGTTGCCTTCATTGAGCATTGTTATGTTACTGTGAGGGTAAATAAAATTTTAAAAAAGTTCTCGCGAGCAGACATATTTTACTACAATAGATATTCATATTTTACTAGATATTCTTATTTCCCCGGAGAATTCGACTTTTATGGTGAATAATTTTAAATGTAAAGAACATGTTGCTAAAAAAACAAGTGAAAAGCAAATGAACAAGTACGTGGCCATTCCCAGTCACCCGCACGTGCGTACGTCCGCACGCCCAAATTCCACTCCGGCCGCCACCACCTGCGCACTTCGCGCGAGGCCCCCTGCCCGCCGAGCTCCGCCGCTGCCGTCCCACAACGGCGCGCGCCAACGAACCCATTAGCCGTATCAGCCACGACAAGGGGGGCCGTCACAGCTACTTTTAATTATCGGCCGCCAGCCGAGTGGAAGAGCGAGTTGACATCTTCTTTAATATCGTCGTCTGGACCGGGCTGACAGCTGGCGCAAGAAGAGTGCGCACAGGCGCGTCTCCGCGTCCCTACCCCGCCCCTCCCCTGCCCCCCCTCAGCCGCGCTTCGCTGCCCCTTCCTCCGCGCCGACCGATTAGCACCCCGACCGTCGCACGGCGGAGAATAGCAGACACTAGAGGGGCTACAGCACGTACTTTCTTGCAGTATTTGTGAGGGTTGCGTTATACCCTGAAACCCAGTTTAAGCGGTCACCAATGGTTCCAGGGGAAAAAATGGCCGTTTAACGATGTGTAACAGGATATGAAGTTACGGGAAGCGTAAACCAAATCTAATTGTACTACAAAATTTTATCAAATGAAAGGAAAAGATTCATTGCAACATTTCATATTGGTTTTGTTCTTTTTTGTACTTTTCTTGCAATTTTTATACCTGCAATGTACGTCTTATTCCGGGGAAGTTTTTATTTATCCCATACTAGGTACTTACGTGGTTAAAAGAAAGTTCGGTAATGCTGCAGCGGAAAGTGCTGATTTTTCGTCAGAAAAATTAGTATACTGGGGACATGATACCGAAAAAGTGGATAAATACCGCTCCCTTATTTAGAAAGCTATTCCCCTAACATGTTAAATGGTCAGAATCCATGTTTTGTTGGTCCTCGATACCAAAAAATTAGTTTCCACAAAATGTCTGACTGCCTGTCAACACCAATGCTAAACTGTTCAATTATTATCTAAAATATTAACATTGGTAGATAAATGTGGCCGAATGAGAATTTTTCCTAAAGGTAGTATGTTCGTTCTATCCACCACAGTGAAGTACAAACTTTAAATGAAAGTAAAATCTCTAAAATATCTAAATTAAATATATGATAAGAAAAAATATGGCCCTTGCCGGCCTAATTTTCGAATAAAATAAATTTAAATTAGTATAGGCTCTTACGGAAAAACATTCGTGGGCATGTATTTTTACTTTCTCGCCTTACGAATGTAAGAACATTCTTACATTCGTAACTTTCAAGTAATGGGACGTCCATAAATCACGTGAGGCGATTTTGGCGATTTTTCGAAAAATTCTGACCTTTCCCCTTGGTGAAATGTGAGATTTTTGGCTCGACCTCCTCCCCCTTCGAATCTCACGTGAGATTTTCAAAATGTGTATTTTTAATGTAAATACGTTAATTTGTGATTGATTACATTGCAAATTGCTTAATTATATGTGTTTAAGACGAGATATGACTAACATTTAGAAAATATAGTGGCTGAATTACAATAAAAAGAGTTGCACTTCTAAAAACGCTGGGTAATTTTTCTTTAAAATTTCTGTAAAATGCGGGTAATGAGACTTATCTCATTAACGATAAAACGTTGAGTAATTTTTGCCAGATTATTTTTCTCTTTTTTCTTATGCTATTTATTGTAGCATTCACATAACCGCGACAAAATTATTTTGAAAGATTTAGCCATATTTAGGTTAAAAACGTGTTTTACTTATTTTTGTATGTTTTACTTATTTTGTTTTAATTGTCTCGTAATTTATCACTGCTTTAGAGAAAAAATTACATGATATTGCCCGAGAATTCCCTCCCCCACATAAGATTAGGTGAGATCAACTTGTCCACCTAGTGACGGCACCGCGAAGGCCACCTTCCCCAAAGGCGAGAGTTGCGAGCACTGCTGTAGGAAATATAGTGTTTAATTTAAAATCACATGCCAGAAAGTATACGATTATACACATAATAGTATTAAAATATGAACATATGTTACATCATTGCATTCCACTTCGTATGATCTATTTATTGTTTCTGAAAATAATATATGGTTCCATTTAAAAAACAATCCGCTAATAATTCTTTGCCATCAATAGGTTTTTCGGTATCAAGGACTCAAAAAACATGGATCTTAACTACATAATGCGTTATAGAAAGTAACTTACTACATATAGGAGCAACATTTATTCACTGTTTGGTTAGAAAATAATGAATTTCAAAACGGTCCCGGTAGTTCTCTGAACGAAAATTTGAGAAAATATACAAGAAAAAACCCGAGAAATAAATATCAGAATACAATCTCAACCTTAAATTTGAATTCTAGCTATTATAGCGAACGAACTTTATTAATAAGTTTCATAGTTTCATTACACAGTTCATTACACAGTACATTACTTCACTTCAATTTCAAAGATTTGCACGAAAATATTACCGGGAGATGTGACTCAGCTCATCAACTCATGTCACTGCAGTGGCTCTGTCCGCGAGGTCCTAGGTTCGAGTGCCGACAACGGCAGAATTTTCGACACTAGCTTGTAAGCTTGGTCGAATTCAGTCGCTGTCTGGAGAAGAATTATAGCCGCCCTTTGCTCTGATTGGAACTTTTCCGTAGTTTCTCCGAACAAAACCAGGTGAATGTCGGAGCAGTTCCCTAACAAACGGGCCACGAACCGCGCGCGATTGTTCCGTTCCCTTCCTTGTACTATCCTCACCCCTTACACACACTTACACTAAAGAGGCGTTTACACGTAGAGAGAGTTTTCTCTCCTAACTTTCCGGAATTGGTTAGGAGACACATGTAACCTCTCGGAAGAGCGATCTTCTCTCCGGAGATATACGTCACAGGAGATTTTCCAAGACTCCAAGAGAGAGCATTGTGAAGACTCGAGTACCGATGAGATATCGTGTCTCCTAGGAGATAGTTCCAAGAGAGCATAGGAAGACCATTGCTCTCTTGATGTGTGACCACGTGCTCAAGCAAAGAGTGCTCAAGCAGCTTTCCTGCGTCAGTGTTGGCGCGTCATTCCAGTGGGGTAGGTGGATTTCCGGATTTCGTTCGTTTTTGAGTTGTTTGCGAAGAAATGGAAGGTACGCAAGCTGTTGAAAACGCAGGAGAAACATAAGTACGTACAATTTAAAATAACTTTAACGAGGAAGATTGTACAGAATGTTGATTTTTGGAGAATAAAGTTCAACGCATACAGTACATAATATACAGTTTAGTACAAAGAAATATAATAAATGCAGTGTAAGTAGAATTCGACTATGCTTTACAGAGCCCATTTTACATTTTATATAAAATATTGATTTCGGAAAGAACGTGCGGATTATTTTATACTTTTTGGTGGATAACTTGCATGACCTTAATTATTGAACCCGGTGATTTTCTTACACGAAATGGACAAAGGAGAAAGTGAACAAACTCATTCAATTGCTCGAGATGAAGGAATGTTTATGGAGGAATAAAATATAAACCAAAAAATCACTGCTTACAAATTCTACAAATTAGAACTGTTGTAATATGCAAATATAATTTTCTTCAAATTATTGTTCTGAACTACATTGCCTGTTAATACATGAAAATATATTGTATTAATAGGTTCTGTGGATAATGGTTTTAAGAAGTATTATACTTAGTTCAAAATTATTGTACGTATTATATTCAATATTCAGGTATTATGTTATGTATTTTATTCAATTACAGGTCAATTTATAAGAGTACTTCAAAAGTACCAATGCTTTATAGCATAGCAAGCATAATCATCCGTGTTTGAGTTAAATACATTTATACAAACTACTTTCACATGTGCAAATTTCATTATTAATTTTGATACTTGGAACATTATCTTAATTAATCAGCAATTCAGTTGCTATGAATGCACCTCTTCTTCATTTCAGAAAGGTTCATATCCATTACAAAAACAAGGTGAAGAGAAGTGCTGCCTTTTCGGAAATTGCAGGCCAATTGGGATCACCGAAAGAAGAAGTGAACACGAAGGTTCAAAACATGCGATGCCAATATAGAAACGAAGTAAAGAAGGAAAGAAGAAGGAAAAGTGGAGCAGGGGCAAATGAAATGTAGATTTTAAAAGGGGAGTTGTTTAAGCCCCTGAATTTTTTATATGGAGGAAGAGAGGAAGACAAAGAAAACACATTTGATTCAATGGTAAGTGAATAGTTTATTATATATTGCCAAGGAACTTGACCCTCTGCTACAAAATATTCTTTAAATTAATTTCTTATCACTCTGGCATTCGTGAAATAATTTATTCGTTGAGTTTGCTGAAGGTCAAGGAAGGGATTATCTGTACCATTCCTCCAACACCCTGGTTCAAATATGCCATTCGGTCATACGTACGTTTCATCTCACACGTTTCACCTCGGTCACACGTTCCAGGCGGGACACACATTCTGCCAGAGGTAGTCAGCAAGAAATTGTGTAGGACACAGATAGTGCCTACTATCAATTGGACTTTCTCTGAAGGTAGTTCAATCGTCCTTCGTAAAACACGAAATCGTTAAGCAACTATACCAAATGCATTCTCAACAATCCTTCCAGCTCTCGATAGCCTGTAATTAAAAATTCTTTCCGTCCCATTTAAATTTTTGTGTGTGAACGGTTTCATTAAATTCTCTTGTAAAGAAAACGCATCATCAGACACCATGACAAATGGAATTTCCATTTGTCGCCCTGACAGTGGCCTGGAATTGGGGATATTTAAACTTTTATTTACAATTGCATTGCTCACGTTGCTGGTGGCAAAAACACCACTATAAGGATGGTGCCCTGGTGCACCAATGTTTGTGTATAGAAACTGATAAATGGCATCTACTAATGCCAAAAGAACTATGCTAAAGGGTCCTTTGTAATTGTAATAAAGACTTTCCGTCTTGGGAGGGGTTTGATTATGTACATGTTTCCCGTCCAGTTCCCCAATACAATTTGGGAAATTTCATTGTGATGGAAATTCCTCTTCCATCTTCAGCCATCCATCGTCAATAGTACGTACCTCGATAATAGACTGTCAGTTAAATGTATTTTTCTTTTCTAGAGCAATACCTCAATTGAAATAGTTGAGGTTGATGTGGAGTCACAGATGTTACAAGAGAGTCACTTGGCACCACCCGTTGATATGGGACCTTCAACATCTGGGGTGTCATATGACTCTCGCCAAAAAAGGAAACTGCCGCAAACGAGGCGTTAAGCAAATGCGGCATTTCTAGAAAAGAACTTCGATTTCCACCAAGTGTTTGGCATGTGGTGAGTGCTCTTCGCAATCTGCCAGAGAGAGGGCAATATCAATTAAAAATTGACAATAATGAGCTTGAAGTAAATGTCCAGAAAGAGCTTTTACAGAGCATGTGTGAATAAAAAAATTTATTAAAAATATTTTTTTATTTAAACCACCATGCATATTACAAATAAAGTTGTTGGGACAAAATGGTGATAACCAGGGCTAAGACTTATGAAAAACCACTTACTTAATAGGTATTTATATATGGGCTAGTAACGTAGCTGTCCACCTGAACAAAAAATATTGAATTGTGTGCTTTCTTTTGATTTCCTTATGATTTTAGAGGTCAAATTATGAAAACTTTTAACCTATATTGTAACGATACCGAATATTATGCCTCGGATAATCGCAAACAAAATGTTGCGTAATCACGAGCTGGCGCCTTTTGCGTCTTTTCTGAGCTATCGGGTGGCTAATTCGTCCGCGCGACATGAAAGTTAGAAGACTTTGTCACTCCGTGTAAACGCCCCTTAACATGCACTACACTACCACACATGCCGGGAGACCGGTCGGGGGTTAGAACTTTTCCCGGGTGGGGTGGTGCCCCGCTGGTGGGAGATACCTGTTTGAGGAAAACCCCGCAAGTCGACAGTAGGTCGGTGCCCGATCTCGCCATCCAGCGGGGGAACATCACCGTCACCTCTCGATGAAAAGCATGCACTAATCTTACGGGAATAATGGCCTCATTAGTGCTTGGAATCACTAACAATTAATCAATCAACAAAAATACTCTCCACTCGTCTGTTAAGAAAATAAACAAATATATTGCGATAAGCCAAGAACCTTGGAATTAGTTTTTAACGATAAAATCAACATATAGCGTTGGGATATGGCATCGTTTCCAGTCAAAGCATGCGCGTTAATAGGACAACAGATCAACAAGGGTTAATATTCCATGCTTGATGTCAGAACGTTGTGAAATGGACACGGCCCCGAACACATTATGTGCAGAAAGTGTGAAAGGGCGTTGGATGGCGGATCGTCAGGAAGGACGCATGGATTCAGTCTCTAGAAAAATTTCTTAGCGAACA
This sequence comes from Teleogryllus oceanicus, assembly GCA_964035755.1. Lineage (NCBI taxonomy): Eukaryota > Metazoa > Arthropoda > Insecta > Orthoptera > Gryllidae > Teleogryllus > Teleogryllus oceanicus. Next base: position 10,110,053 of record CAXIVR010000001.1, read on the forward strand.
CACGTAAGCGGCTGGTGAGGTGCGATCGGGTTTTCAACGTACTCTGGGTATTATGTAGATGATAGTAAGCCAGGCATTTGTTTAGTTTGAAATTTGAGAAATTTGTCGTGTGTAAATTGTTATATTAAATGGTAATTGGGAATTTTGATTAATATAATGGTTGGTAGTTGGAATTAAACAGACTCCCATTTTTTAAGGAGATATACATTAGGGTAGCTCCGTAGATGGAAGAATTTTCCAATAAGTAGATGAACATAGTCAGTTGCGAGTAGGTGTTTCATACGAAACACGGATAGGGAAAGTCGCGACCGCGTGTTAAAATTGTAAGAAAATGAAGTTCAATTATACCAATTGTTGAGGACATCCTAGAATTTTTTTAAATTTAGGAAAGTACGCAAGAATGGGCACACCAAGGACAATATTCTGCTAGCCAGCCGAGAAACCATCGGACGTAAGCTTACGAATTATAGTAAAACCCGTACGGTGTTTCTATGTTTAAAACGAAAGTAATTCACATAAATCTGACAGAACTTTGATGTATAGATGATAAAAATAAATGTTAATTTTTTATTGTTGAAAAAGGCTCATAATTCATAGTAGTTGTCATCAATTTAATAATTGATTTTTTTATTTATTTATTTTACGTCAAAAAACAGTTAAAACTACGTATGACGTGCTATGGGGAAAAGTGAATTGTGTGCACATTTTCAAAATTCTGTGATCCCTACACTAAGTCATATACTACTTAAATTTTGAAAAAAAACCCATATAATAAAATATATTTTCAAGGATAAATAAGCAACAAATTTTGGCTCTTATCATGTTGTGCTTCGGAATAATACTTCCTGCCGAAACAACATGGAAACGATAATTTGAATAATTGTATTTCCCACTGAATTCTAAAAGACGTGCACAGAAAATGAAGTTACATTTATGTCCAGAATCAAAACAAGGGGCCATCTCAGCATTTGCTCAATGGATCAGGGAAACTGAACGAAAAACCTGATCGAGATCGGGGTGATTGTCCCGGAAGCTGTAGTACAATAGTTGTTACAGGTTGTTTATACTCCTTTATACAGTCCAAATGTTAAATAATGCATTATGTATCATTGTTAAAATTCATGTTACTTTTCTTGCGATGCTCAGTATCGTCTCTAATTGTATAGAAACAATTATGCAGCAGAAACGATTTCACTTGGGTTTTAAACTGTTTAAAACCAAAGTAATTCACATAAATCTGACAGAACTTTGATGTATAGATGATAAAAATAAATGTTAATTTTTTATTGTTGAAAAAGGCTGATAATTGATAGTAGTTGTCATCAATCTAATAATTGATTCCAATCATAGAACTTCCAGGACTCTTGATTCTGGATAGAATTACACGTCCACGTGCACCAGGTAGGGGTGAATGTTGTGTGTCGAACACATGATAAATTGGCAGTAAATTTAATAATTTAATAAATTAATAATTCAGTTTTAAAATAAGCAAGAGAGCTTCTTGCAAAAAAAAATCACAATATAAAGATATACATAACCGTGACTCCATTAATTAATTTTATTTATCATCCACATGTTTCTCCGTAAAAATTATTTCATAATTATTGCTAGCAAAATAGATATCCATAAAAGGTATTCGTAAATCATTACTCTTCACTCAAATTTACAATTATGTATGTATGTTTACATTTCTTTTGGATTATGAGTAAGTCTTATTTTCACAATGCTGTCACTGAGAACAATTATTAGCGTGATCAACGGGGAATTTTATTGACTATTAAATACTGAGGTAATTTCCTTCCTAAAGGTAATATCTTTTTAAAACACTGACGCAAATCGAACAAAATGGAAGCAGAAGAGAAATTATAACAATAATGAAGAATGATGAGAAATTTTTAAAATTTTCTTCTGATTTTTTTTAAAAAGTACAAACTTTCTATCACATTTATGACATGTATTTCCTTTAATGACATCATTCTGTCCTGGTCGCTATCGTGGAAAACATAGCTGAATCAACCTAAAACAGTGCTTGCCTACTCAATGCTCTGTGATGTCACAGAAATCTGCTCTTCTGCTCCGAACAGTTCCAATGACGGTACTGAAGTGGAAGGTAAACGTTCTCTTGCAAAATAGATAACTATGTTTTTTAAATGGCAATTAATTTTTATTATGTGTATGATTCAGTAACAATATGAAGAATTATATTGTATATTATATTATATAATTCTTGGTATTGTTATATAGAATTTTATAATATATTATACATTATTACTCGAAGCAATAATCGAACTTTATCATAACCAGTACTGTAATTCCACTTTCATTCTTCTCTTAGATAACATTTTTGGAAAAGACAGTTTTAACATTTTAGAAAAATAATATATTATTCAATAGTATATAATATAAAGAATTTAGTTTGTTCCGAAATAATAATTAATGTTTTCAAATAGATAACAAATAGGTACCCGAAAAGGTTACAAGATAGAATCTGGACATCAGGCATGATTAATTTTGCTGTAAAGTTTAGTTTGACAATGTTTTAAATCCTCCTTATTTTCAGTATCTTTTCCATTATCTTCAAAATGCAAATACCTTAACACATCCCATGATTGCGGGTTGTCAATTCTCAGAATTAATTTGTACCTCACAGGTTTCTCTGGGTCGCAAAGCTGCGTAATACAACCCTAAGTTGAACTTTTTAACATACTGCAGTTCTTTCGACCACACTAAACACTTCTTGCGGAGAGTTCTGACGTCATTTGTTGCCTAGTTGGCAAATGCTTTACTTAAAATCTTATTGCCTTTCATCAAAGTGAGAGAATTTTTCTGAGGATATCCAATTTCCTTTTTAAGGAAATTACAAGCTTTTCAAAAAAAAGTAACAACAGGAATATCACAAAATGAATTGAAAAAATTTTAGGTCATTTTTACAATTTGTTTCAATCGCGAGAGCGGAATTTGATGCAATGCGCGCTAGATCGCCATCCTTTGCCTCGCAAACCCGCAGTCGATCCCTCCAGTGCGAATCGAACCCCCTGCCGGGTCACTCGCAAATAAGTGTTCGTGTTCTTGAGCGCTACACAATTATTTTGTAAAGTTTTGTGAATGTATTTGTGTTGCTAATCGTGTGATGTGAAGTTTTGGTGTATTTATGGTACTAAGTATTATATATCGTATTTCTCCCTCTCCGTTTCAGATTGTTGCGGGATTTCTAACGGAGAAATAAAAAAACCTGGAGTTTGGCTATTGTGTACGTGAAACTGAAAAGTTGAGAACAATCAAGAAAATGTACTTTCGGTGACGATAGATGGCAGCTGGCTAGAGAATGGAGCAAGACCTTAAAGCCAGTCTACACCAAGGAAATTTTCGGAAGTGATAACTATTGCGTGTTTCCATTGTTGGGGGATTTCGCTGTTAGCGAACATATTATTACCTGCACGTACACTGTGCCGGAAATATAGTGTGAGCAGGCTTTTTCGGTCGAACATTGGTGTTAATAGATCAGTGAATGTTGAGAATTACATACCAGGAGCGGTGCCTCAGTGCATCAACTGATGTCATTGCAGTGCCCCTGGCCGGGAGGACCTAGGTTCGAGTCCTGACGGCGGCAGGATTTTCGACACTAGCTTGTGAGCTAGGTCGGAATCAGTCGCTGTCTGGAGGAGAGTTCTATATGCCGGCTGCTCTGATAGTTTTCCGTGGTTTCTCCGATCTACACCAGGCGAATGCCTGTCGACGGTAGGTTGGCGCCGGATCTCGCCATCCCGTGGTGGGAGATCACCGCCATCTCCCGATTAAAACATGCACAACACTTACGGGAGTAATAACCTCATTAGTTGACTCACCCGGAATCAGTAATCTATCAATTTAGCATTATATGTACAATTTAACCACATTTAGCAATTAATTTGCAACACTGTCAAAATTCCTATTTTTCAATGTGTAACTGAGGCACAATTTGAGGACTCTTCCCGGAAGAACTTTGTAGCACTTTGAGTCCACCTCTTTCAGTATTCCCTTTAGAATACAATTTTTAATATAATTAAATCTTCACTGCCTCCAACAGTAATAATCATTAGAAAATACCTCGATGAATTGTGAAATGTCTCGATTATTTGTGAAATGTAACATTTTCGCATATTTATCAGACATGTCTTATCCAAATGACAAGATTTAAGAAACATTTTTAATTCCTTGAAATATCATCCGAAATGTACTATATTTTCCCCATTGTATATGCTAATATTTTCAGCCAGAGAACTCTCTGAGAAGTAATTACTCTTATCATAATTCCAAAAAATAATTCCAAAATAAAACCCAGTAACTAACAATATGTTTTTTCAACAACTAACAACACGTGGATAATCATATTTTTTAACATGCTTCATTCATATCAAATAAGAGACAACACTTGTTTGCACTTCAATAAAATCAAATTTGTAGTTACTTTACCAATGCACGTAAGAATTACTCGGTTATTACTAAGACGTGAAAATTTACTACTTTCAAATGTTTGTAAAAACGCTTTATTGATATTTTTTCTTCATCATTCAAGTATATGAAGTAAAAGGGAGGTAGGAGAGACTCTAAACCAAAAGAAAACGTGTGCAAATAAGTCGAGTGCAAGAAAGTCATCTCGTGGCTCAGAGCGCAGTCGCACGCCTTGCACCAAGGAGGTTCGGGTTCTTCCCGGACAATCTCATATGAAATTTATTTGAACAAAACGAGTGTGGCTGCTCCACAAGGGTTAGTCCAACCTTTGTGAAATGTCCTACATCCTACTTATTTCCTAATTTCTTCCCAATTGTGGCCGCTGGGTAGCGACGCAAAGGCGCGCAAGAGAGGGGCGCGACGGACTATGTAAAAAGTAATGGAGGATTCTCCTAATGATGACTCTCCCCCCCTGTCTGTCAATATATATATATATATATATATATATATATATATATATTGAGAGAGAGAGAGAGAGAGAGAGAGAGAGAGAGAGAGAGAGAGAGAGAGAGAGAGAGAGAGAGAGTTGTAGCTTCCCTTTAAAATTGTCCCAGTTTCTGTAGCTGTCTGCCGAAGAAAAGCTCAAGCAGATCTTGCTAGTTACGGTGAATACGTCATGATCGCTTCATGTCATTCTTACCCCCAAACACGGGAATTTAACTAGACCCAGGCATGGGGGACACCGGTAGCTGGCCAGCGAAGTCGGTTTACCGACCCAATAACCCCAAATGCATACATACATTTAATAATAATATATGATAGAATATTATATAAGTAACGGAGGATTACTCCTAATAAGCGCTCAACGCCCATCAGGGTTAAAAGGCGCGTTGCGTCATTACGAAGGCGCAACAAATTCAAAAAGACCGCAAAGCGCTCAACGCCCGCCAGGAGGCTTGGAGACGCGTTCCGAAAATGTAGACACCACAAATTGAAAAAAAAAACATTAAAAATACTTCTCCCCCATACGTCACATAGAATTTTTTACTGATTTTGACAAAATAAAAAATTCAACTCAAGAAATAATGTCTTGGAAGAATATTTTATTTTTTTAAATTTATTTTACGTCAAAAAACAGTAAATAACTGCGTATGACGTGCTATGGGGAAAAGTGAATTGTGTGCACATTTTCAAAATTCTGTGATCCCTACACTAAGTCATATACTACTTAAATTTTGAATTTTGAAAGGGAGAAAAAAAACAAAAACTCCCATGTAGTAAAATATATTTTCAAGGATAAATAAGCAATAAATTTTGAATTTTGAAAGGGAGAAAAAAAAACTCCCATGTAATAAAATCTATTTTCAAGCATAAATAAGCAATAAATTTTGAATTTTGAAAGGGAGAAAAAAAACAAAAAAACTCCCATGTAATAAAATCTATTTTCAAGAATAAATAAGCAATAAATTGTGGCTCTTATTACTTCCTGCCGCGACAACATGGAAACGATAATTTGAATAAATGTATTTCCCTCTGAATTCTAGAAGACGTGCACACAAAAAGAAGTTACATTTATGTCCAGAAGCAAAACAAGGGGCCATCTCAGCATTTGCTCAATGGATCAGGGAAACTGGACGAAAAACCTGATCGAGATGGGGTATAGAATTGGCAGGGGAGGTGAAAATTCTGTAAACTTCAATAATTGTAATTCATTTGCTTAACTGAAAACATTAACTTAAAATTTGCTATTTTAACTTCTGAATGCATGACAAATTATTACGACTATGAGAAATTTACAATGTATGTGACGTATGGTGAATGAGTTTAGTTGCATGTATTTACAGTCAAGGAACAAAATCTCTCCCCAGTATTCCATTTCAATATCACTGAGACAAAGGTAGAAAGGCACATCAGGGTACTTCAAAGATAACACAATAGATACTACAGCACCGTAATAGAGAGTTTGTTCACGCCTTAGCGGGCGATCGACGGCAATCTCGATCTTCTGAGCATACGTACATGCACGAGTGATGCGAAAGTTGAACTGCGCATGCGCAGAAGATCGATAGTGCTTTCGATTTCTTTAACGTTCGAGAGTGCACAAACTCCCTAATACCAGATTCGAGAAGAACATGACTGAGGAGGATTAAGACGCTATCTTATGCTAACAAATGATCTTGGACGCTAAAAATTGGTCATAAACACACAAGTCCCAATGTTACATGTTAATGCAAAATTTACCTTTCTAAAATATTCTTTATAAAACAAGTTAATAAAAAAAATTAAAATTCGACCATCGTTTCGCGTTTTTATCAGAAGCGCAATATGCACTCTTTGCAAGAAGGTGGGGTTCTGAGAGGTAACCGTTTATTTCCATTAAAATAATTGGAAGAATTTGAACACATTGTGAACCATTATTATTGCATGAGAACTTCAACTGTTACTTATTGTCATCGTAGAACAGCTAATGACATAAAATCAATTGGTCTCAAATCTCTTCTCATGAAAATAAACATATCAATTGCGTTCTGAAGAAAATACGAACTAATTGCCTGTGGAATTGATCTGGAGAAAGTTATATTAGAGCAATTTTGTGAGAATATTAGACGTGAAGGAAGTGATAAATAAACTGGAATTTAAGGTAATGTATTTTTTTGTAAAACAAAATCAATGAAGTTGAATGAAAGCTGAGACTTTACTAAATTGCTTGGATTTTTTGATATAGTATTTCGAAACGATTAAATGTAATTGTGTCACTATGTTATCATTATCATCCTGAAGTGATCTGGTAGTTATTGGCAGGTTTCCTCTTGATCTTCTTCCATAGATCCCTGCGTCTGTGCTTTTCCGCTTGCAGTTCCTCCATCTACATTATCAATTTTGTACGATTGATAACAACATATTATTAGTAAGGACCTTTCCAGTTCTTTGTACACTTACAGTAGAAATGCTTGGACAATGACTGTTTAGACAACGACCTCGTAGAGAAAAGTTAACATTTCATTCAAGATACACGTAAAGAGATCGAAGAGATGAAATATGGAGATCCAACAGCAAGGAAATCAAGGTGGTGATGAACAATCTCTCATTGAAACTTTTTGTTGTGAGTAGTTGCTTTTATTACGTTAGCAGACGTGCACTGACGTACTGCAGCAGCACTTGATGCAATGTTTCCGATCGTTTTCCTTGAATTGTGGTCGCAAGGTCTTCGAGTTGTTGGCAATAAATACCATCATTGATTACTACATTCCTGGAAACAAAGTCGTAATACACCTCGCCTTCCCTGTTCAACAGAAGAAAGAATTTATCTTCTGCAGATAGACACCTGGTGTTGTGCAGGGAGTTGTAGGTGCGGTGCAGATGTTTTCTGTTCTGGCTGCCATTTTTTTCTTTTTGCCCCTTCTTCACGGCACAATTTCTCGTTATCAGCAACAATACTTACAATAATGTTTGAAATTGTTCACATGCTAACCGACGTCAAGAAAGAATCAAAGATGAACGATTTGTGTTGTTTTCGCGTTCCATCGTGTGCTATTTATCTACTCGTACATAACTAATATCCAATTTCAGAAATTGAAAGGTAAGTATTCAGCTTCCAGCAATTGGAGGTGTGTTCATGGTTTCGTTAGATACTCAGAAACTCGGGAAGGAAACAAACACTGAAGTAGTTTTGATTTTGACTGAACAATGCAAATATTTTTATTTATTTAACAGAAAAAGATAAAATCGGTGTGACGTAATATGAGGAAAAGTGCAATTACTTGATTGTGTTATTTCGCCTATTCCAATACTGCGCGTAAAGACTGCGTTCTCATACTCACTTCATTACTGCTTACGACACAGCTTTCAGTCGACAGCAAGGCTCCAAGGAAACAGCGACCTCTATTAAATATTTGTTGTTCACTTGTTGCGCTTTGGAAAAGAAACGTATTTATATTCTTGGTTTGTAAAGAACTGTTCTATTGTACATGTACTATGTTATTACAGTATGCCTGAAAACTAATTTTGTTAAAATATTTAATTTATTGCAGTATTGCACGAGATTAATTTATTTGTTGTTTTTCTTGAGCAGTATGCGAGCAACTTGTTTAAATCATTTCACGGGCTTTTCACTGGCAGGTTTTTTGCTGCTGCAGGCAACTGGTAACATTATAAATAATGAAGTAGTTATTATTGCGGTTCTATCTATTCCCCTTTCTTCACTCCAGTATTTTATTTCTCATTCTCTTTCTTCCCTCCACAGTGACAGCGTATTTGCCACACCGCATCTGAATGACTGAATCTCAGTTTCTCTTCAAAACCTCTATTTAACTGCTTTTATACCGTATCTTTTATTCCTTGCTTCAGTATTTACATTACATAAAATTCCTTTCCGAAATTCAAAAGACTTCACGAAACTGGCAAAATGAAAATCACAGACTGATAATCACTTCACCTGTCAATCGTGCAATCTACTAATTTTCGAAATATTAGAGGCTACTTGAAAGGAACGTTAAACCGATGAAAGAAAAAACTAAGATTTTTTTAATATAATTATTTGCCAGGATATTAATACATTAAATTAATTCTTAAAAAATTAATAACCGCCCAACAACGAAAATTGTTCCTCTCTAAATCAATCTCTACTAACATGTCCGTTAACCTAATAGTTTGAAATATTCAGACCATTCAAGGTATTGTATTATCTAAAAAAGAGATGTGAAAAGTTAAATATTTATTTATTTATTTAGTCAAAACGTATGGGGGAGAAAATCAAGAATAAACATTTTCACTATGAATAACAGGAGATGGCTTACATTATCGCAATTCACAAAAGTTTTATTATTTAATGCAGAAAATTTCGCGTACCATTGTCTCGGGGTTACCCAGAAGAAAAGATTTCTCAAAGGTTAAAACAAAAAATGAATTATAAAGTATGTTTTACATTACAACATCATTAGTTTATAGTTATTTTGAAATTTAATATTTCTTACAAAGTTACTTTATAACACGAGCATGCAAGTGTACTTGAAATTAGATGCGAAATAAGAATTGCAGCGCGATTAGCATAATAGTATTAATAGTAATAATAATAGTAGTAATAATAATATTAATAATTATATTAGTAATATTAATAGTAGTAGAAATAATAATATTAATATGAATAATAATAATAATTATTATTAATAATATCATTATTATTATTATAGTAATATTATTATTATTATTTCTATTAAAATTCCCGTATGGTGTCCGGGGATTTTAATAGAATACCACCATGGGAACTTCCCCGTGTCGTATGGAGCAACTAAATCCCGACCAACAATAATAAATCCTTCTTCAAAAACCTACTCTTCCTTCCCCATTTCTGGGAGCCAACGAGTGGATCAAGTAGCTTCGAGGCTCCTGATATCTATCAAAATATATTTCCTTGACGCACTTTTCCTACATATCTTAGCCCTCTTCGCTCAGAAATCGGAGAAGAGAACACCCTTGCCCGGGGAAGCAAGGCGAATATCACAACTTCTCCCACAGCTAGGCAACTCACCCTGCGGGGTTGATTAGTAGGAAAGCATGGTTGGAGGCTCAGGGATGGCAGCCCCATCACCAACCAAACCCATAGCAATATGGATAGTCAATTTAATAATCTAAGTACTCCGAAAAAGAGTCGCCTGGGGATCTCCATGGCGCGTTTGGAGCCAGTGCTGGCCGCGACAGCGTGTAAGCCTCTGGTGGTGTGTTGCTGAATACCCGAATACTGTGATACCCGAAACTATCACAACCAATGAAAGGAGCAATCAAAAATTAGCCGCACCTGCTGATGTTTCTCGGACATTACTCGGGACCTTTCAAGCAGGCCTGCCACGACTCAATGGAGAGTTCCCATTGTCAGAATTTATCTCCGCGTCACCCATTTCGGAATAAATTGTTTAGGTTACCGGCAGGAACTTCAAACTCACAGTTCGTTCAGACCAATTACGGAACATCAAATTTGGAGGACACTTTATTCCAAAGAGTTCACGGACAGACAGACAGAGGGACGGACAGACAGAGGGACGGACAGACGAGGGACAGACGGAGGGACGGACAGACGGACGGACAGACGGGACGACGGAGGGCAGACGGACGGGCAGACGGACGGCGGACGGAGGGCGGACGGACGGGCAGACGGACGGGCGGACGGACGGGCGGACGGACGGGCGGACGGACGGCGGACGTAGAGGGTCGGACGGGGCGGACGGATGGGCGGACGGACGGGCAGACGGACGAGCGGACGGACGGGTGGATGGATGGGCGGACGGATGGGCGGACGGACGGACGGACGGATGGAGGGATGGATGGTCGGACGGACAGACGAATGGACGACGGACGGACGGAAATGGGGACGGTGGCAGACGGACAGATGGAGGGGCAGACAGACACGTTTGACCGTCAATCGATTTTTCGGTATCAATGTCCCATAAAACATGGGTTCCGACTACACAATGTCATAGAGAAAGTAATTACTTCTTATAGGAACAAGAGTCTCGCCACATAAATAAAGTCATTATTATTATTATTATTATTTATCCACTTTTTCATGACAGGTCCCGACACTAAGAGTTTTTCTGTCGAAAAATCGCCGTGTTCCAGCTCACGATTGCCATAGTTTCTCTTCTTACGAAGTAAAATGAAAAACTAAATAAATGCAATACATTTCTTTGCAAATATGTATCAACACGTCGTTAAATATAAGCAATAAAAATGTCCTATTAATCATCCCTCAAACCAGTCAGTCCTTGCGTACCCGAAACCATTGCTAGAAGAATCTTAGCAACATAACGATATTGTTATATTTGGTTCACTATCCTCTTATGTCATCACGGAAAACTACCGATCGGAGCATCTGGCCGCTAGATTTCTCCTCCAGGCAACGTCTGAATTCGAGATAGCTGACAAGGCACAGCAGTGACATCATTTGACGCCCTCAGCCATCTCTCCCGGTGCAGATCTTGGAGACGTTCTTGGAGACTTGACTAACATCAATGAACCACTCCGACACACCACCTTTGTCGGTCGGTGCATGAGTTGATCGCCGTGTGAAGCCCAGAGAGCACTGTGAAGGCTTTGGCGCCAGAGAACGACGGTTCCCCTGTGCTTCCACACAAGACCCCGTCTTCGCGGTCGATGTCCACGCGCTTCGTTTCCAGGACGCTCGACGCTTCGGTTGACTCGTTTGATGGATTGATTAATTCGTGCTTCGTTCACAGCTGTGACCATTAGTGTGGTGCTTGTTGCACCTCGAGAGGTGTGATTCGCCCCTGCTAGAACGTGTGGCCCGTCGGCTTGCAAGGTGACCTATGCGTCGGCTTGAAAGGATGTTCGACTCCAGGTTCGACTCCGCGTCAGGGCCCCACCTCAGCTGGGATCAAGTCTAAACAGTCGACATATGTGGTAGTGTAGTTCATTTAGGTGAATATGAGTATGAGGAGAGGATGGGACAAGGAAAGGGAAAGAGCTCTGGACTCGTTGTTCTGCTCCGGGCATTCCCCTAGTATTCAGAAGAGAAACCGCGGTGAGTAGCCGGCGGCTAGAATTCTCCTCCAGATGCAGGATGAATTCGACCTGGCTACCTAGCTAATATGAAAAATCTACCACCGCCGGGACTCGAGCCCCACTGCCTCCCGGTCAGAAACACAGCTGGTGGCCTCGTAATCGTGCGCAATGCGAAAAGGCCGAAACACTGCCGTGTGTGACGTGGGGGTCGGAGGGCGTGTGGGGTTGCTATGCCGCGGGGGAGGAGGCGGCTGGGGCACGCCCATATGCTAATGTTATGAAATGCCCGCGGGTCAGCGGCCCGCGAACAACGCTATTACCATACTAAGTGCCGCGGCGCGCCGCCAGCGACGCTGTTCGCCGCCGCCTCCGTTGCCGCCGCAGGAGCCTCTGCAAAGCGCCGCTTAACGAGCAAGGGGCTCAAACGCCTCCGCGTCGCCACCTACGCGCGTAAACATGGGCTCAAAATATGCGAGGAATATTCTGAATAAACAAATATCCATGTTATGAAAACAGATATAAAAAATATTAAATTAATCGTAGAAGTCGAAATACGTGTTTGCGTATCCAGACAAGAATGTGTGCCTTTGACGTACGAATGAAACTGCATGCTAATTAAATGTGAACGAATATATGTGTGAACGATTGCGTACCAATGAATTGTGCATGAATTTTGAAATAATTATGCCAAAGACTCTTTGGTATGACTTGTGAACATTATTTTACTGTACCAATTCATGAAAACGTACAAACGAATGCCCTTGGGAGCAGTCTCAATAAGCGAGATGACAGCCATATCAATCATATCATGTCGCTCCAGTTTGGCTTGTTTACTTCTCGGTAATCCGTTTACTTTGCGGTACGGATCTTGCGAAGTGCGTACTTTGGCGTACGCGTAACGAACGCGTACCGTACGCGTACCGCAACTTTCCAATCAATAAATAGTGAACGGAAGTAGTGGTTTCGTTTAATGATTTCTGAAAGAATATATATGAGAACAAATAAACAATATATGGTCTTCATGAAGTCAAACGATTGGGAGTTGTTCTTTTTACAAATATTTCCATTTTTAATTATTAAAAGTATTATCTAATAGGTAGAGTTAATTGGCACAATTAAATGGTCATTGGAACATTAAATTTTAACTATTAACCATTTGAAAAAATCTGAAAAAATAATGATCAATAACGAAAATAATTAAAGATTTATTTTATTTCACAAGGTAACGTCGAGTACAGTTTTAATTATTTTTAGCGTTAACATAAAAAAAAAATAACTTTCGTTAGAAATCAGTTCCGTAATGAAGAAGAAGAAAAAAAAAAAAAAAAAAAAAAATAAAACTTGGAAGCGGAAATAAGGTGAGTGAAGAAGAAAAATTCGAAGTAAAAAAATAAATATGAAGTAGCATTCGAAGTAAAAATACCAAGGAGACTGGGGGAGGGAGGGAGATGATGTACGAATCCTTCGTGCGATATTTTCAGAGAGAAGCACATTACCGAAGCAGCGGGAGCAAATTTTATTAATAAATCAATTAATTAATTAATTAATTAATTAAAGTTTAATTATCGTGAAAGGCAGTAAAAACACTGTGTGACGCAGAAGTAAATGCTTTGCAACCAGCGGTCGCTACCTTGGAAGAACTGTGACCGGCTCGTGTTACATGGGAGGCCACTGTGCAATTCAACATTATAAGTAGAGCCACTTAGACTTATGGATGTGGCACCCCTTTGTGGCACTTTAATCAAAGTCAGGGAGAACCAACCAATCCAATTACTGGGCCGCGGCGTCCGAAGCATTCCCCGGCTATCTTTCACTGCTGCGGAGCGTGGAGGCTTGCACGCAGCCTGGACCCATACCAGCACCCGCGCTGCCCGCCCCACCCGACCAAACCACCCGGCTTATCCTGCCCGACCCGCCATCACCCCACCCCTCCTCGCCCACATCTCCCTCACCCCCCCCCCCCCCTCCCCACTTGCCCCTCCATGTCTCGTTCCGCTCCGCTGGCGGTCTGATCCCACACCAGCACCCGCACCTCTCCGCGTTGCGCCCACCCCACCTCGCAGCCTCCGTTTCCCGCCCTCTGCCCCCTTCTTGCAACTCTCCGCCCGTTGGCAACGCGGCTGCAGTGCGCGCTATCCTAGTTTCCCTTTGATCATGGCGCAGAAGAAATTCAATGCCTGCCGAGAATTGGAATAGCCGGGTAATTATGACATTCTTTTGTACTTCATTATGCTTCTGTGCATATTTCTCAACCTATCGGAGAATTCTCTCGTAACTTCCAGAAAGTAGATTTTTAAGATACCAGAAGTAACAAGAAAGCTTTCTGCCATAAATGATCACATTTCACTATTCATGATAAAAATAATTGCAATTACAATTTATTTGCGCCAATCACATTACAAGTATCGATGTGTGCAATAATCTATAATATTAAAGTATTAACCGGATAAAAGGTGTGTAAAAGCTCGCGTGTAAAAGGTCTCTCGTAGCATCAGGTCTGTTATTTACGAATTATTTTTCATTTGTTAGGTTTCAGTAGGATGTTCTTAACACTACAATATGATACTTTTTTTTATAATTTATTTATTGAGTGATTGGAAATTACACAGATCAGTCTAAATTACTATCTCATGTGCATTTGCTGGCTTACATTCTAACTTATACTAAACTTAACACTTAAAACTTAAAACTAAACTACCTTACTCTAGGTGTAGGAAACTACAAGAGCCCCTACTATGAACAATTAATAAAGAAAATGTTCAAGAACGCTTCGGAAGGAAATATATTCTTAATTCTAGTAGGGAAGTCAATTATAGTGGCCAGGTTGTAGTGGACGGCTCGCTTAATTGTATTTAGGTTGGAGTAAAAATTATTGGAAAGATGGGCAATATGTTTGATGATCGGTGATATATTCAGTTCTTTATGAAGTTGGGCAATATGATACCTAAACATAATTTTCTAGATGATTAGTACGCCTTAACGTGGGGTGTGCTGATAAGAATGTATGGATGTTTAATTGTAAGATCCAAAGACGTATCAGTTAAAACCCCAATAATTTCAATTTAACTTGTGTCTTCAGAGAAGACCGAGAAATAGCTCATAATTCATCTCGTTAAATTGCAACAAATTATTAGTTTAAAGTGATCCCATGGTGTGATTTGAACCCTTCATATATCAAATTATCTAAATTTATTTATACGAAGAATGCAAGTTTTGTAAGGATTTTAAAATTGACTATTTACTGTTACCGGGCGCGCAAACCATTATGATAATTAGTCCCATGAATGTAGTGCCGACCTGCACGCCGGCTTGCGGGGATCTCCTCTCCAGGTATTTCGTCCAGCGAGGCACCGCCCAAGCCGGAACGAGCTCTAAGCTCCCAGCTAGTCTTGGCATGTGTGGTAGCGATATGCATATAAACGTGTGTAAGGCGAGAGGAGAAAACAAGGATGAGGAAGGAAAGCCTAGAACAAGAGTCGAAAATATGCCACCGTCGGGGCTCGAACCACAAGTCTTCCCGTTCTACAACGGCGCAGTAGCAATGGCAATGCAGCCACTCATCCATTGCGGCCGGTTGAAACATAAAAACTCGTGTTATTCATATTTTCAGATTGTATCTTATTTTCAAATTGGAGCAACCTGTTACTTGGACTCTACTAGATTTGTGAATATCCGATATGCTTTTTGAATATTGACAGTTTTCTTAGACATATCCCGAATGTAAATTTATCCTAACTAAAGTATCATTGAAACCGCAATATAACTCCAATAGAAACAAATTAATCGATTTGCTTAATTATCTAGCAGACACCTTCACTGTATATTCTAATTTCTTGTGCAACTTGTCTATAAAGAAACAACCTAAATTCATGGTATGGCATGAGGCGTATCCCAGCATACGATAATGTATTAAAAATGCTGACTTTTATCATACCTACGAGAGGGGCTTATGGTCCCGATTTTTCTAAAGGTGATCGTATCTTCTTAAAGCGCACGAGATCCTTGTACTGTGACAGTCGTGGGCTACACCTTAGCCAGCTCTGAATGTGTAACTGGCCAGAGTTATACGCTCACGTCCGAATAATTTGTCTCCGAGAACTGGGGCAGCTTCTAAAAAAACTCTCCTCGTAGCAAAAGAGGAAGGAACGAGATACGAGGTTTGATAACCTGGGACGGAGCGCGATGTTCAATAAACGCGACGACAAGGTAGGAAAGAGGACGCATTCCCTGTCAGAAAAAATCCTGCCGAAAGAGGAAGAGGTGAGGAGGGAGGGAATCGGAACGAAAGGAGGGGGTGGATGGGATGTTGCAGAGAGAAAAGCGAAGATCAGAGCAGGATGGAACAAAGCGGAGCGAGGCGGTATGAAGGAACGGAAAGGGGCTACGGCTGTAAAAGTTTTCGATGAGAACAATTTCTAAAAAGTAAAAAATGTTAAAAGCTAAGGAATTAAAAGTTTGATAAAATTCTTAATTCTGTTTTCTGTCAAGACATTTTTTCTTGTTCAGTAAATCATCCTTTTCGGAGTGTTGAACCAGATACACTACAAATAACATCGTGAATATTTATTGCAAGTTAAATGAAACTGTCACCTTTGCCACATTGCAAAACCAAAATTTTATTTTTCCTTTATTTAATCAAGATTGTTTTTCATTTTTGTCTTAATGTATTGTGGCTAGGCGGAAGAGCGAGCCTCGCCATATCAATAAAGGCATTATATAATAATAATAATAATTTATTATTATTATTATTATTATTATTATGAAGAGTACTTTACGACCATAAATTAATATTTGAAAGCAGGTTAACAGGGCTTGGTCAGAAGAATTTTCACTAGTTGTTTGCCAACGTTTCGGAAACTTTTATTTCCATCCTCAGGGCTAATATAAAAGAAAATGAAGGCAACACTGTTCAAGAATAATGTTACCAAAAAACAACGTATGAGAACACTTTTTTGCTAAGTACAGAATATTTACAATTTCCTTATTGTCTATTACAGAAAAAAATTACATACGGTACCTTGCAACATCAAGAACAACTCAATCCATTCATTGCACCATCCTCCATCTCCGGTGCCTCACATGCAATGAGGGACACAACATCACCCTCACCACACCAACACACAGCATGACTGATCCTAGCCAGATGTTGGGTGGCGAGACGACAATATATATAATGCATGAGTGAGGTACATGCTAGCTTCCGGTGCGAGTTTACAATTAATTCAACTTACATAATGTGCTATCTTTTACTTCATAACAAATTCTACCTTGAAATGATGTATAAATTACAGATTGTTATTTCTACTTGCTTGTAAGATAATTATCACATTCTTATTCCTATCACTATCATTACCATTACTTATATTATGACACCACCAAAACAAGGAACCGGATATGAAAATACATACCATTTACAACCTTAAAAACTAAAAACACTACAGGCATATAGATATGAACAGGTTAACAATTATTTTCACAAAACACAATAATTAATTAATTTACCAATAACAGATTAATCAAAATTCATTAATGTTGTGTAAACTAAAAACTTAATCTTAGTATTAAATGACAATGTAAACAGTTACAATAATATAAATTATATAGATGTGAAGATTAAAATAAAAACACACAATCACAATTTATTAAAGTATTATATGTAAGAAATATGTATAATAATAATAATAATAATAATAATAATAATAATAACAATAATAATAATACAGTACAAGAACAATTTGGATTATTGTCTCGTCTCCTCTCCTCTCCTCTCGTCTCCTCTCCTCTCGTCTCCTCTCCTCTCTCCTCCTCTCTCTCTCCTTCTCTCTCTCCTCTCTCTCCCTTCTCTCTCTCCTTCTCTCTCTCCTTCTCTCTCCTTCTCTCTCTCCTCTCTCTCTCCTTCTCTCTCTCTCTCTCCTTCTCTCTCTCCTTCTCTCTCTCCTTCTCTCTCCTTCTCTCTCTCTTCTCTCTCTCCTTCTCTCTCTCCTTCTCTCTCTCCTTCTCTCTCTCCTTCTCTCTCTCCTTCTCTCTCTCCTTCTCTCTCTCCTCTCTCTATCTCTCTCTCTCTCTCTCTCTCTCCTTCTCTCTCTCTCTCTTTCTTTCTTTCTTTCATAGAATAAGTATAAGACCCTTAATTAATAATCATGTCAGAGTCATCACCTCTAATGCTCTCCCAGTATCACCCCACGAAGAAATCATAAATTTTCTTAATCAAAAAGGAATTAAAACATCGACTAAGATTTCCTTCGTCAGAGCAGGTATATTAGTGCCTGACTTTTCTCATATTTTGAGTTTCAGAAGGAAAGTGTTTATAGATCCCGAGGATGTCATGAAATTACGTAATTCAACTTTAATTTTCTATGAAGACACAACATACAGAATTTATTTTTCTACTTAAATCATTTCTTGTTTCCTATGTAAACAAGAGGGGCATATTGTCAATTATTGCCCCTCTAAATCTACTGAAAATAAGGCAATGAAAACCACTGCAGTTCCTAAAGCTCACAAACTGAAAAGCAAATAGAACTTGAAATTCCACAATCACAAGACTTAACATCAGTAATTAATGAAGATAACTTTCCTCCTTTAACCAAAAGAAAACTTCCTTCCGAGTCCTCCTCTTAGGGCAATGTATTGAATAGTTACAGACCGAATAGTTATCCCTTTGATGCAAGAGAGGTCCAATCAATTATTAATCATCTACCTCATCCATAGAGCACTACATAGAGATTATAATAGCCATAGAACTCTATGGGAATATAAAAGACAGACCCCAGAGGAATATTCATTGAATCAGTAATAGAAGACATGGATTTGATCTTACTAAACAGTGGTGCTCCAACGTACTTCAACATGAGTTCTGGTGCCTCCAGCACAACTGACCTCACTATATGCTCTGCAAATATAGCACGAAAGTGTAACTGGTACACCTTAGATAACCCACATGACAGTAATCACTTTCCTATTTTCACTGATATTAACCTTTTTCCCAGTAACTTCAGCACTCAACAACCAATACAAGATGGAATTTCAACAAAGCTAACTGAAGTCTACCAAGAATTAATAAGTAAATACTTTCAGAGATAAATATTCTTCAAAAAAAATGATTTAGACTCAATAATAAATACTTTTCTAGAAAAAATTAATAAGGAGCATATAAATCAATTGGAATGTCAAGGCCAGCCAACAAAAAAGAAAAGTTCACTCAAAAAAAAAACCGGTATAATTACGTTTCAAGTATTAATATCCATAACAATTTAAAAGAATCGTGGTTCAAGATAAATGCTATCCAAGGTAAGCTAATGGTTAACCAAATCCACTTGTTAATGTCTGACAATGACAATAACAATGACAATGACTTGCTAATGTCTGACAGTCATTACAGATATGGGTAGCTAGAACAATCTAGCTAGTGTATTTGCAAAAATATCAAGTTCTCAAAACTACTTTGCAAGTTTCCAATAATATAAGAAACAAGTGGAAAAACTGTAATTAAGAAATGTGAAGAATCAAGAGCTTACTTCCACATTAACGATTCCTTTTCAAATGAATAACTCGCAACTACCATAGCAGCAACTAAAAATACTGCACCCGGCCCTGATAACATCCCGAATCTCCTCAAAGTATCTACCTATCGCTGGAATGGTAACACTACTCCAAATTTATAACCATATGGACAAAAAATGTATTCCCCGAAATATGGGAGACCGCTATAGTTATCCCAGGTCCTAAACCTGGAAAAGAACAAACAAAAATTTGTTATTACAGATCGATTTTCCTAACGTGCAATATGTACAAGATAATGGAGAAGATTATTAACAGAAGACTTTCATGGTTTCTTGATCTTAATAAGATAATTTCCGATAACCAGTTTGGATTTAGAGCGGGTCATTCAACCACATCACATCTAACACCATCATCCAAGACTTTACCAAGTACTGACACCATCATCCAAGAGGCCTTCCTTACCAAACAACATGTTTTAGCAATATGTCTAGATATCGCATTCTACAAAAACTACAAGAAATTGGAATTAAGGACAATATGTTTCAGTTTCTATCGAACTTTACAAAAGATAGAAAATTTCAATTAAGAGTAAATGGTACCTTATCTAATATACACAAATTAGATAATGGGATTCCTCAGCAATTGATTTTAGTGTAACCATATTCCTCCCGGCAATCAATGATGCTGAAGCAGCAATTAAACTTCCAGTGATCACGAGGAAATATGCAGATGACGTTGTGGCGTCATACGGGTGTAATCAGTACACAGACGAGAGTGGGTTGTAATAACAGCAGGTTTATTCACAATTTAGACCGTAGTCACAAATAACCAATGCACTGTATAAATTAACTAACTAAATAGACCCCACTGCTAGGAGAGATATTTACAACTGCTACCACACCGCAACATACTACCTAATGTTTCGCCGTGCGTAGTACCGCCTGCCTTGAGACCGACTACATGTCCCACTAGTCACGACAATAACTGCAGGCTTCTTCGCTGCGTGCACGCTCGCACCTCTCACGGACAACCTACGCTGCCGCTGCTGCCAGGACCAAGAATATTGTTCTCACGGCCCTTAAATATCCCTCGCGACGCTGCCCGCCGCCTCCATTGCCTCTGCACTAGCGATGCGCTCACCCTGTCAGAAAAAAACCGTGCATCATAGCTTCTGTCTTTGTCTACGCATCCGGTGCACACCGCGTCACGTGCCCACGCTGTTTCTAGCGACACTACGCTACAACATCACTATCCTTTGTAGACGTATCAATATTAATTCCCCTAAAAAGCCATGCAAACTGCTCTAAATCAACTATCTGAATGGTCTCTTAGATCCGGCTTTAAATTTATTATATTATTTAATAGGTAATTATTACAGACAAATGAAAAAACTTGAGGCAATGTAGCTAGGCCGAAGGCCTTTAAGCCATTACAATACCTACATTCTACCGCGTTCTAACCTTTCGAATTCTGGTATTCACCCGAAATGGTCTCTCCTTCGCATCAAAGCTGCGGAAAAGAGACCATAAGGTACGACTGAGGAAAAAAACCCTGAAGAGGGAAAAACCTGCCGTCAGAAGCCGAGTACATGCTAATCTATCCGGTTTTTAAACTATTTATATATTTGGCGCGGGCGTCAGGCATTCTCCTTCCAGTATTTGGCCTCCTCCGCACCTGAAAACAAACAGCACCACAGAAAATCGTCCGCACCAACGCCTCTGCCCTAACATTTCCGATTCCCACTTCCCTTCGCCCCCTAATGTGTTTTATTTTAACCGTTTCCTTTTATTTTATTTTAATTTAATTTAATTTTAATTTATTTAACTTATTTTAATTAATTTAATTTTAATTTATTTAACTTATTTTAATTAATTTAATTTTAATTTATTTAACTTATTAGAATTATTTTAAGTTATTTTATTTATTTTTATTGACTTATTTATATACTTATACTTAACAATTGACTACAACTTATAACTTTTTTTTAATTCTTTAAATTTTCTGCCATGAAAATCCAATGTATTTTATTTACCAAGCATAAGAATGAAAAGACATCCTTTTAAAACTTGTTAATAAAACTCTCAATTTCAAAACTATCAAAATACTCGGAATGTATTTTGATTCTAGAATATCATGGAAAACTCATATTCCACATTTAAAGTTGCCTGCAAAAGAAGGTTACGCATTCTGAAATGTATTTCACACCAAAATTGGGCTGCAGACAGAGCTATGTTATTATTAACCTACAAAGCTATAATTCGTTCAAAGATTGTTTATGGAGGGGTTATTTACGATTCTGCTAAAAGAAAACTCAAAAAGCTTGATGTAATTCAAAATAAAGCCCTTCGAATTTGTACGGGATATTTCCATACATGCCCGATTGGAAGTTTCGTAATTGAAGCTAATGAGCCAATCTTATCTCATCCAAGACTTTTGTTAACCTTAAAATATTCCATCAAAGCAGCAACATATAACAACCCTAACACATTTCATGATATTCAACCACAATATTACCATAAACACAATGGAATTCAGAACATTCCTATATACGCAAAATCCCCAAAAATTTTCTGTGACCTTGATGTTAAGGAAGATAACTTGGAGAAAAAAAAATTACTTGATACCTCCGTGGAAACTTCCAGAGATTACTACTGACCTCTCTCTAAATGACTTACAAGAACATATATCATCTAAAGAAGATTGAAAAACAAAAGTACAAGTCATTACTCTTTACAGCGACTACTGTAAAATATATACTAATGGTATCAAACACAATATTGGAACTTTTGCTATTGTAACTACTCAAGAAATACAAATAAACCGCCAACTCCACCAACCAAACAAACTCATACGCCAATAATTCCACAGCATAATTATGCTCCCTGCTTGCAGCCTTCAAACTAATTAAATCACTAAACTCCAAAAAATGCATTGTCTTCTCCAATTCCCTTGAAACAATATGTACTATACACACCAACCCTCCTAAGAATGAAATGGTAATTTGAATTTATGAACTGTATTATGATCTAACACAGGAAAAAACGTCAATTTATCTTGGATCCCACCCCTCAATGGTATCGATGAAGAAATGACCACCCCTGTAACGGCTGCAGGGGCTCTTGAAATTTCAAACACATTCGAGGACTGTTGGAACCATTTATCTAAGGAAACGCAAAACATGGCATCTGGTTCGAGAGATGGAAATCAATGACGGCTAGTGAAACACAAGAAAATCTACAAAAATATCACTTTAAAAATATTCAAAGACTTTTCCCGGAAAGATCAGGTTGTCATTTCAAGATTGAAAACGGAACATTTTAAATTAACTCATATTCACCTAATAGCTGAAAAACCTCCTAAATGTTAGTTTGTAAAATTTGTAAAATTGTAAAATTATTCTAAATGTAAAACACATATTAGTTGATGGCCCCATATACAAACGCAGCAGGCAAAAACACCAATTAGAGGGCAGACATGATAACATTCTTAACTCCGAAAGATTATCAGAAGAGAATTATTGACTTTGTTAAGGAAATCAATATTTACAACAGCAGTTGTGAATATTGTTCTACTTATTATTCTTATGTTATACTTATTATTCTTATTCTATTCCGGTGTTCTACTTATTATTCTTATATTGTTTGTATTGTATGTATTGTATTGAAGGCATAGTATTAATTGTATTATACGTATTGTATTGTATCGTTTGTATTATATTCTCTTACGCTTTCTGATAATGAATAAGGTTCTAAATTTCCCATTGTAATTGTAAAATGTATTTATCTGTTTAGACGCCAATGACCTTGCTACCGATGCAATTATTATTAATAATAATGTTGTTATTATTATTATTAATAATATTATTAATAATATTATTATTAATAATAATATTATTATTAATCGAGCAGATCCGAAGATTAACGAATTCGTGTTCCAATATTTCTACCATTATTGAGCCCATTGTCCAGCGCAGACGCCAGATTCTACTAATACAGCAACTAATTTAGATACTCATGCGTTCCGTTACCAAAGGTTTATTTTGTTGTTTCCGAGAACTGCCTTTGTTAAGTTGAAACACCGACTTACTGCGTCTAGGAAAATCGCAATGTTAGTGTATAGGCAAAAGACAGAACCGGGTGAAGCAGATTTTTGGATAAAGCACAATTCAGCAAAGACATACAAATGTCTTTTGGCGTCATAAAAGCTTAAGTTTAACAATATCCACAGGATGAAAGTTACAATACTCACATACGTTTCAATCAAAATCTTAGGAAAAATCACTGAAATGGACGAAGGACGAAAGAGGTTGGAGGGCGGAATGCAGAGTGGAGGTCGCTGGAGGCAAACGCCTACGGCAGCGGGGCATCGCCCCTCGCCATCGCGGAGGAGGCGGAGGCGGGAAGGCGCTGAGGCTCTGAAACAGGCGCATTAGGTGCCTAATGAATGATGCCCTAAAATGGAGCGACTGGCCGAGACAGGTGTGCTATTGGCGCGCCAAGCCGCCCTCTCCGATTGAGAGCAAACCATAAAAACTCGTCGGAGCCAGGCGCCTGCATGCCTCTCGCGCGCGCCCAACCGCCGCCGCCGCCGCCGCCGCCGCCGCCGCCCCGCCGCCGCCGCCCCGCCGCCGCCCCGCCGCCGCCGCCGCCGCCGCCGCCGACGACGACGACGACGACGAGACGACGACGACGAGAGACGACGACCGCCGCTCAAGTGGCCGAGAGTCTACTGCTGCGAGGGAGGGAGAGAGGACCCCGAAGTGGCGGCGGAGGCGGAGGTGACGGGCAGAAGATGAAGAGGAAATCCGCGCGCCATGCAAAGCCGGAGAAGTGATAGCTGTGTGTTCGTAATTCGTCGGACACTGGACGTTACGTCAGATTGACAAATGTGCAGAGGGATGGTGGAAGATGATGAATTTTGAGGTTGCAAAACGAGAGAAGAAAGAGCGAGAAAAGCTGAAAGTGTAGGAGGTGAAAGTTAAATAAGACAAGAAAAGAGAAGGCGAAGCGACGGAGTTCGGAACGTGGAGAAGGATTTTGAAAGATGGTTGGTAGTGTGATAGTGCTGTTAGTGTTGAGAGAGCTGGGTAGTGATAGCGGCGGTGACGATCACGTATGACATTGCAATAAGTCCAATGTGCCCAGATGCAAAAAATGACTGGATCTCGCGAACCGTAGGAACCTGCCGGAGCCAGGTGCCGCCACCGCCGCCATAGAGACTGGCAGGAGAACGAGGAGGTTTTAGAAGTTGGAGGGGAAGAAGGTTGAAAAGTAGGAGGGGTGAGAATAAAAGTGAAGGGTGGACTAGATGGAAGTTGAAAAATGAACCTCCCCCACTTGGGAAGGAGAAGAAAGTTCGAAATGGAGTGTGATAATAAAGGAGAAGATAAAGAGATGGAGAGGGATAGATGGCAAATAGCGGGGTCACATATTTATTTATTTATTTAACGCCATAAACCATTAAAAATGCTGTAACTTACAACGAGGAGAAGTGCAATCTGTGCACGGTTCCTTGAGATCTGGTAACTATGCTCTACCTCATATACTACATATAAAGTTGACATGTCATAGGCAGTACAAGCGCCTTTGGCAAGATGTATTAATCGATAGTAGAGTCAACAGTAGCGCTATTAGTTGCAACCTAATATGTCTTCGGTGCTATTGCAGTAAAGATAGTGTGCCTAAATGAGTCGACCTCTCCGACTGAGAGAAAGAGACTCGCTTACCTGGCCCACGCGCTCCCGCTACCACCGCCCCGCCTGCAGACGACCCCGCAAAGGTCCTTTTTTTAAATCTTCGAAAATCGGTAAAAGTCAAAAAGCTTTTTTATATATATTGGACACAATAACACAATTTTATTCATATAAATAAAATGTTTTTTTGCTGAATTGGCTTCGTCAGCTTAAGATTAACCCTTAAATGGTGACGTGAAACTTATCGAGCGTAGATGGTGACGTGAAACTTATCGAGCGTAGATGGTGACGTGGGGTTAATGATGGCATCACACATTTTAAAACTATAAATTCAGCTTCATTACAAAATTTGTGGCTCAGAACTATTGTATTGGTGCTTAGGAGGCTTTCTGCACACAAAGGAAATATCATTTCACCGCGGTTTCTAGCTTTTTCTTTGATTTTCTTATCGATTTGTCTTTATAGATAAATGTTACTTCCTGTTGTATTAGTGCTCGCATTTCTTTATTTTACAAAAATAAGGTATCTTCTGTACCAAGTAATTCGTCGAACGTAATTATATTATTCACCACATCATGTTAAAGTCACAAGAAAAATGGCCCAAATTCTTACTTTGAATCCAAAACTCGCATCAAAACCGTTTGAAAACTAGTTCAGAATACAACAGCAATCAAATGACATAACCACAAACTACCTGAAAACAATCTGAAATCCACCATGTTTGTTTCTTTGATGCTTTCTGATTGGTCTTACGCAGAATTCCGACGTAAACTTAACGTAAAATCGTTGTACTTTTAAACTCCTAATTTTACGTATTTACGTTTACGGGTACGTCAAGGCATCGCTTAATAACTCATTTCTAGATTTTGCGGCTACGTTATGTTTACGTTTAAGTTTGCATTGTGAATGAGGCCTAACGGCCGTCCTGTAAATTGCTGCTGCGCGGGGTGGGAGGTGACCAGCAGACGAAGAAGCTGTCAGCGCCCAAACGAATAGCGAGAGAAGATAGCATTGGGGCTGATGCGTTGTGGGAGGATTGCACTAGAGGTGTGTTGAATGCGAAATTACAATTGAACTCGTCCGTATTCCACCATTAAGAGCATCAGCTTCATCTAGGCAACCAATTGATGGAGTTTGGCGGGAAACTAATTTACTTAAATCCATCCAGGTCCGTTGAGTTCCGTTGAGAATATTGGACTATACTTCTTTTCATATTGTGAAGAAAATGGGTCACATAGACAATATTTATTTATTTATTTATTTTACGTCAAAAAAACAGTTAAAAACTGCGTATGACGTGCTATGGGGAAAAGTGAATTGTGTGCACATTTTCAAAATTCTGTGATCCCTACACTAAGTCATTTTACGTCAAAAAATATTTAAGGATAAATAAGCAATAAATTTTGAATTTTGAAAGGGAGAAAAAAAAAACAAAAACTCCCATGTAATAAAATCTATTTTCAAGGATAAATAAGCAATAAATTTTGAATTTTGAAAGGGAGAAAAACAAAAACAAAAACACTCCCATGTAATAAAATCTATTTTCAAGGATAAATAAGCAATAAATTTTGAATTTTGAAAGGGAGAAAAACAACAAAAACTCGCATGTAATAAAATCTATTTTCAAGGATAAATAAGCAATAAATTTTGGCTCTTATTACTTCCTGCCGCGACAACATGGAAACGATTATTTGAACGTATTTCCCACTGAATTCTAGAAGACGTGCACAGAAAATGAAGTTACATTTATGTCCAGAAGCAAAACAAGGGCCATCTCAGCATTTGCTCAATGGATCAGGAAACTGGACGAAAACCTGATCGAGATGGGGGTCATTGACCCGGAAGCTGTAGTACAATAGTTGTTACAGGTTGTTTATACTAAATTTTTGTCCTTAATAAAATTAATTACTTTTCTTGTGATGCTCAGTATAGTCTCTAATTGTATAGAAACAGTTATGCAGCAAAAAATTTCACTTGGGATTTAAACTTTTCTATTGAATTTAATCGTTTAATGTCATCTGGCAAAGTGTTGTAAAATAATGTACATGTATTGTATGTGAATTTTTTGTAATGAGCTGTTGATACTGTCACCTGGTGAATATGATTTCTACGTCGAGTGTTATAGTAATAGACTTCGGCATTTTCTGAAAATATATTTCCGCCCTTGAGCAAGTCATTTTTTACAAAAACCACTGATTCGTAAATAAAATGACACGGTAATGGTAGAATTCCTAGATTAATGAAGAGAGGCTTACATGAATCACGTGGGTGGGATTTGGTCATTGTTCGTACAATTCGTTTTTGTAATCTAAAAGTCTGGGAGCTATAAGATGTATTTCCCAGAATATTATGCCATATCTCAGGCGGGAATGAACATTCGCGAAGTATACACAACGAGCAGTATGAAGGCTGACTGAATTTGAAAGAATTCTGAACGCGTAGCATAATGAACTTAATTTTGTGTTCAATTAAATTATTTTGACAGTAAAGGACTGATTACTTCCATTTAAGGTTTGACTGAATTGAGACCTAAAAATTTTGTTGCCTTAACATCAGTCAATGGTACACCGTTCATTTTCAATGGAGCACAGAATTGTTTATTTGAAATGGAAAACTGCATTAAAACCGTTTTCTTTTCGTTTACTATTAATTTGTTATTTCGGAACCAATTTGAAACATCTGATATTGTACTATTTACTGTTTCTTTATTGCAAAGGATGTTCGTATCATCCGCAAAAAAAACCGTTTTTCCGTTTCGAATCGTCGAGGGCATATCGTTTACGTAAAGTAGGAACAGAATAGGGCCTAAAATCGATCCTTGAGGAACTCCACATGCAACGGGCAAAGAGTCGGAAAGGTGCGTACGTAATGTTCCATCATTCCAGTAAGGTATTTCAACTCTCTGAGATCGTTGTTTAAGGTATGAACATAACCAATCTAGAGCAATACCACGAATTCCATATGAAGGTAATTTGGAAAGTAAAATGTCATGATCAATGACGTCAAAAGCTTTTGAAAGATCTAAAATAATCCAATAGGTGCCTCGTTTTGATCCAATGATGAGGCGACATCTTTAAGAAAAGAAAATATAGCTGTTTCCGTTGATTTTGATTTTCTAAATCCATGTTGGCAATCTGAAAGCGCGTTGTGTTTACTGAGAAAGGTTTCCATTCGTACGTAAAAAAGTCTCTCTAGTATTTTTGAAAAAACTGATAGAAGAGAAATGGGCCGATAATTTTGAATTTCATTTTTGTTGCCTTTTTTGAAAAGCGGCTTAATTTTAGCTGTTTTGAAAATATCTGGAAACGTTCCAGTTCATAAAGATGCATTAAATATGTGGGTTAACGGGTGTATAATGGCATACGCACAAGTCTTTAACAAAGAATCCGGGAATTCATCTAAACCGGACGAATATTTATTTTTTAGTTTACCGATTATTTTGAGAATTTCATAGGAAGAAGTTTCGAAACGAACATTGTGTCTAAAATTTTGGGTGAACTGTCTGTTTTTTAATTTTGTGCCTGAAGACCCTTAGTGAGATCGGCAGCAATTCTCGAAAAGTATTGGTTAAAGAGATTAGCCCCTATTGCCGGATCGTTCACATTTGTATCGTTATATTTTAAAACAACATTCTCTACGGGTTTTCTAGTTGATTTGGTAGTATGTTTTATTATATTCCACATTGCTTTTGTTTTATTATTTGAGTTCAAAATATCCTGATCGTTTTTTCATGATTTTGGCCTGCCTTATGACTTTTCGTAACATAAGGAAATCTTGAGATACGTCATGACGTTTAGAAATGAAAGAAAGAATTCGCTTGTTTTTACAAGATGTCCTAATCCCTTGTGTTATCCAAGAATTGCTTTTCCGTGAAATATTTAATTTTCGTTTTTGAAGAGGAAAGCAAGTGTTAAAATGAAATGAAAGGGTTGAAAAAAAAGAATTATATTTGTCGTTTGTATCAGCAGTATTATAAACCGTTTCCCATGACTCCTGCATCAAGTAATCAATGAATAATTTAATTTTACTTTTAGTAAACAATCTAGTCATACGTGTATTATTTATTGTGTCAGTGATCGCATTTTTATAGGCGTGTTGTTGCCAACACAACTTTCCAAAAAACCTGAATTTTCTTAGAAAATGTTTATTTCACATTTATAAAACAATAATAACATATACAGTAATAAAACCATTAAAATAATAATAATAATAATAATAATAATAATAATAATAATAATAATAATAATAATAATAATAATAAAATAATAATAATAATAATAATAAGGGCTCAAGGGGTGCGATGTGTCAGACAAAAACCTCTGGCACCCAACTCCACTCTCACCCTTCTCGCGGGGAGCCCTGTTAAGGCGGATTCCCACTCCAAGGTTGTGGTAACCAGCCCCTTCGGCGGAGTGGCCTGCCGAACTGATGAGAGATGGAGGTTCTGATGAGGCTACTAGAAGATAATTCCAGAAAAGGCCTATCAGGATGGTACTAATCACTTAACTGGATCTGGACCTAGGAAGGCGGTGGAAGAACCACTCTGAGGGTCAACAGCGGCTTCCAAAGCCTGAGTAAGCAAGGCCTCCCTACGGGGTAGTACATAGGAAAGCAGGTTGGAGGCTTAGAGATGGCAGCCCCATCACCAACCAAATCTATAGAAAATGGAGAAGCAAAATTCTAGTCATAGAACCTCGGAAAATGAGTCGCTGCCTGGGGATCGTCAGGGCGCGGTTGGAGCCAGTGCTGACCGTGACAGCATGCAAGCCACTGGTGGTGTGTTACTGAATAGGCGGGTACACACCGGGTTACCCGAAAGCACTACAGCCAATGAACGTAGCAATCAAGAACAACTAGCTGCACCTGCCGACAGTGCTTCCCTGACAATACTCGTGACCACTCAAGCAGGCCTGCCACGACGGAGGATACAATGGACAGCTGACATGAATGAAACAATAGTCAGAATTTACCTCCGTGTTACCCGTTGCGGAACAAATTGTGTAGGTTACCGGCAGGAACTTTACAGAAACTTTTTGCAACAATTCCCACATCTCTCCCATCTTACGGAACAAAACATAGCCGACCGAAAAGCATTAATCTATAGGTCAGACAAATATGTCTCGCACAGCCGAATACGGGAAATTGAGGCTGAAGTTCATTCAGAAATACAACAGCATGAGATTTCAGAAACTCCAGAATTAGCTAGAGCAACCTCTGAACTATCAATACAAGACCTGGAACCCAACTTACTGACACAGAAATCAGATAGGTCTATAACCAACTTGGTTAACCAACTTAAACAACAATATGAACATGAAAAAGCCAGATACTGGGGATTTGCTCCTCATTTTAGACCTAAAATACCTAGGCACCGCAATTAAAAAACTGGCCACCTTAACTAAGTTAGCAAATGAAGAAATACTTTTCAATGAAGTCAGATAAATTACGACCTATGAGCAACTAGACTCAATTATCTACTGCACATCGCTAGCAATTGTGAAGTTAAGTGGGAGAAAAATCCTAGAATCCCAACAGCCATATAGCCATCGAAAAGACTACACACCACCTTGGAAGAGACGGCTGGAGGGAAGAATAAAACAACTCAGATCTGACATTGCCATTATCGAAGCCTTTCAGAAAGGAAGCAAAAAGACGCGCATCAGAAGGAAAGTATCGAGAATCAGGAGGAAATACTGCAAACATGCGCAATACAACGAAAACCAAAATACATTTGAAGTAATAGATACTCTCAAACAACAACTCAGTGTCTATTCGCAAAGAATACGACGCTACACCAAAAGCTTGAAAAGGAAAAAGACAATCAGGATTTTATTAAAAACCAGAAGAGGTTCTATGAGAATCTGAAAAGAGAAGTCCATTCAGGAAAGTTACCGGAGAAATCAACTGTGGAAGATCACTGGACCACGATATGGTCAACAGAAAGTCATTTCCAGTCCCACGCATTATGGCTGACAGAAGTGTCCGGCGTATCAAGCAAGACCAGGGAAATGGAAGTTTCCGATATATCAATGGATGTTCTAAAGATAGCTATCAACAAACTCAAAAATTGGAAATGCCCTGGAACAGATGGACTTCATAACTTCTGGTTTAAAAGATTCACCTGTATACATGAAATAATTCTGACTCTCATTAATCATTTTCTGAAACACCCTGAAGAACTACCGACAGCCCTGTGCGAGGGGATCACTTTCATGAAGCCGAAATCTAACAATGCCACAGATCCCGGATAATTCCGACCCATCACATGCCTCAACGGGCTATATAAAATCATCATTAGTTGTTTAAAAACAGTGATAGAACAACATTGTGAACAAAACAATATTCTTTCAGAGTACCAGAAAGGCTGTTGCAAGGGTTCATTGGGGTGCAAAGAACAGCTTGTAATCGACAGTGTCATCATGTCTCAGGCATCCAACAAAAAACGAGATCTGTATACTTGTTTCATCGACTACAAGAAGGCATTTGACATGGTCCCGCATGACTAGCTGATCTATGTTCTAAAGCTATATCGTGTTAACCATGCAATCGTAAGATTTCTTACGAACGTAATCAATCACTGGCAAACAACAATACATATGTCCTCAAGTAGTGAAAGAATTGTCACTAAGACACTGAAAATCCGCAGAGGTATATTCCAAGGCGATAGTCTCAGCCCTTACTGGTTCTGCCTTGCTATGAATCCCCTTTCCTCCTTGCTGGAAAGCATGGGAGTTGGATATGAGCTGAAAGGTCAGAGCAAACATGATGTGAGTCATCTAGCATACATAGACGATATCAAACTGTACTCAGGAACATTACAGGGACTGAAGAAGCTCCTTCATGTCACCGAAAGATTCTCAACCGACATAGGAATGCAATTTGGTATCGAAAAATGCAAAATCCAAAGTATAAGGAAGGGTAAACTCATCAGCGAGGTAGAACATGAAACGCTGACAGGGGAGACTATAACAGCCCTGGAAGAAAATGAACTTCATAAATACCTGTGAATTCAACAAAACAAGCTGATAATCCACAGTGAAATTAAAGAAAAGCTGCAGGTGGAATTCGAGAAGAGAATGAAAGGTTTATTCAAAACCTTCCTCAATTTACGAAACCTAACTGCGGCGGTTAACATGTATGTAATACCAGTAATAACTTTCTCACTGGGCATCATTAAATGGTCCAGGACGGATATTGAATCCTTGGAAAGGCTTATTAGGGTCCAAATGAGCCGTTCCCAATACCACCACCCCAAAAGCTCAATTCAAAGGGTAACGCTTCCAAGGAAGATGGGAGGTCGTGGTATCCTGAAAATAAGTAACCTCCATCTCAAACAGATTACCAGTATGAGAGAATACTTCAGGAAGAAAGCGTTATTTTCTCATCTACACAAAGTGGTACTTGAAGCGGACTACAATTATACACCTCTGAGTCTCAATCAAGCTAATATAGAACTTCAACAGCCCTCTTTCCAACAAAAGATAAATCTCTGGAAGCACAAAGCAATCCATGGGAGATACCCAGCTGAAATAGCCAATCCAAATGTAGACGTAGACATGTCGTACAAATGGCTCAGCATTGGATATCTCTACCCAGAGACTGAGGGGTTCATGGTTGCCATTCAAGATCAAGTCATTGCAACCAGAAACTATCTCAAATATGTCATCAAAGATCCAGAGATGACCTCTGATAACTGCCGGGCCTGTGGCCAACGCGGCGAGACCATTGAACATATTACAGCAGGATGCAGTGTACTCGCCCCAACGGAGTATAAGAACAGGCATGATATGGTGGGTCGAATTATCCACGCCCAACTCGTCAAGATCTGTGGTTTAGCACCATGCCATGATACACCATACTACAAGTATATCCCAAAGAATGTACTAGAAAACAATAACTATAAATTGTACTGGGATCGTAGTATTTTGACGGACCGTACAGTACACCATAACAGACCGGATATAACACTGGAATAAAAATCAGAAGAAAGTATGGTTTGTAGACATGGCAGTTGTGGACACCAGCAATCTCGCTACAGCATATACGAAGATCCAGAAGTACAAAGAATTGGCACATGTCGTGAAGGAGCAATGGAACATCTCGGAAATCAAAACCGTTCCCGTGGTTCTTTCAGCAACGGGCGTTATCCCGAAGACTTTAAAGAATTCACTAGAAACGCTGAAAATAAATAAAAATGCCATAATCAATATCCAGAAATGTGTCATACTTTGTACGTGCACATTGGTCCGAAAATTCTTGGGAAGTAATGAGTGTGTTTAGTTGCTATTTTAATTACATTAGTATTTATGAATATTATAAATGTTAAATTTTTATTAGTCTATTACTGTTGATTTTTATTGTTGTCATGCTTTGATGTATTGTATCTGTATAACTACAATCTATGTACCAGTGAACTGTGAATGAATAAATATAATAATAATAATAATAATAATAATAATAATAATAATCTTCGTGCATAATGTTCCTTTTCTCATTTCTCAACTGTCGCATCTCTCAAAGATCTGAAATCGGCACATTGTTATATCATTATTGCCTTTTCTCGCTTTTCAAATTCAAATCCCATATCTATCAAAAAGCCGTAAAATGCAGAATATTTTAAATTTGATAAAATTTTATCATTAACATATTTCATTATACACACGATTGTTGCAAGAACATTTTAAAATAGAAACGCATGAAATTTGAGTCGTACCGTATGTCGGCGGAAAATTGGCGTACTTCATTTCCCTACTGATTTAATACTTCAGTTGAGTTAACTTTATTTTTCTCGGGGTCGGTATTTCTCCATTATCGTTTTGTTTTCATTCTAAAGAAGGAACGTCTGCAGATGCCTGTTGCTCTGCAAAATTCATTCAAACGATTGACTCCGGTTTTTGATGTATTCCTTGTAAATTATCGAATATTTTGACAATTTTTTACCACTTTTCATCATTTCCCCCTTTTCCCTGGGATCCATATTGATCTCTTAAAATTAACCTATTACTCGATTGACTAAGTTGCGTCTTTACATTTCTTTACCACTGCACATCCTTAATCTTCACTCGCATCCACCAGCAAAAATCGACTGACCAGAATTCTCAGCAAAACGAAATTCTCGAAAGGGTTTCTTGTGATCATTCCAGAATTGATTTGAATGGTTCCTCCCGCAGATGATATCATATAAACAAACACTTCCTTTCAGTCCAACGGATTACACACCCTGCATTTTTGCCTTGTCTTTTCGTCGCGTCTTCCGTCGTGACTAACGTCGCGCGCGGCTCAACTTCAAAACAAACATCAAATACATAGGAGTAATGCATTCGAAGTCCTTCAGGTGATGACAGAAAATAATTATATAATTTGACCCAAAACTTTGTTGCTTGAAGTTTTTAATTGGTCTTCAAGGACGAAAATATTACAGCGACGATCTATTTTAATGCACAAATTAAAAATTGACTGATTGAATTGATAGAATGAAAGCATTTCCCCCAGCTGAAGTAACTGAAATATTGTATCAATTTTTTCCAAAATAATTCCACCAATTTTTGGATATGCGTTCACGGTCTGAATAAAAAGGCGTTTAAAAAGTCAGTTCCTGAAAAATTCAACGTTTTCAATATTTTATTTACAGGGCAATTGATGACATATTTTTTATGATTATCATTGTGTTCCTCGTCATTTTCTATACAGGACTATGTTTTTTCTACATACTTTTGCAACGATCAATTAGACAACAGCGCACGAGATTCTTCCATAAGAATAACATTGTCCATAAGAGCCCATTGTGCCTTCACGACATGGAAATGAATATAATAGATGTCCCATTTCCGAAGCTGCGACTGAGTGGACACTTTCTAATCTAATGTTTGTAACGCAGCGCAGATGCTATTTTTACTTTCGCTGGTTGTAGTTACAATCACACTTTTCCAGTTGCGGTATACTTATTAAGCAATTATTTATTGTGAGGTTGAGCTACTAAATTTTGATCTAATACTTATCATAAGACCCTTTCCGACTTTTGAAATCCGTCCAGTATTACTCATACAATTTAATTTACAGGCATTTTAGGATTCCTAATTTCCGCCATATTTTTCGAAAACACTCCCTATTAAATAAGATCTAAGAGTATTATAATGAGAGTAAATATTCTATATTTGGCGCCCTCCTTGGTTACTAATCTGGTCACCCTGGAGATCAGATCATAGCTACCCTAAAACACTAAGAAAGCAAATTCATTCACTTCTTAAATTCCCTGACATTCACTGATCTGGTATTAACAAATAGAAAATACAGTTTGCCTAATAAAAATTATATAAACATCATTGAACCAAAGAACATCTTTACCGTATGATAAGATACCCTGATGAGTCCCAACGAAAAAAGTACGTCTTCGTCCATTTATCGAGTACTTTATGATAACAAATGAATCTGAATTCTAATGGTATCTTTTAAAATATTTTGATATTTCGATAGCAAGAAAGTCGTCGGATGATGACAGTAAGCGACTGTGTGGTGTAATATTCATTTTTTCCCACTTCCCAGGCAATATTCTGCGTCCGTTTATTTTCTGACTCCCAATTTACAATTAGCGAAAGCGTACCTCCGCACCTCCGTCCTGATAGACTGAATCATTTTCTTGAGAAACTTCAATAAAATATTTCAATAGTCTTTAATTTTTTAAAACTTAATTTAATTAATTAAATTACTTAATTAACTTATATTCATTCACAATTAACTTTGTAATTATTAAGGAATTATATGAATTCAAGGGTTTTTTTTGATATCTTGGAATTAAATGAAAAAAATAGTTCAGGCATTGGTAGTGAACTAATTCTCCATTTCATTAAATTCTTTTAAATTAGTAAATAGCACTAATTCTTACGGTAAGACACCATTTTTTTCAATTCCTTTAATACGATAAAATAATATTTACAAACTTTTTCTGATACTTCTAATCACTTAAGAATTGTATGTAACATGTAACAATTGTAAGAAACATGTAACAACTGTAAAAAAACATGTAAAAACCGATAATATAAACGTATAAACCCGTTTTAATATATATTTATATTATGAGACGTGAGATTTGAAATTAAACGTGCAATTTTTCCTCAGCAGTCGTCGACACTGTCGCTTTTGGGGAATATGTCCTTGGCGACATTTCCCCTGTTCTCGCAAAAGTGCCGGCGCCGTGAAAACAACCTTCCGGAAATGCGACAGTTGCAGCGGTTGCTAGCAGTAAATCTCGTATATTTACTTTAAAATCACATGTCTGAAAGTATAATTTTATACTCAAAATATTATCAAAACATTACCATATGTTATATCACTGTATTCGTCTATTTATGTATATCTATCGCTAGTGAAAAAAATGCATAGTTCCATTAAAAAAAAACAAAGATAATTAAATTTGTCGAAAACTAAAAACGTTTCGAATTATCTCTACCACACATTACTTCCCCCATGATTCCGCATTGTTAAGCGAAAACTGCGCTTCGATATCGGGAACCGTTTAGAAGTTGAGATGGCCCATATTTGGTGGAACTCTATAATTCTATTTACAGACAATTCTTATTATGATTTTTTCTATTTTCCAATTAATAAGCGCTTTTTACAACAGTTATTGTGTTTTATTTAATAGAAACCTCATGAGAACATTCTTCCCTTCCGTAATTCAATTACCTATCTCCAAGGAATGTTTCAGCGCTAAAATTTACTTCGTTGCCTGCTGCAGCGACGATTTTAAGTGGCAGCGCCCGAAAGAAATAATAGGAACACATGCAGGCAAAATTGGCCGCCCTTGCTATAGATTCTGCTAGGATATTATTTGATTGACGGTCACAACTATTACGATCGCGACATTTTACAATCTTTTATTTTAGTCATCAATATTCCCTTCGATATTTTGGAATTTTTCCCCTAAAGTTGGCATATTGTCAGTCCACTCTTAATGCAGGTATTCTTCAGCTTTCCGATCGCAACAAGGCGTGACTTGAACCGTGAGTACTTCGAAACCGTAATCTCGCTCAAATCAAGAATAACATTGGCATCAGTTATACGCCATTCCTAAAATACATTAACAAAATTATATAAGAAACAGAAAACTGATTAAATACAAACAAAATGAAAAGCAAAAAATTGAATTAAAACTAATAGTGATAACAGGACGCACTTTTTGGTAATCGCAATATTATAATACTTCAGAAGAGTCTCCAATCCCCAAAAGTTTTGTCCACACTAGGAAATGAACACGCTTAGGTTCAGAGAATTGTTACCATGTCCACTACACTATTATCTCCCCAAGAATCACATCCCCTCCGATTCAAAAAAGTTGGACTGATTAACACATGCTCATGCACGAGAATGAAGTTTATTTAAAAGTTTACGTGAGGCCTCACAATCCGCGGTGTCTAATAATGTGTGAAAGTAGGGTGCGACTACTATAAGTTTGAGATGGCCTGTTGAAATTTGGGTGTTTCGGGAACTACTGTAAGAACAGAACATTTCAAGAGTTCGATTCAATAACAAGGCGACCCGAGCAAGTGACCTCTCTGAGGGTCATTTCAAAATATAGCCGCGTCAGGGATGTTATGTCCTTTCATTCAATGGAAATGGAAACAACGTTAATTAATGTAAGGAAGTATATGAATTTGGAATATATGCCTTAAAAAAAACTTTTCAATGCAAAATTGCTCTGTCATTAAAATTAACTTGTGTATACTGTCTAGTTCCATGTTTTATTTCTATATTTAAAAGTGTGTAGCATTACAATGTATACAAAACTATTGTTCCCTTACTCTATTGCACTTAAATTATTTTTCACAATTTAATACACGACATGAGCGTGTTCCCACAAAAGGGAGTAAAGAAGCATTCTCCAGGGGACGAAAGTGTTATTGGATTGGTGCCACATTCTACAGACTCCGCCTCATGCCTTTTAAGACGAGGAGAAAGAGGAAAACCTCCGAGAATAGGCCACTTGAATTACTAGAAGAGCCAATGATAAGCGTTGCTTGCCTTAGAGTTGAGAATTGCTCCAGCCCGGTGTCAAATATACATTCTTACTCTTCAAATTATTAGTAAATGAGACATTATTGAATTCCTCTATTGATCTATTCATTACAGGTAAAAAAATGTATAGTTCTATTTGAAAATTCACATATCTCCATAATTATCTTCCAAAATTCCCCGGAATAAATATGAAAATGATCCCTGTTCAAAAGCATTTTGCAAAATAATTTGATGATAATCAATTTCTTCGCTAGACGAGAAATATATTGGCATACACTTTGCACCACTGAATAGAATGCACACAAACACAAAGGAATCTTCACATTTGCACGACAACATTTAGTCTCAGCGTTTTGAAATTTGCAAGACAATATATTTATTACGCAAGGCTAATCAAAATAACTAAACTACTGTTTCATCATTACATGAAGAATAGAAATTAAATTTCGAAAGTTAAAACACAGCTCATGAGCAACAATTTTTCACCGATTTGTCGTAAGTCAGAAATAGTTGTTACAATTTAACCAGCAGAAAGCAAGACACTGCAAAACTTTTTGAATTTTATACTTGACTGCCAAGAGTGAATTAATTGTCTGGAAACAAATGAGGGTTGGCATCAGATGCTAAGATCCTATAAAAAATTGCGTATCTCGAAAACGAAAGGCGATAGCTCCGTTTGGATTGCGGAATTTGGCAGCTTGTGTAAAGGGAATTCAGATGAGAGAATAAAAAAGAATTGCATTTTGTAAAAATATGAACAATATCCAGATTCGATTCTAAATTGGGATGGGTTCTCTGATGTTCCAGGAACGAAAACTGCAAATTAAGAATTTTGAAACAATTAACAATTTTATAAACAATTCCGAAATGTGCGCTATTTCTGCCTGGAAGTGTCCCCAAATCGTCTCTGAGTTAAATATCGCAAAATAATAGTTTTGACAAGAGATGCAAATTGATTGTTTAATATATAGTTTCATTGTTACTTTAATAATAAATATACAGTTGGTCTTTAAAATTTACTGTCTTTGTACAGCCTTGAATTTTGGAATATAACTGCGGGATTATTTTTTTCCCTAGAGTCCATAATTATTCTTAAATTTTCAGTAGAGTTTCAGATTTTTGAATTGATTTTTAGATGGATTTTCTGAGGGTGCGCTGCTAGCTTTAGTCTAAAGCTAGCAGCGCCCATCATTTTGGGAAATCCAAAAGGGCTTCAAATTCGGGAATAAAGAACTTAAATAGCCCATCATTAGCCCATAATTATGGAAAGAGTTTGATTGAGATTGGTTTTGGGGCGCTGCTAGATTTAGATAGCTCTCTCGCTCGCTCCATCCCGTCCCGTTCCTGTAGCTCCGCTCCTCCCACGACCCACCCCGCTTCTGCGCCGCCCAACCCCGCTCCTGCGCCGCCGCGCCCCCTTCCCCCCCCCCCCCCCGCCGCCCCCCCCCGCCCCCCCCCCTCCTACGCCCCTTCCCCTCGTGCCCACCCCGCCACGCTCCACCACCGTCCCCTCCCATCCCTGTCTTCCTCCTGCCAGCCCCGCTCCCGCCCGTTTAGCTCACGCTCCTCATCCGCCCCCGCGCCCGCCTCCACGTGGAGGCCTCAGTGGAGGCCGAGGAGGAGAGCAGGGCCACGGCTCTCCGGGCGCCTCTCGTTTCTACAGTGTTAAACGCAGTTATTAACCCTGTTAAGAGGAATTATGGCAGAGGGTAATTACCCCACCAACCTGAACGGCGCGTAATAAATTGCTCCGGGCGCGCTTAGGACAAAAACATTTTTAACGCGCTCGGGAAAAGCAGATAGGTTTCTAATAATTATTTTAAATCAATTATTTAATTTATGTTCTTCGTTTTATCGCACGAGTTGTTTACGTTCGCCGAGACGGTTAAGCTGACGAATCGTGAGGGGTTAAAAGCCAGAAGATCCAATTTATCTAAGAAGATACTTAACAGCTCGGATATTGGAAAGTGAACGATAGAGGATCGCATATCCTTCTTCAGAGTTCAAGATAAGTTCAATACACTCAATACTTTCGCGGGCTTTACTCACCAATCGATTGTAGGTAGTGGTAGTGACACTTGAGTGTGTACAAATGGAGGCAAAATCCAACACCAATAATAAGGCGATTTGTGCACGTCAATAATATTTCTGCACTGATAACAATATTATAATTAACTAGAGGCATTCAGCTACAAACATGTTGGATTTTCAAAACGCAATACGCACACAGCTCAAAAACAACAAATGCAATAATGTTCTATAAAACTACCATGAATTATATGAATTTCGACGAAAACTCATATAATCCGGTTTTTAACAAGAACTTCAACAACATAGTATATGCACAGTAAAACAATTCTCTACATACCAAGAATATAAAAAAGTTGATATTCCATAAAGTCAACATTAAATAAATTAATTATTTAATTAATTAAACGTGCTCAATACCGCCGTGCCGTGTACTCGTGTGTAATATTACGTTGTTCTTGGTATTTTGTTGTTGGTATTTTTTCTGACAATCATTGAGCCACGCGATACGTACATCCCACCGGGGCTGGGACTTCAATATCGGAGTAGGTGCACGTTATTTTCTATAGAGGGGAACCTGCAATTTAATGCAGATTCCATTTTTACACCTCAGGGTTGCTAGCGCTGGAGGACGGGGTGAAGTTATGATGATGAACTAGACAAACACAAGTATACAGAGACATACACAACACAACTATGCCCGAGGCGGGACTCGAACCAGCGATCCTCTGGTCCGTCTGGCCCGAGACCGAAACTGCACTACTGCATTAGCGATCTCCGCCAACGGATACGTATTATTGTTTGATTGATTGATTTTTTCGTGTTTCCGGGCGCGTCAACAGTTTTGGTCATTAGTCCCGTTAGTGTAGTGCATGTTTTTTCTCGGGAGATGGTGATCTTTCCCCGCTGGATGGCGAGATCCGGCGCCGACCTACCGTCGGCTACCGGAGTTTTCTCCAACCAGGTTTCTTCCACCAGCGGGGCACCGCCCCAGCCGGAACAAGTTCTAAGCTTGTGTAGTGCATGTTAGTGTGAGTGTGTAAGGGAAGAGGATAGGACAAGGAAGGGGAAGGAAAGATCGCGCGCGGTCCGTGACCCGTTTGGTAGGCTCCAGCACTCTCCGGCATGCTCCGGCATTCGCCTGGTGCTGATCGGAGAAACCACGGACAACTACCGATCAGAGCAGCCAGCCGCTAGAATTCTCCTCCAGACAACGACTGATTTCGACCTAGCTGAAAAGCTAGTGTCGAAAATCCTGCTGCCGTCAGGACTCGAACCTAGGACCTCCCGGTCAGAGGTGCTGCAGTGACATCAGTTGATGCACTGAGCTACTGCTACCGGTCATTTATTGTTGTTGTCATTATGATTATTGTTGTTATAATGATTATTAATTTTAAGTTTCTTCTGAAAATCAGTGCCATCGATTTGTCCTCATTTGCAGTTAAGTATATCTAATCTTATCTTTTATCGTAAAGTATCGTTCAACAACTTCGAAAACCAAAGATCATCCATCTCCCCTCTCAACTTAGGTCAACTGCGTTCAT
The DNA here is from genome assembly GCA_964035755.1 of Teleogryllus oceanicus. Classification (NCBI taxonomy): domain Eukaryota; kingdom Metazoa; phylum Arthropoda; class Insecta; order Orthoptera; family Gryllidae; genus Teleogryllus; species Teleogryllus oceanicus. Next base: position 10,151,777 of record CAXIVR010000001.1, read on the forward strand.
TAAAATCACACGCGACACTCACCTTCCTTCCAAGCAGGGAAGCATTCGGCTTTGTCGCTAATGCGCCTCTGTCCGGTGTTTTTCACCCAACTAATTATCTGAGAAGCAGGTAATGCCCATCATTTGTCAATGGCTCTTGACGAGTTGAATTACGTCACAGCTTTGTCATGAATTATGGAGAACAGGCTGAGCCATAAGGTCGAAGATGGCCTATCGATTTCTCTTTTACAGGAAGCCCCTGGAAAGTAACTAAGCACATGGGTCACGGACCTTCAAGGCTGTAGTGCATTGGACAGAGAAATTAGTATTCACCCACGTCCATCACGGGATACTCAAGCTTGCGGGAATAAAAATCCAGGAAACACGAAGGAATTTTTAGTACACAACTTTTATAGAATTATATGCACAGTATCAGAATCACGTTCATTTCGCAATGATGACATTGGAACATTAGTAAATCTCTAGTAGTCTGTTATCCTGTATATTGGATAGAAACTATTTTCAACAATTGTAGTACTTATTATCAAGGATGGCAACAGAATCGAAACTAAGCGAAATTAAGCATTTCGTTACCATTTCTTGTGCACAGAAACTAAAGTACATAAAGAAATTGACTAGTAACGAAACTGCCTCTGTTACGAAACTTTACTTCAGCTGAGAATTTAGTTTCGTTAGGGGAAGGAAATTATATCATAATGGGAGTTTAGTTTATATCCAGAAGTTTTATTCAAGATTCACTTTCGTTATTTACAATTCATGATGTCACAAATAAGGTTTAGTTGCACTCCCAGTAACATAACTAGCAAGTAATGTTTAGACGACTATTAATATTGAGACCTTTCGTGACCCCACTGCGGCCGTTACTCGTGTGCCACGCCTCTGCCATCAGCCCCATGGAGGAAATAATTTAATATTAATTTAATTTATTTATTATTTATTTAATATTAATAATTATTTCCTTCATGATGAGCCCGAATGTCGGCAGTGTACATTAACTCGGAGGGCAGGCGAGGCGGCAAAACGTATGTTTACGTCGCAGGTTCGGACAGAACAGGATATATAATACATGCTTGAATTACCCCACATACAATTTTAGCAATGATATATATGCCTTAAAATGTAACTTTGATATATTACGATACAAAAACAATACATACTTTGTATTTTGGGAACAAAATGTTCACAATTATGGGGTCAAATAAAAGAGTTAAAACATACAATGTATGTAACACAATGGCATCAAGTGCACCCAATGAAAGTTTCTTTTTCAGTTCCTTAATAATAGCATTGGTGTACAATATCCTTACAACTGACGTCGGTACAATTATTATCCGCCCACTTTTTTCTGAGCCCTCGCTTCGCTAGCTGCGAAAGGAGTGAGAAGTTTAGTTATTTTGAAAAAAGAAATTTTATATCAATTTTTAGTTCGATTTTCGGTGCAAAATAGTTTCTATTACTCGGGAGCGAACATTTCTGGTTATCAGATTCACGCTTACCATGATTGTCTTATTAAGAAAATACAAATTCAAACTAGTGTTTACACTAGTGATCTCTTCATATTTACATTTAACCCTTTATTGCATTATTTTTTTATTTTTCCTTACAATAATTATTTTTCATTATATTCATTTATTTATTTTAATTAACGGAAAAATAATTTACAAAATCAGAAGTAAATACTTTTTGAGAAAAACACAAAATTATTTTCCTTACTCCTCCAACTATATTTCACGATTTAGAAAATGCACTTATATATCAAATTGTTTATGTGATAAATAAAGTATAAAGCGAGTCAATAAAATAAAAATCGTTCGTATTTTAGTTTTATTATTTTCCCAAAAACTTTTTGTTTCTTATATACAGAAACAGTGTGTTAGGTCATCTGTCAAACAAATCCAACAGTTTATTTTCCTGAGGCCACTCAGAGAGCCTCAGGGCCGAAGAATGGGTCTATTCTTCACACAAATAATGACAAATATTAACAGTTTTTTAACTTGCTTTCCCAGTGTCAATTCTCTGTAATTTTTAAAAAAATTAACGTTTATGGAATTACTGAATTTTTTTATGGAATTACTGAATTACTGACTCTTACTATTGTGATGCATAGTTAATATTTAATGAAATTTCACTCTAATGCTTAACATGGTACAAGACATGGAAAACATATTAACTCTTATTCAAATCTGTGCAAAAACCTACTTATCGAAGTGCGTAAATCGCCACGCTCCGTCTTTTAAGTCGCGCCGCCGGAACAAGCCTCCCCTTTTTATTTGAGATATTTCCTCTGTAATCCATACGAAACAATAGTGATTAAAATTTCATGTCAAACTGTGTATCCAGCATGGTGAGTGTTGCGAGTAAGAATTTACTAAGATATAGGAATAATTTGAAAAGTAATGCAATTATCAACAGAGGATAGATAAAAGGTAGAGATAATTATTTGTGTTTTGGTACTTCTGAAACAAAACAGTACGTAGTACAAAAATGTAGAATGGGGTCCAAATCCTCTGGACCTTTCGACTTTCGTTACTTGTCCTTCAACAATTATTAATAACGAAACTAATAAAGAAATAACGTTTCTTACCCAATGCAAGAAATTCACATTCGTTTAGTTTTAGTAAAGAAACGAAACGAAACTGTCTTCAAAATCGTTCTTCTGTAACGAAACTAAATTCGCGGAGACTTTCGTTTCGTTACTTGTAACGAAACTAAACTCACGCAAAAATAATTTTGTTACAGCGGCGCAGAAACGAAAAGTATAGTTCTGTTGCCATCCTTGCATATAATTAAGGCATTGTTCTAAAGTGAAAAGAAATCAAACGATTTTCATTAAAATCCGCTCCCTATTCATAACAGTGAATCGTCCCGTTAAACGCGGAATTCTTCGTGTTCCAACCCTATACGAGGTGTGGTGTGCTATTTTCTGTTCCAACTATTCCGAGCGCGGTACCACATCCTCCACAGTAGAGAGAGGCGGATCAACATGAATCATCTGTCGCCCCGATGCGCTGTTATTCGAAACGGCTGCTCTAGAAGGTGCATCACTCAACCTAGTGTATGACGCAAGCGTAATAAATGATCACGATCTGTCCTTGCAACAACAGCAAATAGTGAATATACAACAAGTCCAACAACAACAATCTCAAGGATGTCGCCCCAAGGTCCACCGGAGCAACTTTTTCAACGATTTCAAATGCAACAACAGTTGATACTTCTTCTACAACAACAGATACAGCAAGTGCAACAACAATTGAAGTATGACTGTTCACAGCAGTCTAACATCAATTCCTAACAAAGAGGAACATTCAGACGAACCCAACCTTCAGTCTTAACCTTCATTGTGATGTTTTACTATCAGATGAGTGTCTTAAAATGGCTGGACGAAACACATGAAATAGTTAACTAATAACAGTTCGGTAACTAAACTAAAATATGTGGTTCGCGCGGTAACAATGACCTCGCCGATAGTGGAACATCACGAGCTTTCTACGGGGTCGCACAAAATCGAGAACGTAACGATATAGCAAATGGCGACAAAGACGTTTCATTATAATTTTGCGTCAAGCATTAAGATCGAAATTGTAGGAATCCTGAAGAGCTATTGTTACATTATTCAACGATGAAATAAATGAATCCAACTTTCTCAACATAGATTTACTCCAAGAGTCGGTTTTCGACAGCTTTATGGTCATGATCAGTCTAGAAATGTACGATACAAAATCTTAAAAAATAATAAGCATAAAAATAAAATATATAATAAAATATTGAAATAAATATTTAATTTTTTATTAATAATAGTACTTGCTTTTTCTTCTGGTTCATTCTTTTTTTAAGATTTTGTATTATTTTGTACACTTCTAGGCTTATGATGACGGTAAAGTCGTCCAAAGCCAGCCCTCTGAAAAAAATCTGAAAAAAAAGCTGACAAATATGATTTCAATTCTTTCATCCCTTAAAAATGAACCCCTATTTTTTGTGTTTCAATCCCCTCGAAGGAAAATGCACATTTCTTTACACATTTCAACATTTTACTTGCAATATTTTCCTTATTATTGTTTTTTAAATTTATTTTTGAAAGATTGTCTTTAACTTTTAGTGTAATTTGATGTGGCCAATCGGGTTTAGAAATTGATGTGTATTTAACTCCATAAAATATTACCAAGTTCAAGATGGATTCCATTACTACTTCTGATGTGAAACAGCATTTTTGCCTCCCGATAACAACAATATGCATTACAAAGACCGGGAGCGGTAGCTCAGTACATCAACTGATGTCACTGCAGCGCCTCGGACCGGGAGGTCGGGTTCGAGGCCTGACGGCGGCAGGATTTTTGACACTAGCTTTTCAGCTAGGTCGAATTCAGTCGCTGTCTGGAGGAGAATTCTGGCGGTTGGCTGCTCTGATCGGTAGTTTCCCGTGGTTTTTCCGACCAACACCAGGCAAATGCCGGAGTAGTACCCTACCAAACGGGCCACGGACCGCGGGCGATATTTCCTTCCTCTTCCTTGTCCTATCGTCTCCCCTTACACACACTTACACTAACATGCACTACACTACCTCATATTCCGGGAGCTTAGAGCTTGTCCCGCCTGGGGCGATGCACCGCTGGTGGGAGAGTCCTAGTAAGGGGGAAACTCCACGAGCCGACGGTAGGTCGGCGCCGGATCTCGCCATCCAGCGGGGGAAAATCACCGCCATCTCCCAAGAAAAAACATACACTACACTTACGGGACTAATGACCAATTCCGTTGACGCACTCGGAAACGGGAAAAAAATCAATCAAGCTATACACGGAATTCGAAATCGCAACCTTCGGTCCCAAAATCACTGTTAAAAATTCCTGTGACGCCAGCTGACTACGCGAAATATTAGAAAAAGTAATCCTCGGACAACTTCAGCAATATTTGAAGACGCGAAGAAAAACACATGCAGCATTCCGGTTTCAGGTCCGGTAGATCTTCAGCACATCATGTTTTAAAACTGACGTCCGATATCGCTAACGCGATTATCTTTAAGCACCGTTGCTTCTCGCTGAAGAGCCAAACGAGTTCGACCGGGTCAATCACACTCTCTTCCTCAAATAGATTCCACCGTCCCCCTTAGCTCTGCTCCTTACCTCCGATTCGTTCGTCAGAGTTTGCCATGTCCCTTTCAACTTGAGAGAGGATTTTCCAATTGCAATCGGCTTCCCGCAGGAGCAGCTGCTTTTCTTTTTTTCTCGTTCATGCTATGAACGCCCTGCTACCGCAACAATGAGGCGTGAGAATTGCAGCCGGTGCTCTTTTAAGTTGCCTCCGGCACGGGGGACACAAGTTCTGCAAATGTGGAGCAAATTTACATGCTGTAGCAACAGCATGGTGGTGTGACACCGTAAGTACTGTATTTTTACTACGTCTGTATTAGGTAATTAGTAATAGTAATTAACAATCATAAATTAAATAGTCCAAATTTCGTTAATATTAGCCTTTATTTTAAAATTCCGCGTCGCTAGCGGAATTCGTTTCCTACGCTCCGTAAAGTTAGGAAATTAAGCGAATTCGGTTTCCTGGTTGAGTGACAGTCTAGGAATCCCGGGATCTAACAGCACCTAAGAGACAAAAGGCACTTACTGACTGCGACGTGACGAGATTTGACCAACATATAGAATTGCTTCCCATTAGTAACGGAGGATTATTCCATGGCAAGCGCTCAACGCCAACAAGGGTTCAAACACGCGTTGCGTCAAAACAAAGACGCAACAAATTTTCAAACTCATAATACTATAGTTCGACGGTTCGAGAATGGATTTTTGTCTTCGTCAGATTTTGCCTAAAATTTAAATATTATACAAGTATATAATATTAATTTTAATACGTTACAAAATTTTATTTGTATACAAAATCAAACGTTAAACAATTTCACGCATTCATTCACGCGTGTTTTATTGGCATAATGTTACAGCTTACGACTCGGAATAATATAAAACAATTCTGCGCCGACACTGTCACAGATTTTGGAGCATACTGCCCACCCGCCGATCATCAGGAAAAATACAAAATACTTGTTCAAGCTCACAGATTTATAAACTTTTGAGTAGAAAGATGATGTCAATAGATTGAAATATGTCAACCAATACATATATGCAGTCAATGAAATAAACTCACAATTCTTTATCTGTTTAAATCTATTCCACTTTAATATTTGCAGATTATTAAAAAAAATATAATACTGCTAAACGACAGAAACCTAGTTCAGGAGTTGGAGTTGGATTGGAATGGAGTTGATACGATTTTCCTTGGGGAAGAAAATCCTAGCATTTCTCTAGGGCGCTCTCTCCCTTGGGGACCACCGGGAGCGGTAGCTCAGTGTATCAACTGATGTCACTGCAGCGCCTCTGACCGGGAGGTCCTAGGTTCAAGTCCTGACGACGGCAGGATTTTCGACACTGGCTTTCCAGCTAGGTCGAATTCAGTCGCTGTCTGGAGGAGAATTCTAGCGGCCGGCTGCTCTGATCGGTAGTTTTCCGTGGTTTCTCCGATCAACACCAGGCAAATGCCAGAGCAGTACCCTACCAAACGGGCCACGGACCGCGCGCGATCTGTCCTTCCTCTTCCTTGTCCTATCCTCTCCTCATACAAACACACACTAACATAACCTACACTACCACATATCCCGGGAGATCGGTCGGGAGCTCAGAGCTTGTCCCGGCTGCGGTGGTGCCCAGTTGCTGGGAGAGTCCTGGTTAAGGGGAAACCCCACTAGCCGACGGTAGGTCGGCGCCGGATCTCGCCATCCAGTGGGGGAAGATCACCGCCATCTCCCGCGAAAAAAACATGCACTACACTGACGGGACTAATGTCCGAAGCAGTTGACGCGCCCGGAAACACGAAAAAATCAATCAATCAAACCTTCGGGAGCCTTGAGAGCGGAACGCTTGTGTCGTCCATGTCCACCTTTCGAAAGGCTTCAGAATGTGAGGTGGCCGGGACACAAGCTCCTTTGCCTAACTCTGTGTATATGCTATATCTTCCCCTCTTGCCTTCCGCTTCACCCACCTCTCATGCCATACCGATGGGGCAGAGTTCTCTTTGCAGAGTGAACATCCGAACCCACTGCGCGACGGCATGGTACAGTGCACCATACTGTAGCGCTGTCAACTGAATAACTGATCAGATTCTCAGCTGAAAACCTCCACAAATGACAAAATATATTTTTTAAAATTTCATTCAAAAAATTCTGATTTCATGGAAATTTATAGGGATAATAAATTCTCTATCAAATGTGTACATTTTGATTTTTTCTAACCGAAATTATTCTGTTTTATAGCTATAGTTATAAAATTATAATGCGACCATCTTTCAAGCGTGTCTAAGCGGGGACTTTGTCCCAGGATGTGCAGTCTGGATTGACAAGCGAATTAATCTGACACGCAGACTTTGCTAAAGCCCTCCCGACACACATCTAACCAAGCCTAAAACATAACCAACAACGTCTGACTCAATTTCAGTTCGAGAGAAATTTTAGTGCATTTTGACAGAATGAAGGACACAAACATGAAAGGAAATTTAGTAAGACTATTCCATTCGTGAAATTAAAACTAATAGTGTTTATCTATACACACAAAACGCCCCAGTCAGGACGGAGTATTTCAAAAAGTGTATAGCATTTTCTATCAGATTTTTCTTACCGCTTCTCTCTACAGGCCAATCATAAACTGTGACTCATCTATCTTGGGAGGCGGTACACATCGATCGCTATGTAGATGTCTAATAAACTGCGTATGTACTATAACATATCCTCTCTGATTTTAACATACTTTTCCGATATTTTCCATATTAGGCGCATTTTGGAACTCTGTTGGACATAATTACATTCGTGGAGTAGTCCTATAAATACCACTTCGGTTTGTAAATAGTCAGATAAATCTCCTCCTTGCTTCGCGAGTTGGGAATTTATCAACAATTTCTAAAGCAATAGTGGTATTACCTATGATAATCACATGGAAAGGGAATCGCGAGTAAGGAATATCTTTGTGATCTTTCACGTTAAGTTCGAATCGATGACCGCCTATTCGAGGAAGAATCGTGACATCTAGAGAAGCAAAAAGAAGAGCTTTGGGTCCATTTCCTTTGCGTGTGTACATTAATAACGGTGTATTGAAATGCATTTGGTGGTAATATTTTCTGCACGTGGGTGAAACACAATAATAAGTTAGTTTTTTTAAATCGTATTAATGTGATACTAAATTTTCAATAGAGTGATCTTGAGTTGTGGATGTAATCGACATTAAATAGAATAAATAAATCTAAATAAGTATAAATTAATTAAATGCACAAAAACTGGAGAACAAGAACGACGAGAAAATGGACAACGAGTCGGTGGAGTGGTGGGCGGGTGTCCTTGGCAGGTGTGCTCAGGACAGAACGGGTGAGTCGGGATCGTCGCGGCGAAGGAACATCGGGAACGGCGGGACAAGCCAAGAACGGCGGAGTGGCGAAGTCGACGAGACGAAGAGAGATACAATGTGGTAACGGAGACGGTAGAGAAGACAGAAATGGAGTGTCATTGACGATGAGGCAGGGGTTGCGAAGCGGCGTAGCGCACTGGCGAGGCATTGGGGCCCCATATGGTGGAGGCCACGTGTAACAGTGTAGAAGAGGGGCCAAGATAAGGTGGGTCGAGAGGGTGGGATCGAGGAAACGGGGCGGAGAGCACGACGGAGTGGCGGGGACTGACGAGCCACGGCGGGGGTGGAGGCAAGCCGAGGGCGACGGCGAGAACCGGGAGTGGATAAAGGAGGCAATAAAAGCAGACGAAGGCCGAGTAGCGGAGACGGATGAATGAGTGAGTAGGGTTCGCAGGAGGTGACTGCGTACTTTACGATCTTGACGGGGCGAGGGAGATGCACGAGAAGGGAGAGGCTGCGCGTGCGCAGTAGAGCAATCTATGTGTACTATCGCTCGTTCCAAAGCTTCCCTTTCTGTGAGTGTGTTGGTGTGTGTGTGTGTGTTGGTGTGTGTGTGTGGTGTGTGTGTGTGTGTGTGTGGGTGTGTGTGTGTTGGTGTGTGTGTTGAGTGTGTGTGTGTTGGTGTGTGTGTGTGTGTGTGTGTTGGTGTGTGTGTGTGTGGTGTGTGTGTGTTGGTGTGTGTGTGTGTGTGTGTGTGTTGGTGTGTGTGTGTGTGTGTGTGTGTGTTGGTGTGTGTGTTGGTGTGTGTGTGTGTTGGTGTGTGTGTTGGTGTGTGTGTGTTGGTGTGTGTGTGTTGATGTGTGTGTGTTGGTGTGTGTGTTGGTGTTGGTGTGTGTGTGTGTTGGTGTGTGTGTTGGTGTTGGTGTGTGTGTGTGTGTGGTGTGTGTGTGTGTCGGTGTGTGTGTCGGTGTGTGTGTGTGTCGGTGTGTGTGTGTGTGTGTGTGAGGGAAGAGAAGGGGAGAAGGGTAAGGAAGGGACGCACAGATCATGGCTCGTTTGTTAAGGTACGAATCCGGCATTATCCTGGAATAGCAGGGACAAACCACGGGAAACTACGGATCAGAACAGCTGGTCGCTAAAGTTCTCCTCCAGACAGCGGCTAAATTCGACCTATCTAGTTAGTGTTGAAAATTCGCCACCGTCCAGGTTTGAACCAGAACCAGAGACGCTGCAAAGGCTACGGACGATGTCACTGAGCCATCTCATCCGATCGACGAAGTCGGGAGGGGAAGCGACGGGGCGGATGGGACGGGAAGTGGCGGCAAGTGGGACGGCGGTGACGGCCGGGAGGTGGAGTTGGCGGTGAAGACGGTACGGGTCGGGGAGCGGGCGGCGCGCGAGGTACGAGGCGCGAGAGCCTTCACGTCCGGAGCGGAGCTGCCGTGATATGGGACACGAAGCGTCGGGCGGCGGGAACAAATGAGAGGCGCGTTAATAATTTGTTAATGCCACTCGGGGTCATTCCGAACATCCTGCGGTCCACAAGTCATGCGCTTTTTTCTCGGCACGCCGCCGCTCCTGCCCTTCCCTCCCATTCCAGTGCACTGCTTTTTCTTCGCCAGGGGGGTAACCTGCACTTGTACAAGGATTGAAGTTAAATGCAAGGCAACATATTTCGCGATGATGCGAGTTATGAAAGGAAGTTTAAAATACACTGGGGACCAACGATTTTATTACAAATGTAGGTGGGTAAATTCATGATGGTGAATTCAAATATAAATATATATATATATATATATATATATATATATATATATATATATATTGATTGGAGAAAGTACACCTTTATGCTCATCCAAGCTCCCAAATTCTGAACATTTTAAAGAATGTTGTGGGCCATTTTTCATATTTGGGTGCATCATGATTCCCCAAGAAGTTCCTTACAACAGGGAAAAAACTGTTGTAGACTAGGATTACATATGGAATTACTGTAGTAACATTTGAATCACTAATGAATTTATGAATTTGAGGTTCATTGAGGTCTCCACTATGAGCTCCGTTAGGGGGGGTCCGTTATTTTTTGTTGTACCGACATTCATCAGTACGAAAGTCTGCAGGATGTGACCCGTTGCAGATCTTACAAAAAGGTGTGAGCATTTTATTTGGACAATTTACCGAATATTGATCTTTTGAGCACTAGATACAGACGAAGTTGTGGTTACAATTATCGCGGGTATGATCACCTTCTAAGTCTAAACACCTTCAGCATTGTATTCGTTCTTTGATTTTTCGCCTTTTTTCGGCTTTCACTTTTAGATTGCAAAATTCCGTTATTTGTAATACTATGTCAATGCTCTGCTGGCCGTTAAACTCGACTGCTACTACTGGGATTGGAATGTTTATTTATTTATTTCTTAATTTTACGTCAAAAAACAGTTAAAAACTGCGTATGACGTGCTATGGGGAAAAGTGAATTGTGTGCACATTTTCAAAATTCTGTGATCCCTACACTAAGTCATATACTACTTAAATTTTGAATTTTGAAAGGGAGAAAAAAACAAAAACTCCCATAAAAAATTAAGATAAAAGCAATAAATTTTGTTTTACAAAAAACTCCCATGTAATAAAATCTATATTCAAAGATAAAAAGCAATAATTTTTGCTCTTATTACTTCCTGCCGTGACAACTTGGAAACGATAATTTGAATAATTGTATTTCCCACTGAATTCTAGAAGACGTGCACAGAAAATGAAGTTACATTTATGTCCAGAAGCAAAACAAGGGGCCATCTCAGCATTTGCTCAATGGATCAGGAAAACTGGACGAAAAACCTGATCGAGATGGGGGTCATTGACCCGGAAGCTGTAGTACAATAGTTGTTACAGGTTGTTTATACTCATTTACACAGTTCAAATGGTAAATAACGCATTATGTATCATTGTTAAAATTAATGTTACTTTTCTTGTGATGCTCAGTATAGTCTCTAATTGTATAGAAACAGTTATCCAGCAGAAACGATTTAACTTGGGATTTAAACTTTTGTATTGAATTTAATCGTTTAATGTCATCTGGCAAAGTGTTGTAAAATGATGTACATGTATTGTATGTGAATTTTTTGTAATGAGCTGTTGATACTGTCACCTGATGAATATGATTTCTACGTCGAGTGTTATAGTAATAGACTTCGGCATTTTCTGAAAATATATTCCCGCCCTTGAGCAAGTCATTTTTACAAAAACCACTGATTCGTAAATAAGAAGACACGGTAATGGTAGAATTCCTAGATTAATGAAGAGAGGCTTACATGAATCACGTGGGTGGGATTTGGTTATTATTCGTACAATTCATTTTTGTAATCTAAAAGTCTGGGAGCTATAAGATGTATTTCCCCAGAATATTATGCCATATCTCAGGCGGGAATGAACATTCGCGAAGTATACACAACGAGCAGTATGAAGGCTGACTGAATTAGCAAGAATTCTGAATGCGTAGCATAATGAACTTAATTTTGTGTTCAATTCATTTAATGGACGTTCCATTTAAGGTTTGACTGAATTGAGAGACCTAAAAATTTTGTTGCCTTAACATCAGTCAATGGTACACTGTTCATTGTCAATGGGGCACAGAATTGTTTATTTGAAATGGAAAACTGCATTAAAACCGTTTTCTTTTCGTTTACTATTAATTTGTTTTTTCGGAACCAATTTAAAACATCTGATATTGTACTATTTACTGTTTCTTTATTTCAAAGGATGTTCGTATCATCCGCAAAGAGAACCGTTCTTCCGTTTCGAATCGTCGAGGGCATATCGTTTACGTAAAGTAGGAACAGAATAGGGCCTAAAATCGATCCTTGGGGAACTCCACATGCAACGGGCAAAGAGTCGGAAAGGTGCGTACGTAATGTTCCATCATTCCAGAAAGGTATTTCAACTCTCTGAGATCGTTGTTGTTTGTTTTTTTGTTGTTGTTGATGTTGTTTTTTCAGTTTAGTAACAATGCTTAGCAAAGGGCAATTTTCTGTGTCGTTCTCGAAGATTTCCTGTAGTGATAAGGATTGATGAACATTTTTTAAATACTATGGAGAATTTTTTATTAGCGGGATCTTTATAGGTGTGAAAATTTCTTTCAGTGTTTAACAGATGTTTAATTGTTTTTCTACAGTCAGTTATTGTTTTGAAGATTAGCTTTATTCGGTTATTTAATTTATTTGAGAACTGATTAGAAATATTGTTTTTTATTTCTCTATTAAACTCGGATAAGTTACATTATTCACCTAAATTGGTGGAATCTTGACATTTTTATCTTGTATTGGGGTGGAGTTTATATAATTAAATCTGGAGTCATGGTCTTTTTGTTTTTCTAAGGGAGCATATCTGTTACTAACTGGCACTGAATACATACTATTAGCACTGTTGACTGATTTTTTAGGTGGATGTTCATTTTCATCAGAGTCTCTGAATGTTCTCTTACCGCTATTTGCTGAACTGTCCGCAGTTTCTTTGTTTTCGCTCACTGCTTTTGTTACGCCTTGGGCTGCATCGCTGGCAGTACTGACCTTAGTAGCGCTGCTTGACATTAGTTCCTGAATTTCGGGGATTGAAGTTTCCTGGGCTCCCGCGTGCGGCAGATGTTGATTGAGAATAACGTATTGGAGACCAACGTTGCCTTGTGGAGAAGCACCACATTGATGGGGTGGCAGTGTCATGAATGGCGTGATGAATGGCATCCATGGCGCAGTCTATTATACTGTAACGTATTGTACGCTCCACTCAAAATGGCGGCGCCAAAGGGATTAGACGCAAGGGCCAGGCAGGATGTAAGAACAATGCGGTATTGGGAGAATTCCGAGAGCTAGGGAAAGGGATGCCCAAAATACGGGACAGCGCATTTTTGCCGCGTGCCGCGTGCAAAATTCTTAGAATCCAGGGAAAGGGATGCCCAAAATGCCTGGCAACGCGACTAGCGCGGGCCGTGTGAAAACCCAGTGACGTTTAAGGTCACGTGGGTGGGAGCTATATAAGAGCGAACGCAGAGCGCGGGGGTGGGGTTTGTCGAGCTGAGTGGAACCCTCGTGCGAACGCACAAAACTTGCGCCCAGGGCGGCGCGGAGCCGAGCGAGGCTCGTACGGCAACCGATGTGTTGGGACGCCGGGGTGGAGATTTTCCACGGGTGACCTACGTCACGGGAGCCACGTGCTGTGTGCATAAGGTTCGCTGAGGAGTGGCGCGGGCCACGAGTCAGATTACATTTTTAAGGATCGCTCCTGCGATCAGGGGAGTAAACGTTTTCCAAGAGCTAAAAGTAACTTAAATATTTATTGTACATATTGTGAATAAACCTGTACATATTTATCATTGAAGCTCGTGTCTGTGTTATTGTGTATTCCCACGACGTCACAATACGTACAGAGTGGCCATGCCCCGGCTATACTTTTCCCTGGGCCAGGGCTCCTGGGCAGCGGTTCACTTTCAATGATTAGTGAATTAAGTGCTGCAATTAGTAGCACCAGTAATTGTCACTCCAGATGATAAATGTACGTTTTACACTTCATCTAAGCAAGCCTTAACGGCAGACACTTCACTGTTCGGATCAGAGCTGAGCGCGATATGGACTCCGCGACGGCTCGAAGCGAACTGGGGCAAGGAAGTAGCGTACTAGAGTTCGCGAGCATTGCGACCGCAGAAATTGGCATAAGATTTAAAAGTAAGGATTGTTCCCGAGTGGCGGTACTTCACTGAATACCAGGTCTGTCAGTCCTCTAAAAAAGTCAGTTGAAAGATTTTACTAGTTGGGGATTTTCATGATTAAACGTCGATAAAAATGATCAATAAAAGGCTCTTGAAATGTTTTAAAATGTCCTAAAAGCAAAAACAATGACGTAAAAAATTGTTAAAAACCAGTTTAGATGAACAATTCAAGCTGTTGGATGTGTTACTGATGTAATCAACGATTATTCCTTTCGTTTAAGTGAACTCAGCTTGTTTGATTTGGGCTGTTCTTTACCACGATTTCTTTATTTTTAGTTATCGCGAAATTGGCCGAACAGACTCTAGCAATGATGAGCGTCACAGGTACATATACTAATTATGCTAACATTACAATTTCTGAGCGAAGAAATCGAATACACTACTCAAGAATTCTGTGAAGAACATTTGTTGAATTTCGTAAATATTATTTGAAACAAGTATCATTAAAATGATATTAAAATCGATGAAATCAGAGAAAAATGCTTTAAATATCACGGGAAAAGGTAAAAATGAAAAGAAAAAAATTATATTTCATTAAATTCCGGGATACCTTAGCCCCTTTCGAGCAGTTTTGTGGTGAAAGCAGTCATGCGTTACGTGGGATTCGACAACACCATCCTTATCTCTGTTCGTCCTATCCACGGTGGAAAGATATCTTACCATAGTTCTAACTGTGCTCCACATGTAAGAAAAAATGGTATGTAACCCTTCGCCATATATTTCATGATTGGATGAGTGTTTGTAACTGTAGTTCGGGATTAGATTTTGTGTCAATATTTTAGTCAAATGCAAGCCCGTATCACAGAAAGAACGTCATAACTATTTTCACTAGTAATTCTCAATACTTCTAAAGTACCAACCGAAACATGCCAATAATGTGCTTAAATATCAAAATACATTTACGTCGTGCAGGGAACAACTTCACTCGTATTGTTGTGTTCGACACGGTAACAAATATCAACAGAAATGACGCAATTAGCAAAGCACCACATTTCACATACAACAGAAAGAGTTCCCACGCTTGTTGAACCTTCTCATTCAAGAACGGAAGTGTAACTGGTCAAAAATCCGTTGCTGAAACTGTGAACTCTTGATCCAAGAAGTATATAAAACACTGTCAAGAATAATTCTGGGCATCGGTAAAAATCATATAAAATTCAATTCAATATTTTTAAAGTAAGATTGTAACAAAAACAAGATAATAAAATTAAAGTTTATGTTTAAAAAATATAAACCATACTTCGTTGATGATTATTATTTCCCCATTTCGGTTCAAAATTATTGTTGGTCAAGAATAAACTTAAGATCCATTTTAAAAATTCTTGTAACATTATATTCGTCTCTTCGAGTACATTATAATGGTGGCTTAGAAAACGTGTACATCCGCTTAAAAAATAATGATTGTATCTATATCACACAAAATTCAAAATGTTACAAACAAGAAAATAAAATGTGATATTTCCTCCATCATCTACAACAATTTGGCGTAAACCCCATCCCAATACTTTTAACCCGTTTCCGAGATAGTCTGTGGCCAAATACGGTGGTTCATACTGTATAAATCTTATCTGAATAGTTCAATATAATCGTTTGAAAGAAATTATAATGTACAGACAAACAAGACTGTAGAATATTTTGCAAAGTTCCACCCTCCCCCTAAAGTTGCACTGTATGTGGAACTTTATAAAATAATTCTATCATTGCACCGGGCCCGAATTCTCTCTTGTATCTCTTCGTAGTTTCCTTCGAAACGAGAAATGTCAGGCACCGTTATTTACAGCCGAACGCCTCATTTAGACCGGCAGCTGTGTTCTTCGGAGCCTCAGTTTCAAAATTGTGCGGAGTTGGCCAGCTCCTCCGCGCGGATGGCGGCTTGTTCCCCCCCCCCCCTGACTCGGCGCGGCACGCTCTCCAGGACACTTCTGTTTTTCTCCGCCACAGAAACGTCTCATTTTGTTTTTCAATGCTGATTATCATCACTACCTTCTTGCCCCGGTGAAGTTAATAAGGAACGAAAAGGGATGTGTTCGTGTTGGAGATACTGGCTTCCGACATGCGAAGATGATGTAATGATACTATGCGACTTACTTGAAGACGAGTGAGTTGTGATTCATACTCTCATAAGGCGGTTTTGTTTGTTTGTTTTTGTCTTTGTTTTTTTTTTTTTCAAGAGAAACCAAGTGCAAGAAAAAAATTATTAAGAAAGTTCTTATTATTAAGAAGAAATAGTGGGATTTATAGTATTTTTCGACACCGATGATAAAAAATGGAATTCAGAACGGGTTCACCATTCCTCCTCTAACTGCTGACCTGCATGGCCTGCTCCCTTAGCTTAGTGCTATGCAGTTGATAAGATGACCGTATAGTTGGGATAGCCACTTCTCAGAAATCAAAAAAAGAATATTCCAGAATTTTGTACTAATTATGAACTAATTATGTATGAATTTTGTACTAATTATGAATAATTATTAGAGTTATACCCAAAACTAAAAATTTTGAACCGAAGTATAACATCAAAATAAACAACGTATAAGAGTTGGTACGCTAACTTAACGTTATTAGCATACGCATCCAAGAAAAACAAATGAAATAAAAGAACTTAAAATACCACTATTTTATTAACTTAACGTTTGGTCAGTGACTAACTTCACGTTAGTTGTGACTAACTTAATGTTTCGTCTGCTATTAAGTGTCGAGTTAATGCTATTATTGTTATTATTGCTCTTATTGTTAACATTTTATCATTATTATTATTTTATTATTTATTTGGTCTTAAAATAATTGAAGTTTCATTGTATTAATGTTGGTAGTAATGGTTTTTCTTGTGTGAGTATGCTAATTTAACGTTAAGTTAGCGCACCCACTCTTCTTCATTTTTTTATTTTAATGTTGTACATCGGTTCAAAATTTTTAATTTTGGGTATAAATTAGTTCAAAATTAGTAAAACAATTCTGGAATATTCTTTTTTTTTATTTCTGACAAGTGGGTATGCCAACTATTCGGTCATGTTGATAAGTTACTCTGTGTTGCGCTCCTCTCCGCTTTCACTCCGCCCGGAACACGCCGGCATGGTTTCCAGATGTGCAGGCTGACTATACTGCGGTTTTCACAGATTTGGACCTGACATTTCGTCAACTGTTCGGACAGTTCTCCAATCGGGAGCTTCCATGTCACTATATGCTGTGGGTATGTTCCTTAGGGTTGGATATACTTATGCAAAGGATTTGAAAGATTTTAAAAAATGATGATAATTTGTAGCTTAATTCCACAATCAAAATATTACTGGGTGCTACAACTATGTATACAAATATATAGTAAACACTACAAAAAATGCACAAAACTGTTGCAGTCATTTTCAAAGTATATTTAAAGTCAAGATGATTTAAAGGCGGGTAAATGGTTTTAATTTCTTTTACTGCAGCCCAGTTGTCGGAAAATCTTTAAAAATATTCACAACAATTCGTGTTTTAAGAGGAAGCTTTGAGATTTATTCGAGCCTATTTCATGGTTCTAAGACACGATAAAAATATTTTTTGATAGTTTTAAAAAAATATATTTTGTGTTTGAATTTGTGTTTGAAAAACTATCAAAAAATATTTTTCTGAGAGTATTAATTATTTATTTATCATATTTTTTCAGTCCGATAAAAGTGTTAAAAACACGTTTTTGGCTGTAGAGGGGTGTGGGTGGTTGGACGGGTACTAAGAAACCTTTCAAATATAGTATTTTTGTTAGATTGGTTTGGTTTGGTTTTTTCGTGTTTCCGGGCGCGCCAACTGCTTTGGTCATTAGACCCGTTGGTGTAGTGCATGCTTTCTCTAGAGAGATGGCGATGGTCTTCCCCCGCTGGATGGCGAGATCCGGCGCCGACCTACCGTTGGCTAGTGGGATTTTCCCCTAACCAGGACTCTCCCACCAGCGGGGCACCGCCCCAGCCGGGACAAGCTCTAAGCTCCCGATCGGTCTCCCGGAATATGTGGTAGTGTATTGCATGTGAGTGTAAGTGTGTGTGTACGGAGGAGAGGATATGACAAGGAAGAGGAAGGGAAGATCGCGCGCGGTCCGTGGCCCGTTTGTTAGAGACTGCTCCGGCATTCGCCTGGTGTTGATCGGAGAAACCACGGAAAACTACCGATCAGAGCAGTCGGCCGCTAGAATTTTCCTCCATGCAGCGACTGAATTCGACCTAGCTGGAAAGCTAGTGTCGAAAATCCTGCCGCCGTCAGGACTCGAACCTAGGACCTCCCGGTCATAGGCGCTGCAGTAACATCAGTTAATGCACTGAGCTACCGCTCCCGGTTTATTTTTGTTAGAATTATAATGTAATCACTCATAAGTAATTTGGTTTAGGGGAGGTTTTTCGGGGGTACCCTTTCCAACCTATAACATTCCTAAACCAACAGCTTTTAGCAGCTCACCCCGACCTTGATACAGCTGACGTAATTCCCAATGATCCCTCTCTCAAAGAACAATTAAAATAATTCCAATCGTTACCCATGGCCCAGCGCACGCAGAACTACGAGGGAAAAATTTACTTAAACACAAACATTTTACTACAAGAGTCAGAGGAACATACACGGAAGTTAAATTCAACTTAATTTATGATTACACCACACTACGAAAACCGTATCAACAACCCACTATGCTATCATTCAAATCATGATCCAAACAAATCAATGATTTCAGAAGAATGAATAAATATTCCAACCTCATACACCGAATATGAAATCTTTCAGTTGCTCATCGCCAAAAGCTATCTTGTAATAACAGTCATAACGCTGACACCCACACCTGGAAACTGGCCTTATATGCAGTTACTCCCTCAAAAACGAATGCCGGAATAGAAATCAAAGTGAAAAACCTTTTTAATACAATGCTCTACGTAGAAGTAAGTCATATTCCAGGACGTAGTCAATGTCAAATTTACGGACACAGCAAAAAGAACTATGGATTTCTTTCCCCTTGTCGCAGAGGCGACAAGGTTGTAAGCTTCGTGAACAGTGGTCTACTAATGGAACCCGAGTGATTTACCTAACTTGGTTGAACTATACGAGTTCGTTTCTAATACCAAAACACAGTATATCATCACGTTTAATTTCACGTACAGCTAGCTCCAGATGCAGCTATACCTCCAAGACAAAATGGATTCTCCTGTTTCAGGAGAGACATAACCTCCAACAATACAGATTCACAACAAGGTATGTCATTAAAGAGGTCTTATGCAGATGCTACATCATCAGATTCCTTTCCATCTAAAGAACAAGCAATTGTAATCAAAGCTCAAGAAAAACTTTCAGTTAAAGATTATATTAGTAAAGTTGCCTCTATTGTTGACGCTAGTAATATTAGATTTGTTTCACGCATATCTAACATCCGAATATGCATCTTTCTATCTAGTCAAGAAATTGCGGACAAATTAACTGATAAAAACAAAACAATTGTTATAAAGAATCATGAACTTAGTGTTAGACCACTAATTAGCAAACTTAAAAGGGTAATTATATCCTACGTGTGTCCAATCATACCAAATGTTGTAATTGAAAAGGAACTCACTAAAAGGAAAATTACCACATCCTCCATGATCTCATTCATAAAAGCAGGAATGTCAGGATCGGGCTTCTCGCATATAATGAGCTTCAGAAGACAAGTGTACATAGAACCTGAAGATCTAAACAAATTACCCAATTCAACTGCTGCTTATTTTGACAATACCTCATACCGTATACACTTCTCTATTGATATCATGACTTTTTTATTTGTAATCAAGAAGAACATGTAGCTCAGCTTTGTCCCAATAAACCCAATGGAAATGATGAAATGGAAACTGAAATTATTCAACAACATTACCAAAGTCCCTCTTCTATACCAAATACTCAACCTGCAGATGACATCAAAGAAAAAGTAATACCTCCCTGTACTGATGTGAATATCACCTCAAAAATACCTCAAAATCTGACTTATCCACCCAAAGTGAAGAAACTATTCACACAAAAGAGAGTGAAGAAAACACGTGGAAGAAGGAGTTTGAGGTCAATAATAACGTCCCTATATTATACCAACCTCAATTTGTTGACTTCTCTGCTCTTCA
This sequence comes from Teleogryllus oceanicus, assembly GCA_964035755.1. Lineage (NCBI taxonomy): Eukaryota > Metazoa > Arthropoda > Insecta > Orthoptera > Gryllidae > Teleogryllus > Teleogryllus oceanicus. Next base: position 10,172,005 of record CAXIVR010000001.1, read on the forward strand.
AACCCCACAATCAATAATCCCTAACCCCCACAAATAACTTGATTAAGAAATGACCTATAACCTTCTCATCAACAACCTCAGACCCACCTATTGAATACCCATCAGAACCTGAAAAAATTTCAATAGTGACCTCTCTGCAAAAGAAAAAGAGAAAAAGTATAAAAAGTCACGACTAGAAAGTACTAATATTGAAGAATCTGAAAAACTAGATACCTACGAGTAACTTGCCCCGCTGAAGGAAATATTATTGGATCCAAACAACAATATCCCTTAAATTATATTCAAATGAAGAGTTTTCTTGAAAAAAAAAAAAAAGAATTTCCCCAAAACCAAAATTAAAGGATAAAAATGTGAAGAGAAGATTTACAAATCTAAGAAAGAAATTACAAAAACACATTGAAAGTAATGAGTGAGAGTACTCTAGTGATACAACTTAAAACATCTTCCCCCATAAATTAAATATTAACTAACTAGTGTTGAAAGCATATTACAATGGAATATCAATGAATTTAGGCCTCAAATAGAAAATCTATTAATTTTAATTAACAAATATAATCCAGATGTAATATGCTTACAGGAAACTAATAATTCAGAAAGAATTATACCACTATTAGAAAATTATTCTGTATATCTAAGAAATATCCAGTGGAGGCATTATTAAAGGAAGGCACTATTAAAAAATATCCTTGGAGGCATTGCTACTGTATATACATAAAATCTACTCTTCAAGCGATGAATCAATTAAACACCAATAATGTACAGCAAAATTAAAAAAATTTTTTTTAAATCATCATCCCCAATTAATTTTTATTAAAAATCGTAGATCAGCTACCTAAACCATTTATTATGGTAGGTGATTTTAATAGTCACAGCCCAATGTGGGATCCAAATATAATGATACTTAACAATAATCAATACACTCACCTTAATAAAACACATAAAAGGTTCAATGCTATAGATTTAACTGTATGTTCATCTATTGCTTCTAAATGGGACTGGAGTACTACAGATGACATGCATGGAAGGGTCCATTTTCCCATTCTTATATCTTACCTCAATAACACCTGAAGGTCTGCTTGCACAAACCATCCTCCAAGATGGAAATTCCAAGATGCTAACTTGGATAGATGCAATGAAATATTATCAACTAAAATAAATTAAATTAACATGTTAGTAGAAACTTTCTCAATCTCCCGCAATGAAAAAATTGAGAAACTGACTGATCGCCTCCTCAAAACAGCTGAAAGCAATTTCAAAATTGGAAAAAAAACAATTCCAAAATTAGGACTCAAAAAAAAACACAATCAAGACGAATATACAAATAAAATAAAAGTCAGTCTTGGATTGACTTCATCTCATCAATAAATTGCTTCTCTAACCCAGCAGACAATTGAAAAAAAACAAAGCTATCAATGGTTGCTACAAGCAGCACATCCGACCTAAATTTACGTTACACAACGACCGAATTACCTCTTCTAACGAAGAAATGGTGAACATTCTATCTTCTACATTTGCTAATAATTCAAGCGACATTAACTTAAACAACGAATTACAAATATATAAATCGAATTCGAATATAACAATGAATAAAATTATTGAACAAAAATCCTCATATAAATCTACATTAAAACTTCCCGTACAAGTACAAGAAGTTGCGATTGTGCTATCTCGTACTAGAAATTCAAGTCCAGGGATAGACGGAATACAATATCTTTCTTAAAGAACTGCCGACAAATGCTATTGAATATCTAACTAAACTCTTCAATGAAATAATAACCACTGGTGAATTTCCTGACAAATGGAGAGAATCTATAATTATCCCGATTCTTAAACCTAATGAAGATCCAACCAACCCGAATAATTACAGACCTATCTCCTTAACGTCCACCATCTCCAAATTACTGGAAAAAATGTCAGTAGAAGCCTTAACTGGTACCTCGAATATTATAGTAAAATTTCGCCTTTCCAAAGTGGTTTCGAACGAAATCGTTCTACAACTGATCATTTAGTGACATTTGTGATGCTTTTATAAGCTATTTAACAGACCAACATCTTGTGACTGGTAGTTTAGACATGGTATGGAGACGACTGGCTTACGACATGGTATGGAAAGATCGAATTATCAAAATTCTGTACGAAATGGGGATAGATGGCCAAATACTAACTTCCATAACCCAGTTCATCAAGAATTGATCTTTACAAGTTAAATTCAAGAATATTTTATCGAACAAATATACAATTATTAACGGTGTGCCTCAAGGATCTGTGCTTAGTGTACTACTATTCTTAATTGCCATAAATGATATCACAAACCATCTCCATCGACCAGTGAGAGTATACTTGTTTGCAGACATCACTATAACATTAAATGGAAAAAATATTAAAACATCTCAAGAATTGCTCCAAATCACTTTAAATAAACAACAAACACCACATTGAAAATGTCTTTAAATGTTTAAAGGAAATTAACCTTATCAATAAGCGGTGAGGAACCCAAAATCTGTTAAACACGAATATTGTCGCAATGTAATGTCAAATAATGTAGTCTTTTTTTAAAATATTATTTTGCATATTTTAAATTTTTTTTAATTTTAAATTTTGTTGTATGTTCTTTGGTGCATTGTAAATACTGTATTTTGATTGTGGCCGCTAATGACCAGGTAGTTCATTCGATAAATTAAATAAAGCTTAATTTTAAAAACTGTTGTACGTCTAAGTGCAGAAGCTGTTTTTTTCTTCAAAATATTTTTATTCACTGATCATCCCTAAAGCATTACACGTGATCGTTTCAGATGTACAAATCACAGACAAACACAACATTTATTGGATGGCTTTACATCTGCAGTTATCACGCTTGGGCTCTAGCAGGGTTTGTCTATGTTTAAGATATCATCTTATGGTTAGTATCGGCAGAGTGGGATTAAGGGTAAAAGGAATGACATTGTGAGGATCTTCTATTTTCTTTTTTTCATTCTTGGGAAGCATGATGTTTCATTAAGTGGGTATACAGCCTATGTCTATGGAATGGGTTCCTAGAAAGTTTAAGAAAAATCCAGGATGTTATGCCATGGATGCCATGTCGCTTAACATTTGGAGGAGAGAATACTTTATTTGGTTCACGATATTAGTCAATATTTGCTTAAAGGTGGTTTGCAAATGAAATATAATTGGAGTTAAGAGAGACTGAATGTCAATGGCAGTGGGGGCAGTTGATTGTTTGAGAGGAGAGATTTTCAGAGATTGTGCACAAATTATTCCACTTCGAAAGCCAGATATTTTAGTATTATTCATATTTGGCGAATGGGATACGTAGAGACTGTGGTGGGTGAGTTGAGATAATACAAATGGTATGTGATGCTGATGGGGAACTCGCTGAAGATAAATACTTTTGTCTTGGAATGTTCAAGGTATTTAATGAGGGAGAGCAGGTACATTTCAGAATTCGTCGGGAAAACGGACGTCGCACATTACGTTGCGACATGTCGGCAAGATCTGTAGTAGTCACACTCGTTTGTTCTGTGATTTATTTCCATATTTCTAGAAGCGCAATCAACACATTTCGGTGGTACATCTTTAGATAATGGGCACTGCGACCTCTGATGTGATTCTGTGCATCTTATGCAGACAACGACAGTTGTTTTTAGTATGCACGATATCCTGGCAATTCAGATATTGCACTGGTCCGGGTCGGCATCTTCTAGTTTCTACTTTAACGATGCAATGTAAGAATTCTTGAAGTGATATTCCTTATCTACCTATGACTCAGTCTTCTAACAGAACTACTACAAGTAAAGTGATCGTGATTTGTATATCCCGTTCACATTCTTTGCTGGGTAACCTTAAGAATTCAATTCATCCAGTATAGCTGTGTCAGAAATACTTGGAATGTGTCTAATAATTACTTACAACAGTCTCCCAACGTGTAAATACTATATTTAATAGAATGTTTCTCAATGTGTGATGTTAGTGTGCAAAATCTCTATTGTTTGGATTTTAGTATAGTTCGTGTCTATACTAGCTTTTCACTGAAAATTTTCCTAACATCATAATAATCTACTTCGTGATACAGCCAGTACATTGGTAAAACTTTTGGGCGACACTTGAGGAGGGTTATTACTGTCATCAAGCTCTACTGTTAACGAATCAAGTCTATTTTTAACTGGAACGCCTAAAATATAATTTGGAGTAACATTAGATTGGTAGTTAGAATTGTTGGGCGGTTGTTGGAATTGTAACAAGCTCTCTGTTTGCTCTCTGTTTGTTCTTGCGGCTGATTTCCGTACTGGAGTATACCAGCGATGCCGGCGTTTGCTGCGGCAGTGGCATTTCATGAAGTTGTGTTGATTTGCTTGTTGCTGTTGTATCTGCCATTGTGACCGTTAATTTTACTGCAGCAGTGATTGCAATTTCGTTCGCAGCTCTTGCTCTTCAGTCGAGGGAACTTCGTTTCCCATTTCTACGTCGTCGGCCTCCGGAGTAATATGTGAAGTGTCGTGAGAGCACTTCGAATGGCGTGCTTCGAGTCGGGGCAACTGTTTTTTAACATGCACTAATATTGATTTTTAGCACTTGCACTGCTACACTGATTTATGTACACTGTTTCATGTCAAAACGGGCAAGGCTTACGAAAGTACGAAGCACTACGTTAAGAGCAACTGGCGCGAGATTTAAAAGTAAGGGTTGTACAAAATGCTCCGGAATTGCGGTACATCACTAGATACCTGGTCCATGGCAGCCTTTCAGAGAAGTCATTTGATAGTTCTTGCCCTAATTTGAGCAGTATTTATTCCGCTTTTTCTACCAAAGTATAAAAATTATTTATTAAAATTAATTAATACTTCGGTAAGATTTCAAATTGACAATTGACAGTACAATTAAAGAATTTCAATCAAAAGTACCTTGATTTTGTAATCGTGTTTACTTAAAAGTCCAATAATCACATTAACTTCCTACGTTCAGATTAGGAGGTTTAACAGAAATTATTGTCTGTTAGAAGAGCTGTAAGAAAGAATTGGTAACTTATAGAGACTTATTAATTCATTTGACATTATTGGTATATTGAACAAATAACTGAATGATTTAATAAACATTACACAAAACGAAATCAAGAAAAGAACCCCCCTTCCAAACACATTCATACACAAAAGAAAGTATGCAAGGCAGAATTTAAAAAGAAAATAAACATGAAATAGTAATAAATTGTAAATAATATAAATTGTAATTCAAATCTCGATTGTTTCATAAAACAAATCTGGCAAACATGTTTTCGAAAGACGCCACTATTCCTCGCCCCGCGCCGCTTCAGCTGGTGTGTGCACCCCTTTTTGGATTTGAAGGGGAAAGGATAGCGTAGTCAGGAGATGTTGTTCACTCTTCGCTCAGCCGCTGTCGCGTTCGGACGTGCTCCGCAGTGCCGTTACCGACCTCTAGCCGAGTGCAGTGTTCTACGAACTTTGATGCGTCAGCTGATGTTCTAGTCGGCGCATAAGTGCATCGAATATTAAGGAATAATTCAATTACTTAGAGTTAATAGTGATATAGGCAGTGTCTCCAGTGTTATCGCCGCAGGCGATAACAAAATTGAGTCAACATCACAACTTATCGGTGAGGCCATCCGTGTCGGCAATGGCCTCACTGAATACTCATCTGAAGAATACATGGATTCATCCCAGCTTTCTAGCACATCTGTCCCATATGATGTAGTTTCATCAGCCTTACCCACATCAATCTCAACCCAAATGCTATCGTCAACGTATGAAGTATCTGAAGGAAGTGGGTCACAAGCACAAGGTAACGAAGCAATGCCGCAAGGTGTAGCGTCCGCTAGTCTCTACCCCTCGTTGCACGGTTTCTCTTCATCGCCTAACGTAGAAAATATTGAAATCAACACCAATGAACAATTAAATGGACAGACTTCAAAGAGATCACTTGAAAATAACGAAAACTCGTCTATTCCTGCCAAAAAAATGGCAAATGAACTCGTTTACGCAGTGCCAGTGAAAATAGATTCCAAAGGTTAGCCGATTTCAATGAACCAGAATCACCAATTAACGTTCCACCAATATTTGTTTATGATGTAACTGACATGATTACATTTACGGTATTTCTGAAATCAGTGCTAAAAAAACTTTTCACCGAACTTAAATATAACAAAGTAAAAAAACAAACTCACTCAAGTGAAGACTACAGACTGTTGATTAAATCTCTAAATGAAAACGGAAAACAATACCACACATACTCAGATCCAACATCTAAAAACTGTCAATAGTTGTTAAAGATATCCATCAATCAATAAGTGAAAGTGACATTCTAGATGAACTAAAACAAAATTATCCGTAGTTCAAGTGACAAGACTTCACAACAAAGAAGGACTGCCAATTCCCGTCGTTGCAGTAGTATTAACTAAAGAAAACAATTGGAAAGACGTTTATAAACTAAATCGACTTTGCCATGCAGTCGTGCGTGTGGAAGATCGAAAACGTCGGCCTGGGCCCATCCAATGCGCGCGGTGTCAGGGCTATTATCATACAAAGAACTACTGCACACGCAATATTATATGTGCCAAATGTACTGGAATCATTATACCAAAGACTGTAAAGTGGCAGTAATTTCATTCCAAAATGTGCGAATTGCAATACAGAAGGTCACAGAGCCAATGCACGGTCTAATGCTTGTGCTCACTATACTAAAGTATTAGAATTTAAATCAGCCAAATCAGGAAATTCTAATACATTCAACTCAGAAAATACTAACAAAGTCAACCCATTACCAAATAAAACCTTCAACCCCAAACAAATCATTTTCCTCCTCTTCCAGCAACTTCTCATATACCGCACTTCAGTCAAAATACTTCACATCCACATCCTCCCAATTCTACAATCCTCTCAACCAAAATAACAACTATAATAATAATAATAACAATAACAATAATAATAATAATAATAATAAAAATAATAATAATAATAATAAAAATTTCGATCTTGTCAATTATTTAACCCAGCAAATAAACAAATTTCATAAATCAGGTAATCCAGTCCTTCATGCCATCAATTGTCAATTCAATAAAAATTCTATAATAGCATCATTTAACAATAACTGCAACAATGGACAGTCTACCGCGCCTTAACAATCTAACGATTCTAAATTGGAACAGTAACGGTATAGTACCTAAAAGACATGCTCTAATTCACTTTTTAATATCACATAAAATAGACATAGCTTGCATTACTGAGACCCATCTTGTTTCTACTAAAACACTACGCATTCCAGGTTATAAGTGCTACAGAGCGGATCCCCCAACAATACTCCAGCCGGCGGAGTTATGATCCTGATCAAAACTAACATTAGTAGTTGCCCCAGTTTCTTGCCCTTTACACCAGGTGTAGAAACAATATCAGCAAAGGTTTCCCTCATGAGTGGCGACTTAATAGTTATCTCGGCATACAAACCACCGAACAAATCCTCAATAGGTCACATTTTTGGACACTTTTCTCTTCAAATATTTCCTGTATTTTGCTGGGCGACCTGAATGCAAAACACAGTCATGGGGTTGCAAACCAATTCTCCAGACGGAATATATTTACACAATCTCTGTCAAAATTACAATTTAAAAGTTATTGCTCCGGTCGAACCACGCACTTTCCATACAATTGAATTGCATCCCGACATCCTTGATATAGCCATTACTAATTCAAATATTCCACTAGTTCCTTCTCTATTTCAGAGCTGGATTCGGATCATAATCCGGTTATTTTAACAGCCAGCACAACTCGACCAATTATAAATAGTCCACCAAGTTTAAATACCCACAAAGTTAACTGGAAAAGTTTCAACTACATCTCGCATCATATATCCCACCTATTAAACAGTTAACAACGCAATCGGAAATTGATGAATCCACCTTCATTCTGACCAACGCTATTATTAATTCCATCCAAAATTCTTCCCAAGCACTTCACAGACCACTCGTGCTCTAAACCACCCCAACTCCCGGAAGACATCCAAAACTGATAACAAGAAAGAACAAAGTAAGACGTCTTTGGACTAAACATAGATTACCTCACTTAAAATCAGAATACAACCACCTAATCAGACTTGTCCGCAACGCATTAGCCTCATTCCACCTTGAGAAATACAAAAATACGTTGCAGACCTAAACCCCACGATGGCTCCTTGTGGAAAGCTACACGCAGGTTGTTAGGAACCAAATCAAACATTCCAATCTTGAAAATGGCAACATGACAGCACATAGCGAGAAAGAGAAAGCCGAAATGCTCGCTGATTACTTTGCCTCAACCTTCCAAACTCACAACATACGGAAGAATTTCATAATGAAGTCATTGAATTTAATAGCTCCCTAATTTCGACACACCAAGACCGATTCCTTTATAACTCCCAAGAAGTATATCATACCATTAAAAACTTACGGCAAGGAAATCACCAGGTCATGATCGCATCAACTCCATTGTTTTGAAAAATGTCCCAAGAAGTGCCTTAGCATTTCTAACCAACATATATAACTCGGTGCTAAGGACAGGATATTTCCCCAGTTCCTGGAAACATTCAGTAATAATCTCTGTACCAAAACCCAACAAAACCATGCCAACCCTACTAGTTACAGGCCCATCAGTCTCATTCCCATTTTGTCAAAAATTTTAGAAAATTACTACTAAAGAAACTACGTAAAGTTATACATCATAACAACATTATTCCTCCCTTTCAGTTTGGCTTCTCCCCAAGTCATTCCACAAGCCACCAACTACTGCGTTTAACTGAAAATATTCACGAAGCATTTCAATCTGGCCATCATTTATTAGCAGTATTCCTCGATGTCGCTCAAGCATTCGACAGGGTCTGGTACGAAGGAATCATATATAAACTAAGGAAACTAGGTATACCAAAATATTTAATCAACACCATATTCAATTTCATTAATGATCGCACATTTATTGTACAAGTGGGCTCAACCTTCTCTTCACCAAGAAACAGTTCAGCAGGAGTTCCACAAGGTTCCCGTTGTCACCAGTCCTCTTTAATATATTCATTTCTGACATTCCAACGCACCCTAATGTACTCACTGCCCTTTTGCAGACGATACTGTCATTTTGCTTCTGACCAATATCTCAATACCACAAGGAACTTAATTCAGACACACCTCACAACTATTGAAACATGGTGCAGAAACTGGAAAATCAAGATAAATCCAAACAAATCCTCATCCAAAGTTTTCACGCTACGATTTCCAGCCTTCCCACCCCACTAAAATTTGACTCGGCATTAATACCATGGTGCTCCTCAACCGCCCCAGTCCGTTACCTAGGTGTCCTAATGGACACCAGATTGACTGGAAAGACCACATCACCTCCAAGGTAAACGAAGCTAATAGACGCCTAGGTATTCTCAAACCAGTAATCAACCGACACTCATCATTAAAGCTCCATTCTGCTCTCCTTATATACAAAGCCATTTTACGTCCATTAATCACGTACGCTTGTCCAGTCTGGTGCAATGCCGCCCCTACAACTATAAATAAAATCCAAATATTCCAAAATAGGTTCCTCAGAACTGCAGTTAATGCACCCTGGTTTATAAGCAACACTAACCTTCACAAAGACCTAACCATAGAGCCCGTCCTAACTTACATTATTAAACTTTCAGCATCATTCTTCCAAAATCTACCCTCAGTTACCGGTGCTTCCACTACAACATAGGTAAAGAATATCCCATAGAAACTCGTCTCCGCAACTGACTCCCCTTCCACATCTTCCTCCGGAAACTGGCCGACATAAGATAATAAAATAAATAGTCCTCCCATCAATAGTCAACAATATGTATTCATCCGCTTTATCATTCGCACTACAACAATCTATGTTTAATGGGAGGTGGCCGTAGCCACCCCCTTCGCATATTTTCGTCTGAAAATGCTCGCTACAAACAACTGAAAAGCCACATGGCTGAGCGTTGTATAATCAGCTCACTGTTAAATAAAAATAAAAAAAAAATAAAAGGAGATGTTGCCCGTGCTCGCAGAAGCGGCGGGCTTCCCAGGCAGGCAACTAGCTCGTGCTGGCGCACATGCATGATATACACGATCACGGCCACTGTCAGTAATACAAAATAACTGTTAAGCTACTGAACACAAGTGACACATCTGCACTGGTCGCAGGGAGCGCGAAACGAGCTGACTTCCTATGATGTATTAAATTGTATAAATTTTGATTAGGTTCAATGTATATCCAGTAAGAAATGCGAACCGCATCAAATAATTCTCACCAGAAAAGCACTTCCTATTCGCTACTCCTCCCAAGAACCAACCCTACGGCATGCAACAACACGTCACATGCTATCCAGTACTACCAAGCAAACACCTCCGTCACATACTCCTCCCCTCACTTCTCCATACTAAAACAAGTAATGTGCTCCGATCGACTAACGAACAGAACATTTCCGTACCAACCCCATAAACCAAATTCTCCTAGCTCTCAAAAACTCAATTCTCCAATCAAGTAAAATCATTCTACCCACAAAGTAATGCCATTTTCTACTCCTTATAAAAATCATGAAATAAAAATGAAATATGACGTAACAGCCATACATTAACCCATTTTCTACAAGCAACAAAATCCATGGAAGTGCATCCAAGAAACATATCTGAGTTCCTCGGTAAGAATTGTCAATCGAGGATACGTATTGTACCGTTATTATTGAGCAAGAAATCGGCGCAGTGGACTAGACGCAATATTTGCTAAAAAAAAAAAATAATATAGAAAATGCAACCATGCAACAATCATCATAGTGGGTGACGGGAAAGTGAAACATATAGTTTGGTGCAGCGGACTAAATTCTCCAATTGGAAATTCTCCAAATCATTTCTTAGTGATTTACAGAGATTAAACCTTGCAGTTCATGCACTAGACACCGCCATTTATTATTTTATTGTCCATCTGTTCAGGCCGACGTTCTTGTATTCGGCATTTCTAATAGCATCCACTAAAAATTATTAAACAGGGTAGAGTAACCCTCGGAGCAGCATCCCAGAGATGGCGCGACAATCGTTAGCGAATACAAAAACGATGTAACTAATATGAATGCGATAAATTCTTCTACGTCAGAATTTACAAAAAATGTGCATAATTATTCAGTTTATATCTTAGTAATTGGGTAAATTTAGATTATATTTCGTACGAGCAAAATAGCCGGCGTTGCCCGGTGCGAGCTTTCTTCATATTCAATCCTTGCGAATGACGGAAAAGATCAATTTTATATAAACCACAGTGTTTAAGATATTATTTTTAACGTAATTGTTCAAATTTTAATAAAATACTATAATTTTCTTTCATTTTATTCACACATTGCTATTAGTGAAATTTTTGTTATCTTATGCACCACTACTACCCTCTAGCGAATAAATTAGGTACCAGTTTTGCTGCAGCACTACTAGGCTCTGGCGGAATATATTAGGAACCACGTGCTCTAAGCGAGAGGCGAAAAATGGTCGCGGTGCATCTACAAACATATTATTTAAATTATTTATTTTCCACATTTGGGTTGTGTTAATCTTCGGCAAACTGTGCTAGGACACTGCGACAATCCTGAAGAATAGCTGGTAACTATTTCAGACCAATTCATACTTTACTTTTTGTGGTATCGATGTCAGTTACACGTCGATGAATTCACTTTTATGAGTATAGATTTCACCGGTAAAATGAATTCAGGCTGACCTGTGAATCGTTGAAGTACATAATTCACGTTCCACCTGTGAAAGCGCAAGAAACATGTTAATTTTAATATGTAGGATAAATATACGTAGTATACAGAAAGTTATGTAATCTGCGGAAAATCGATTTCGAATTTCACGGAATAAGCGGAAATAAGTTGTTTTGGTCCTCTGAACTCGAAAAAAGTGTTTGTTTGTCCGTCGTCGTCCGACATCAGTCCGACAGTCAGTCCGACAGTTCGAAGTCAGTCCGACAGTCAGTCCGACAGTCAGTCCGACAGTCAGTCCGACAGTCAGTCCGACAGTCAGTCCGACAGTCAGTCCGACAGTCAGTCCGACAGTCAGTCCGACAGTCAGTCCGACAGTCAGTCCGACAGTCAGTCCGACAGTCAGTCCGACAGTCAGTCCGACAGTCAGTCCGACAGTCAGTCCGACAGTCAGTCCGACAGTCAGTCGACAGTCAGTCTGACAGTCAGTCCGACAGTCGTCTCGACAGTCAGTCCGACAGTCAGTCCGACAGTCAGTCCGACAGTCAGCCCTGACAGTCAGTCCGACAGTCAGTCCGACAGTCAGTCGACAGTCAGTCCGACAGTCAGTCGACAGTCAGTCCGAATCGTGAAGTCAGTCCGACAGTCAGTCCGACAGTCAGTCCGACAGTCAGTCCGACAGTCAGTCCGACAGTCAGTCCGACAGTCAGTCCGACAGTCAGTCCGACAGTCAGTCCGTGACAGTCGTCCGACAGTCAGTCCGACAGTCAGTCCGACAGTCAGTCCGACAGTCAGTCCGACAGTCAGTCCGACAGTCAGTCCGACAGTCAGTCCGACGGTCAGTCCGACGGTCCGTCCGACGGTTCGTCCCTCGATCAGTCCGTCGGTCCGTCCGTCTGCCCTTCCGTCTGAACACTGCTTGCGCTTAAACCACATGTACGATCTTTTCCAATTTGAAGAAATCTTTCCCACTTTTGAAATTTTCAAAAACATTCTCGAAAAATTGGGGTACTTTACATGAAGTCCCCCAGACATTTTCAAAATTTTCTCGAAAACGGCTCCAATTTTTTTCTTTCAATGGCTTGCAATAGAGAAAAAATACACTTATAAAGGTCACACATAGGTCTCATTTTCACGGTTAACTGTACATTTTCGTACATTGCAAAACTTTGGATTCGGCGTCTTCCTACAACTATAAAATAGAAGATAGAAGTTTTTTCTTCGAATTAAATTTCTTGTCCATAAATAGTTCTTTCATTAAGGTCCAGTACGTTTTTTAAAGATTTTAGTAGTTTTCGTGCAATAGTGCGTGAAGTATTTACAATTTTAAAAAATTTAAAGACAAGATTTTCTAAAAAATGGCTTCAAATTTTTTCTGTAAAATTTTGGTAGAGGTAGTGCTAAATGTACCCCATATGATGACATAAACGTCGTATTGCTCCATTCTTTTGTTGTTGCTTTTTAATTACAAAATTTTTTTTTAACTTGATTCTCACGTCGGTAATATATACATTAGAGGCGATTTCTTCACATTATTGCACTCATGAGTGCATGTGCTTTAAATAATGTCATATAATTTTTCTCGAAAACTAAACAGTTTGCTCTTAAAATGAGCTCAAAATTCCATTTTCTCAAAAATGACAACAAATATTTTCTTTCATTTTTCCCAACGGATATTGGTAATGGCACTGTTTAATATGACATTAAATTCATTTTGGTGTATTCTTTTTTTTTTTAATTACACACATTTTTTAAATGTGTTTCAGGCCGTTAATATACACATTTCCATCAATTTGGATACATTATTGGATTTGTGAGTGGGAGTGCTTCATATGACTCTACAAGAAGTTTTTCGAAATTTGAATAGATTTCTGTGAAAAAGAGCTTAAAATTTCGCATTTACAGTAATACTTAATCCCCATTTTCTTAAAAACGGTTTCAAATTTTTTCAATGAAAATTGCTATTTAGGATGAGGTTTTACTCTTCTTTAATATTCTTGAAGTAATATTTCGGTTCCACAATTAGGAATGCGAAAAGTTGAGAAAAGTCAAAAAAATGTACTTTGAGCGACGATAGATGGCAGCTGGAATGAGGATAGGGCATGACCGTAAAAACAGTCCACATCAAGGAATTTAGAAAACTTTACTACGAGAAAGTCTGTGCCATTCTGTAGCACCTTTAGTTTGTCTTTGTAAATGTGCATTTATTTTATATTAAGTGATTAATTTTTTTAAACTATCGATCAGAGTAGCCGGTCATTATAATTCTCCTCCAGTCAGCGGCAGAGTACGACCTAGCTATCTTGCTAGCGACAAAAATCCTTCCATCGCCAGGTCTTGAACCCCAAGAGCTCCCGGTCAGAGACACTGAAGTGACATCAGTTGAGAGACACAGCCAGTTGGACGCAGCGGGAGATTGTAATATACTGTTTGTGACATTGGCCGTGTGTCATTCAATACTTTTAGAAATAACACTTTCACATTAAAAAATCATAAAATAATACCTTTTCTTTGAATATGATTACTTGTAGGCCATCTTTAGCTTCAACTCGTTTGTTTAAAATGTTGATAGTGGGAAGCGTATTGTGAAATTCCATATCTGAGTATTCCATATCCTTTAAAAGTAACTTGTAGTTTCTCTATATCGATTGTTTGGTTGTGTTATGTCGATATAAATACACTGCAATAAGAAAAATATTATTTATTCCCGTTCTCCCCTACTTTCTGTCATATGCAATTCTTACATCGTTATTAAAGAGAAATATATAAATTCAACAAAAAAGGAACAACAGAAAATATGTTACATCACAAATCTCGCAAAAGAAAGGAGAAACATTAAAAATAGTGCATGGAAAAGTCAATGAAACCTCAGAGAATTTAACGGAGACTAAAATAAAGCTATAAGAATGGACTCTTGGCAACATCATATTTTTTTATAAATATCCCAAATTGCGCTTCTTTCCTTCACGGAGAAATGAAGCAAAACTAGAACATTTTCAACATTCCCCAAATATAAAATTATGGAAGAACGCTCTACTGAAATGTACTTTTCTCGCTAGTAGTTTCATTTTGGAAAACCTAAAAAATGGCATTAGCCCCATTGATGTTAATGAGGATTGTGTAAGTCATTCTCTGTGGGCATCGGGAAGGTTGACCTCTATGCAACCTCACAAGCACTTTCCCGTTGGCCTCATCAGTCAGAGTAGCTCCACGGAAATCTTAATCGCCTCCTCTGCTCCCTAACCTCCACGCTCTCACTCGCTTCAACCGATTAGGCAATGACGAATTAACGTGTACAGTCCGCTTCTAATGAAAAGACGGCTTCATGCTAACATCACAATGTAATCCCAGCATACACTACTATCACATTTAGTACACTGTCTTATTGTATTATCATTGGTGTTACTCTTTATTTTTCTCTTTTTACATTGGCTTAATTGTACAAATCGGGTGCTAGTTAACACCGGAAATTATACGAAATTCAATTATGTTACAGAATGTACCAAGATTGCAGGTTTCATTACTCTGATCAGGATGTACAGAGTAATTTAGGCACAATATACTTTAAAACCGTTTACAAAACTATTGTAAATTTAAAAACTTTCTTTCAATATAATCGCTCTCGAAGATGACTAATATATGTCATTCATAGGTCACTACACGTGGTATCCTCAGCTCCAGTGATGTTGATTTTAGGTGTTTGGGAATAATTCCGTCGCATATTATGTCGACTGCTACCTTACCGATGGATTTCTGCTTCCACAGACAGCTATACTTTTTTAAACGCGACATCTCAAGGTCACGCGCGAAAGAGGTAGAGGGAAGACACACTCCAATAGTTAGATGCAACGTCACTACAGCTCCGACTTTTACGGCTCCTTATTGGAGGTTGATTTCCCTCTCACTCTTTCGCGCGTGACCTTGAGATGCCACGTTAAAAAAATTCAAGTTTAGGTCCATGTATTTTAAATATTTTCCGTGAATTTTGTTTTGGATAGTATGTGAGTTAGGGATTGAAAACGTCTACGAGGAAGGCTCTCTGTATGCACAGGCATGTCAAACTACGCATCGGCAAGAATGGCTCAGGGCATCAACTGATGTCACTGCAGTGCCTCTGACCGGGAGGTCCTGGGTTTTGCGTCCCGACGGTGGCGGGATTTGGACACAAGCTAGATTGTATTCAGCCGCCTGTTTGGAGGAGAATTCTAGCAGCCGGCTGCTCTGATCGGTAGTTTTCCGTCGTTTCTTCGATCAACACCAAGCGAAGAGTAGTACCCTAACAAACGGGCCACGGACCGCGCGCGAACTTTTCTTCCTCTTCCCTACCATATCCTCACACCTCATTTACACACACATACATACATGCACTACACTACCACACATGTCGGAAGCTAGAGAATGTCCCGTCTTGGGCAGTGCCACGCTCGTGGAAGATACCTGATTGGGGAAAAACTCCGCAAGTCGACGTAGATTGGTGCCAGTTCTCGCCATCCAGCGGAGGAAGATCACTGCCACCTTCCCCGATAAAAAACGTGCACTACACTTACGGGACTTTTGACAGCTGTTTACGCGCCTGAAATCGATCAAACAACTGCACACACCAGAGCCACTTACCGGCCTGGGAAGCCCAGTGCTTCTGTGGGCAAGGCCAAGGCTTGATCCGGCTCTCATTTCCCCTCAAAATCCAGAAAGGGGTGTACTGCACTCGCGCAAACTGCAGCGGGGAAGCTAAAACAAAACGCGCTCGAAACATCACGACGAGTGGTTGCTTTTTACACCATAAAGTGGTTGCTCATACTAAAATATGTTTACCGGATGTTTTCAAGGATACAAATGAATTATGGATTGTTTACAGTATACTTAACTACTTATTACTTTATTTTATGTATGTTAATTTTATTTTGTCTTGCATAATCGTTTCGGAAAGATACGGCAATAAGTTTCAATGGAAAATTCTTTACATGTTTTCGGTTTGGTTTGCTGTATTAAATGATTGTAATTTACTGTGTTTAGCAATAACGTGAAATTAATTAACAAGACTCGAAGTAGTCTACGTACTCTAGTAAAACCTCCTCTTAGATTTATCTATTACGTGAGGACATCTCTTTTAACAATCTCTATTGCTAACCTGAATGTAGAAAGATATTGCAATTATTGCACTCTGAAATGATTGCAATTACGAAATCAAGATCCTTACGATTCTAAAGGTTTAATTTTACTCTCAATTGTTAAGTTCACATATTACTTATGTATTTCATTTTAATGGAAAATTTATTTGCTTTACCAGATGAAAAGGATATAAACAGCTCTATATTTGGGGAAATAGCTCTCTTAACTTCTACAAAAGGTTCTCATGAGCCAAATATCTAGAAACGTACCGCCAACCCGTAAAAAAGTGTACTACAACTTTTACTTTTAAATTTCGCGGAAACACCTCCACACAGTGCCAGCGAATTCTAGTAAGCTAGTTACCTTGCCTGCAACCTAGACTTGCCTGCACTAGAATAATATCCGGTTTGTTGTCGGATATGGTTTGGCTGGTAAATACAGGGGTATTACAAGGAATCTTGACTTCATTCTCTGTGACTGTAACTGGTGGTTGTAATTTGTAATGAATTTTGATTATAAAAATGTTATGTTGACTGCAGAGGTAACAGTATGAAGACGGCGTGATCGTCATGACAGTGTTGGTATTATTATTATTATTATTATTATTATTATTATTATTATTGTTGTCTTTATTTTCATTATTATTATGCTTGTCTTTATTTTCTCATCTTATTGGCACATTTGAATGAATTGCACAGATATACAGAATCAAAGCACAATACATCTATTTTTTTAAAGGAATTTATAATACATTGTTTCCCATGAATCTCCGTACTATCCTTGTTGTTGAAATAACAACTGCCTTCTGCATGGGTTTGTACAGGTCTTCATTCAAACCCAGTTGCTTAAGGCCCACATCAGACTCCTAGGGATGACTCCGGTGCTTGAAACAATTATCGGGATAATGTTGACTCTTTTCATATTCCACTGTTTCTCAACGGGTTCAATAAGATTTGCATATTTACTGATTTTTCAGTGTATTTGCTTTGAATGTTGCCTGCATTTGGGACAGAAACATCAATAAGCATGACATGTTTCTCACACTTGTTAATCACAACCAAATCCGGTCTGTTGTGAATCACTGTATGGTCTGTTAAGATAGTTCTATCCCAATACAAGCGCCACTTTTCGTTCTCCAGAACACTGATAGGTTGGTACTTAAAGTACGGTACCTTATTTTCAGTCAGAAGACGACATTTCTGAGCCAACGCTTGATGTAAAATTTTGGCTACCGAATCATGTCGCTGTTTATACTCGGTGCCTACCAAATGTGTACAACCCGAGGTAATATGATGAATTGATTTCACCGTTGGACAACCATAACGACATAACTCATTCTGCACATTGCTATCTCTAACAATTCGCTTCAAATAGTTACGCGTTGGAATAACTTGATCCTGAATAGCCAACATAAACCCTTCAGTTTCTGGAAAGATCTGTCCTGATATAAGCCAGTAGTTCGATGCTTTCAAATCGACATGTTCTTGGCTCATCTCATGTGGATGTCTTCCATGAAGAGCTTTAGACATCCATAAATCTCTCTTTTGGCCGTCATTGCATGAGAAGTCCGCAACATCCTGTCTCGACAGCTCTATCGGAGTATAGACATCTGCTTCACAAATTGCTTATGCAGTTTTGATGTATTTGCCGCAGAGTGGAAATACATTCTCATGCTCTTCACTTGCCGACAAAGTTGGTTTCCAATGTCTGTGAGTCCTCTTCCACCCATATTTCTCGGAAGTGTTATACGTTCGACTGCAGATTTTGGATGGTGCATGCGTGCTTTCGTCATTAAAACTCTCATTTTCCGTTGTAAGTTCTCAATGTCAGTTTTGCTCCACTTAATAATGCTAAATGAGTAGTATAAGACTGGGACAGCATAGGTGTTAATAGCTTTTATGATATTTCTTCCATTCAACTTTGTTTTATTATTATTATTATTATTATTATTATTATTAGTCTTTTTATTATTATTATTATTATTATTATTATTATTAGTCTTTGAATCCACGACTATTACAGATTGAATTGTACAACTACCGATTATAATTCTCTCCCATGGGTCTCATGCAATTTTTAGTATTTGTAACAAAAAATAATCTCAATGTACAACGAAGAAGAGAGTGATGATTAAAGAGGGAGTTCCGGTGTAGTTCCAACTTTTCTTTTTAATTTTCACGAAATTCTTTGGGGTTACTGCACGATATTGCACTTTTAGTAATGCTGCCTGAAAATTGCACATTTGGGGATTTTACTGGACGAATTTGCAAGATTCATTGTTTTATTGCATAAAATATAATTTTTATATTATCAACTTGTTTTATTTTATCTGTTTTAAAGGTTCCATGTAAGAAAAGTTTTTATGACATAACCTAGCACTACATTCGTGTGGTCTGTGAAACCCGAGTGCCGTTTAATATGTATCAATTCTACATTTTGTTGCCATATAAATTGTGCGTTACATCTTTCATGATGCCTATTGTCTAATTCAAATTTTTGAGTTATTGCAGCAGGAATATGAGGTGTCACCAGGAACTAAGTGATCGGTCGGTGGTTGCGGCCGCTAACTCAACGCTATGTTCAGTGTCTATCTTCCCAATCGGATCATAGTTATATCCGTTTTGTTACTCTTCGCAATACGACACTGCATGCGCGAGTCATCGTAAGTTCAGGCGCGAAGTTTAGTGACAAGCGCACTGCGCTTCAAATTCATGGAATTTCTGGGAAGAGACGTTGCCCTGCGAAATATGAGAGAGAATAAACGCAGTTTTTTGACTGCTTAAAGCTGCGTGCACACGTCTGAGTGAGGCACAACACATAGACAAGTGAAAATGTAGAACGAAGGTTTTCCTCTACGAAATGTCGTTTGTTTAAATAATATGTTCAAACTCAGTTCTAATAAAAACACTAAAATCATATTTCAGTCATCTTAAATATCACATTCAAAATATAAAATAAGTTGATAAGTGGATTGGCATTTTTAGGCTACGTAACACCATTTTTTTTAACATTCATTGTTCACGTTTGGCATTCATGTTTTTCGTTCATTCATTCATGTTTTTGCACGTTTGGGTGTTTTTATTGCACGTTTTAGAGAGTTTTACTGCACGAAAATCCGGTCTTTAGTAATGATCAATTATTATGGGTTGTACCATCTGTGCATTGGAAATTTTCGCTACGTTCCAATGTCACGACGAAAGACTTCGCCTGGACATTTCCAATGCACAAGTGGTATTTAATGACATTTCACGAATGAAATTACCTCCAAAAACATAACATAAAGCTCCAAATATTCTTTATAATGTGTTTCCGCTCTAAGTGAACCCGACAGCGCCTGATTGAAGTATTGCACCTTCTGATTGGCCAGAAGGGAGGAAGTGGTAAGAAAATGCTAGACATTTGGGGGAATACACCGTCTTAATTGGTGCATACCAGCTATATCGCACAACGTTTTTGGTGTGAATTTCACGAGTGTCACAATTTCACAGTAGTCTAAAAAATGTCATATTCCTTGGTTCGGAAACTCGAGTTCAGTCGACTAAAGAACTGCAGCAACAAATTGTATACTTGTTGCAACAACAACTTCAACAGCTGCAAATGCAATACCATCAGGAACTGTGACATCAGCACTTCAAGGCTTTCAAGTTCAAAGAGAAAGATCATTCATAAAAAACTCAACCGTAACAGTAACAAAACGATTGAAAACAGCGACGAAGTTACTAACAAGATGTAAGTGTCAAAAAAAGGGTACCCCGGATAAGATGGTAAAAAGTTCCCCCAAACTAAGTGACATATGAGTGGTTCCATTATAATTCTAACATAAAAATAATATTTTTGAAATGTTTCTTAGCCACTGCCCACCACCCAAACCCCTCTACAGCAAAAAACGTGTTTTTTAATATTATTTTTTTGGCAAATTAACACTATTTTATTTGACTGAAAAAGTATGATAAATAAATAATTTATACTATTAGAAAAATATTTTTCGATATTTTCTCAGACCCAAACTCAAATACAAACAAATACTTTTGAATAAAAATAACAAAAAATAAGTTTTATTGTGTCTTAGAACAATGGAACAGGCTCGAAAAAATCTCAAACCTTCCTCTTAAAACAAATTGTTGTAATTTGTTTTCATATTTTTTCGACAGCTGGGCTGCAGTTAAAAATAACAACCATTTTCCTGCCTTTAAATCACCTTGACTTTAAATATACTTTGAAAATTACTGCAACAGTTCTGTGCATTTATTTTAGTGTTTATTAAACATTTGTATACATTTGTATAGCACCCAGTAATATTTTGATTTTGGAATTTAGTAACAAATAATCATTTTTGTAAATCTTTCTAATGCTTTGCGTACGTATATCATCCATAAGTATATCAGTTCTCTATCTACCAGTATTACACTTTCAAGGTTTTGTGTTGATGGTTTCTTATAAACTGCAAAAAACTATCGTCTTTCCTTGGCGAATTGGTATTATACTTATGCAAAGGATTAGAAAGATTTAAAATATGATAATTTGTAACTAAATTCCAAAATCAAAATATCACTGGGTGCTACAACAATAGTTACATAACTTTCTCTTCTCACGAATAATTCGTAAGGCGAGAAAATAATTATCAGAATTTCGGAAACACACACATAGCCCAACTGCAAAATGAAACGTTGGGTGAAATGTGCGGAACAACACCACTAGTCTGAATGTCAGTAACAAATACATGAAAAGCCAACATGAAACAAATGCAGATTAAAACATTCTGCTATGCGTTGTTCCAAAACATTTAACACAACTTTCATCTATGAGTATTTGAAAATAATTCGAACACCCAAACAACCAATTCCAATCCCCCACGGTACTTTACTTTGGGAAGAAACTCTCTACACCACTTTTACCTCAACAAATAGCACAAGTGCCCCCGTATCTTTTTCAAACCTTTCTTAGTAAATTTCCTACTCTCTCTTGTGTAACAAATGAGGCCAGAAGAAATCTTGGAAATTACATTCACATCAACAGGTCGCCCGAACACATGCAAACAATTATATATTCGGGGGAGAATGTACACTATGTTGAAACCTTTTCTGTGTAACTCTCTCGTTCAATCACACTATTGATATAAATAGAGTGATTGATCAATTACCACGGCTAGCTGAGGTATTTTATTTAAACACTTAATAATGTACAAATAATTTAGAACTTATAACGTTAATGAGTCAGCGTAAAACTTCACCGCTCAGTATGAGGTGTCGGCTGATAGAAAATTAATAATTGGATATTTTACACTTGGTGGAAAACAGGCTTAAATGTTAATGAAAATAAATAACAAGCAATCGTAATAAATATTTGAAGCTCAACAATGTATTACGCCTTTATATTCGAAACATTTATCGCATCTTCCTTATAGCACATCAGATCAATCTGTCTTTAAAATATTGTTGCCAATTACCCTTTTAATTACAAATTATAAGAAAATCGCATTCATATTCATAAATGTTTAACGACATTCGTTCATTTTGTGGGTAGATCTGTTCAAATTTTATTGAATTTAGAACTTTTAGACAGACAGACAGAGAGACAGTCAGTCAGACAGAGACAGACAGACGGAGACAGACAGTCAGACAGACAGACAGAGACAGACAGACAAATGGTCAATCAATCAAGCTTTTGGTATCAGAACTCACAAAGCATAGATTTTGATTACACAATGTGTTATAGGATGTAATTGACTACATAGAAGAACAGGATTTTTCCATGCCTTCATTACTAGGGCTCCATAATACAAGATTTTCTTGAATTGGTTATTCTGAATGGAGCATTGACATAAAGAAGAGTACTATGTTCGCTTGTTACACGTTGCTTTGAAACGATCAAAGTGGTTGAGGCAGTGGCGTGGCTTCAGTTGTGTCACCCAGGGCAAACAAAATGGGATCACCCTTCCCCCGTAAATTAAATATAAAATATTTTACAGAATTATTGAAATATATTTTTAAATAAATAATTTGAAATGAAGTAAAACTAGTAAAGTGCAGGTTTTTAATAAAAATATCATTTTTAAATAAATCATTATAATTATCTAATTCAAACTATAAAATTTTCTAATTGGTGTCACCCCTAAAATGATGTAACCTGGGGTTGACACCACCCCCAGCCTCCCCCCTAACAATGCCACTGGGTTGAGGCAATATTGGATGAAGGAGAGTAAAAAGCATAGGCTGAGTGCTCTGGAGGTTTCTCTGACCTACACAACAAAATATCATTGATACACAGCAGAAGGGAAGAAGCATGGAGAGCATGGGCCCTTAAAGAAGAAATGCATCTTATTTCCTATATTTGAAGGGATCAGTGCATGAAAGTGTTAACTCAATTTTTAGTTTTGGCATCAAAACGAGTTTTCTCTGAGTGTTGTATCAGTTGCTTTGCTACTTTTGATGAAAATTATGATATTTGTCATATGAAAAAGAAATAATTTCCAGTAGGTAATATAAAAGAGTTCCATGCAAGTTTACTAAATCTCGTGTATTTCCTTTGCCCATTTTCTAAGTTAACACCTTCTTGCACTAAGCCCTTCATTTGTACAGATTTTTAGGATATGTGAGGAGGTCAGAGTTGGGCGAGGGTGATTGTAGGCCCTACTTCTGTACAGACTTTAGGAGAAAAAGTTCAAAGTGAATTGACTCCAAGACAAAATATAGTAAGTTTTGAGATGGTCATGTCATTAGACATAACATTTGCTTATTATTTTCTTATTTTTTAAATGAATTTAATATTCTTTAAGTTAGGTACCACAATCTAACCACAGAAATGGCATTCATAAATTTAAAAGATAAGGAATTCACTTGGAATTTAATGAATTATGTGAATTACGTCCATACTGTTTGATCTATTTCACCACTTTGGCACTATAACATACCACAACCTTCTCAATATTATTCATCTAATAAAACTTATTGAAAATAATGCAATGTTTTAAATTGAATTTGAAAAAGTTATGGAGAGGCCTTACACAGATTAGAGAAAATAATTCTTTCACCAACAAAGAGACAAGTCAAATGATAAAGTTGCTTTTCATTTACATTTAATTATTTAAATATGTCTTAAAATTTTACATTAAAAAATACTCAATACTGAACTCTAGAATACAAATAAAAGAAGTTAAATTTTTATTGTGTATTTAAAACAATGTATACATATGCACCATTAAAAACATACAGTAATGAAGTGAATAATGAAATGTACCTATTTCTTGACATCTTGTTCATTCATCACCATTTCTTTCAATCGGAATTTTTGTATTTTTCCCGACACTGTTTTTGGAAACTCACTAACAAATTTTATTATAAATGGAATCTTATAATGAGCAATCTGTAAAAGAAGAAATTTCTTAGATATCATGCTGGTTAGAATATTACAAAAAATTCAGTAAAATTGTTTAAGATTATTAAATATTTCTGAATAATTTTTATTTAAGTTTGGTACTTAATATAATTTTATTTTACTTATATACTTTGTGTTTATCCAAGATTATTATTTTATTTTTTAAGTTTGAAATTTTGGTCTTTATTATCTTTATTTACGTTTCAAAGGTTTTTTCAGGCAACTTTTAATACTGAATTAATTAGTGCAATAATGAAAAAAAACAATTTTGAGTTTTGATAAACATGTGGAACCATTATTATAAATTAATATAAATGTTAATTTCGTCTGGAAAGAGAGAAAGAAAGAAAGAAAAAAGGATGAAGGGAAAAAAAGAACTTTAATATTCGTAACATAGTTATTAGATTTTAAGAGGTTACAGTTTATATATGCGAGTTTTGAAATATAAGTATATTGGAAGCACATACCGTCCCTGATGAAAATTCAGCATGCAATCACCATAAGAATTTTGAACAAAGGTTGCACCAAATGCTTTTATGTCTTTCATCATATTTTCAGGAATAGAATGAGGTTTTGTTTTGTAATCCATGAGTATGCAATCTTTGACTCTTATTGTCATTGGGCCGTGAAGCCCATGAAGCCATAAGTCTATGAAGCCCATTTTTGCCTCTCCTTTCCTTTGCTTCAGCTGATATGTTGCCTGTTGAACCTCCATGGGCTTCACAGCCCAAAAACAGTCAAAGATTGCACCCTCATGGTTTACTTAACAAAATCTCATTCAATTTCTGGGACTATGACAAGAAATTTAAAAAATTTGATGAAAAGTTTGTTCAAAGTTCTTGTGGATTTCATACTTTCTGAATAAGGAAGAAATTTTGTTATTTAAATAGGCATTCATTTCATGATTGCATGCCAGATTTTCAATAAGAAAAGCATTTGATCAGGAGTGGGTAGTATTTAAATACTTGTATTTGAAATGCATATTTTAAAAACATTTTGTATTTGAAAAACTGTATTTTTGAGATTTTTGGACATGCATTTTAGGATGTATTTAAATACATAAAATAGGTGTTTTAAAAAAAGAAATACTTAAAATACTTCGATTACTGATGAAGAAGATAATGAGGAGAGGATTGTTTGATTCTGCTAGTGAATGGACCTCCTTGAAACAAAAATAAAAGCTCCTTTTGGCTGTTGAACTTAAATCCTCTTCATTTTTCATCAATTTAAATCATTAAAAATTCTGGATAATTGTTTGGCAATGAAAGAAATTGTTTATTCCTTAAACACTAGTTTACGTCCATCAGCGCCATTTCAACAACAGTTTTCCTTTGCGGGTTTTATACATTTACCAACTAAGGGTTTATTGTCTGGCTATTTGTTTAAAAAACTAGTCATTTTAAAAGGAAATTCCTTTTATTTGACTTAGACATATTTTTTATATTTTATATTTGAAAATTCTAGTTATTGTTCAGAAATTTATAACTGTAATTAGTAATTTATTTATATTGACTATATTAAAATTTTAAATACCATTAAAAAGCTAATGTAATTTGAGAATGTCTTAAATATTTATTCAAGTATTTTGGCAAAGTATTTAAATTAACTGACACTTATGTATTTGTATTTCAAAATACACATAACTAAATTGTAACCATTGAAAATCTAATGAATGAATTTCAATGATAATTTTTTTTCTTCCTTCATCCTTCTTGCTTTCTTGTCATAAAAAAAGTTAAAGGGTAATAGTACAGACAAAATTAACATTTCTATTAATGTTATTAATTTAGTTCATGTGTTTATCAAAACTCAAATATACTTGTTTACTGCATTCATTAATTCACAGTATTAAAAGTTGCCTGATGATGATGATATACCCATCTTAGAAATATTGTGAATAAACAAAACATACTACAAGAGTAATAAAGTGTTTTTCTTCAGCTGTTCCAATTCTGATAGTTCCAAGTAAGTGGAAATTTACAAAAATAGTTTAATTTTTTTTCCTAACTCAGTAAATTAACCACTGAATAAATTCATTTGTTCATTGAAGGCATTCAAATGCAATAAATTACATTTGCTTACAAAC